>MVAP01000007.1:0-308273 GCA_014825765.1 Cystofilobasidium macerans | reverse complement strand
CCCCCCCCTCTTCCAACCCCCCCCCCCCCCCCTCCCCCCCCCCCCCCCCCCCCCCCCCCCCACACCCCCCCCTTCTCCCCCCCCCCCCCCCCCCCCCCATCCGGCTCCTGCGCCCAAACGGCAAAACGCAAACCGCAAACCGCAAAACGCAAACCGCAAAACGCAAACCGCCAAACGCACGCCATACAACAGATCAAAGAGTCGGCCTCGAAATGGACGTACCTCTGGCTCTTCTCGGTCGGGGACATGCGAAACGCTCACCTCAAGGAGGTCCGCTCGCAGTGGCGCGGGTCCGTTCCCCTTTCCCTTCCCTTCCCTTCCCTCCTTTCTTCCCTCCCTCCTCTCCTCCCTCCTTTCCTCCCTCCCCTTTCCCTTCCTCACTTCCTCCCTCCCTTCCTCCCTCCTTCTTCCTTCCTTGCTTCGCTTCGCTTCGCTTGGCCTTCTCCGGGGTGTTCGCAGCACCCCTCCCTGGCCTCCTCCCTTCAACCGACGACTGCCCAGTCACCTCCTGCTCCTTTATCCGCTTCTTCATAGCTGACGTCGAACCGACACTCCTCACCCCATCCGCCCCCCTCCTCCCTCCCTCGCTTCTTCGTGAATTCCCCCCTTCTCCCCTCTCAAAACGTGTCGCGATCAACAGGACCGGCCGGCTCTACTTTGGTCGCAACAAGGTCATGGCCAAGGCGCTCGGAACGACGCCCGAGGACGAGCTCCTCCCGGGTCTCTACAAGGTCTCGGCCGTACGTTTCCTTCTTTCCCCCCTCCCCATTCCTTCCCTGCGTCTCCCTCTGCCTACCTTTGGACGTCCTTGCCAGGGGTCGATGGGATCTCCTCTGCAGCGAACCCCATTTGGGAAAGCGCGCTGCTTGCTGACCCCCACCTGATGTCCCCCCCCCCCCCCCTTATGCCTCGGCGGACGGACGGACGGACTCTTTGCAGAAACTCACGGGCCCGACCGGCCTCTTCTTCACCAACCACGACCCCAAGGAGACGCTCGAGTGGTTCGCCTCGTTCCACAAGCCGACGTTTGCCCGGGCGGGCAACCTCGCCTCGCGGACCGTCGTCCTCCCCGCCGGTCCCGTCGTCATGTACGAGGACCCTTCGAGCCCTTTCCCCCACTCGATGGACCCCCAGCTCCGTAAGCTCGGCCTCCACACCTCGCTCCTCAAAGGTGTCCCGTCCCTCGCCGTCGCGCACGAGGTCTGCAAAGCCGGCAAGGAGTTGAGCGCCGAGCAGGCTCAGCTGTTGAAGCTCGTCGGGGTCGAGATGGCGACGTTCAAGGTCGAGTTGGGAGGGTGCTACACCGAGGAGTCGGGCTTCATGGCCGGTCCGCATACGCCCGAGCGACCGCCGACCAAGGCGGTCGTGCTCAAGCCCGGGGAGGAGCCCAAGAAGCCCAAGGGGGTCGAGGAGGCGTTCGAGGCCGAGATGGACGACGACGACGACGAGGACGACGAGTAAGGAGGGTGGGCCAACCTACTCTTCACTCCCTTCCCTCCCTCCCCTGGCTCTTGCCCCCCCCCCCCCTCCCTTCCTTTTCCGTCCGCGTAAAAGGGTAGAATTGCTGTCGGACATCTTGACAAGGGCAGACCTTTTCTATCCACCCTCCCTTACCCCCGCCCCCCACCCTCTCCCTACCTCCGCGCACGCACACACCTTCAGCACTCGTTCCTTCCCTGCTCTCACGAATCCATGACCCGCTTTGCTTGGTACCCTGGCTTGTCGATGCAAGACTCGAGAGTTGACATAGAGGGGAGGCATACTAAGAGAAGGACGGAAGACGCTCACGGGAAAGCAACAAGGTCGATCCGAAAAAAGAACAAGAGGGAGCACCCCTTTGCTCCCCTTCCTAACCCCTCCCCCCTCCCCCCCTTCCGGCGCAGCCGCGCGAAGCGAGCGCACCCAGTGATATTCTCCGGAAGACTCGGTCGCCCCCCCCCCGTTCAGAACTGGTTGCTCGCTAGCCAGGCCGCGACCGGCTCGGCGTCGCGCCCGACCCACTTGGCCTTGGCCTCGATCGCCTCGAGCCCCTGCGCGAGGGCCATCGCGTATCTTTTTTGTTTGTGTCGTAGGTTTGGGCAGCGGGCACGTTGTCGGGTGCGGGGAGGGGGAGACGGGGGGGGTTGGGTGTTGTCAGCATGGCAAAGGGCGGGGGGGGGGTCCCCGTTTCATAAAGGAGAGCACTCGGTCCCGACGCGAAGGGTTCCAGAGAGGGAGAGGGACGAGGACGAGGAGAGGAACGCACCGGCCCGTGTCCTTCTCGGCAAAGAAGGCCTTCATCTCGTCGTAGTCCTTCTGCGACGAGAGGTCCGACAGGGCATAGATGACGAGCCGGGGCATCTGTTCGAGAGAAAGTTGACAGGAAGAAGGGGGGGCAGAGGTGATCCGACCCAATCAAGGTGAAAGGGAACAGTCAGCTCACAGCAAACCAGAGAGGAGGAAGATGAGGAAAGGGCCCGAGGGGAGGGTTCGAGGAGGAACCCGCGCCCTGGCCTTTCTTCTTCGGCTGGGAAGGACACGGACCGTCATCGTCGTCTCGAACCGCTTGTAGAGGACGTCGTACTCGGCCTTGAACCAGTTGGCGGTCGCCCGCCGGGCGTGGGCGTTGGCCGAGAGCGAGCCGAGGAAGATGAGGACGTCCTGGTCCTTGACGTCGGCCGTCGCGATCATCGCGAGCGTCCGCTCGACGAGCTCGGGCGCCTCGGTCCGGGTCAGCGCGCCGATCGCGGCAATCTTCTGCGACGGGTTGGCCGCCTTGCGGTAGACGGCGAGGATCTGATCGTACGCCGTCTCGCCCCGGTGGACGACGGCGAGCTGGAAGATGGACCGCTGGAGGTCGGGCTCGATCTCCCCGCCGGCGACGAAGCGGTCGAACGCGGCGAGCGCAAAGTCGACGACGGGTTGGTGGCCGGCCGCGCCCGCGACCGAGAAGGCGAGTGCGCGGAGCTCCTTGAGGTCGGGCTCCTCGCCCTCGGGGAAGGCAAAGCCGAGCCGGTCCGAGAGGGGCCCAAAGATCGACAGCTGGAGGGCCGTCAGCGACGACCGGACCGACTCGGGCTGCTCCCACCAAACGCTCTTGAGCTCGAGGATCGCCGTCGCGACCGAGGTCCAGACGACCTTGGTCTCCTCGCTCTTGAAGTGCGAAATGAGCGAGAGGAGGCCATCGGTCGGCGAGTAGCCGGCTCGGGCAAGCGTAAAGGCGTCCGAGACAAGGCCAACGCTATCGCGAGCATTTGTACGCGGGTGAGAAAAAGAGTCAGCGATCCGAACGAAGAAATGATCGCGACGGTGGGGAGGAGGCGTACCGGTCCTCGGGCGAGAGGGCCGAGTTCTTTTTCGAGGCCTCGGCACCGAGAGCGTCAAGGTGCTTGGCGTCGTAGGCGACCCGGAACACGCCCGTCGTGCCAGCATTGAGCTTCCAGAGCGCGCCTGCGTCCATCGAGAGCTCAACCTCCTTGTCCGAGAGGATGATGCTCTTGTCGGCGGTCGACTTGCCGTCCGTGCCGACGGTCAGCAGGCCGAGCGGGATGTGCCTGCAACAAGGGTCGTCGTCCTGTCAGTCGACGACCAGCGCGCACAGCGCTTCAGACTGGACGGGGCGTGGGACTGACCAGAGCGTCTGATTCTCCTCGTCCTTGACGTCGCCGGTCGCGAGGAAGCGATCCTGGCGGACCCTGATCTTGCCGTCGGCGGTCGAGCTCGCGCTGACAACGGGAAAGCCGACCTTGGTCGTCCAGTTCCGAGCAATCTCCTTGACGTCGCGACCCGAGGCCTCCGAGATGCCATCGAGCAGGTCGCCGGTGACACCGTTCGAGAACGACTTCTTCTTGAGATAGAGCGAGACACCCCGAAGGAAGGCCTCCTCGCCGACAATCTCGGACAACATGCGCAGAACCGAGGCTCCCTTCGAGTACGAGATGGCGTCAAAGATCCTGCAGAAGCTCGGTCTGTCAGCATGAAGTCTCCTCTCTGTTAGATGGCGCAGATCGGCGCGCACTCGTTGATCTTGTTGGCGTCCGGGCAGTCGACCTCGATCGGGTGCGACGAACGCTTGGCGTCGAGCTCGAGCGCGCGGAACAGGTGGTCGGTGATGAACGACTGGCGGACCTTCCACTCGGGGTAGAGCCGGTCCGGGATGATCACCTCGCCGCAGAGGGTGGCGAATGCCTCGTTGAGCCCTATTGCAAGTAGGTGACCTCGCGTCAGCCGGCTGTGACTGGCGCTCGTCAAAAACAGCTCAGGCAAACCCACAGAGCTGCTCCCACCACTCCATCGTGACAAGGTTACCTGCAGGGATCGATACACGAGGCCAGCATCAGCAAAGGTATGAGAGGTAGCCTGCAAGAAGAGGATTGGCGTACCGAACCACTGGTGCGCAATCTCGTGCGACTAAGGGTTGGGGGAGCGGATGAGGGTCAGCGAGGTCGCAACAGGCCCGAGCTGAGATCAAAGCGCACCTGGACTGTGCCGACACGCTTCTTGGCAGCGAGACCCGACTTCTCGTCCCAGAGGAGGACCGACGTCCGGCCGGTGATGAGACCCCAGCCCTCCATCGCGCCGGCATCAAAATCGGTGGCGACGAGCGAGTCGAGCTTGGGCAGGGCGAACGGGATGTCAAAGAGCTGCTCGTAGACGGGTGTCGCGAGGCGCGTCACCTCGAGTGCGTAGTCGACCTGGTGAACGATGTCCTTGGTTGCGTAGATGCGGATCGGGACGTCCTTGCCGTTGGACGAGCGGAACTTGTCGGCCCGGTACTCGAACGGGCCCGAGGCAAACGTGAGGAGGTACGTGGACATGAGAGGCGTCTTCTCGAACCGGGTGACCTTCCAGCCGCCCTTGCCGTCGTCGGTCGCGGGCTCGAGCTCCGTCTTGAGCGTCTTGAGTAGCTTGCCGACCGTCTTGCCGGTCGTCTTGCCCTCGCCCGCGGCCGAGAGCGCCGTCTTGCCCTCGTCCCAGGCGGCCGATGAGCCCGTGTAGGGCCGCTCGTCGTGGACGGGCATGTTGGACAGGTTGACGAGCTCGGCCCGAGAGACCATCGAGAGCGAGTAGGTAGCCTTGAGGGCGGGCTCGTCCCAACAGGGGAAGGCCTTGCGGGCGTCAGTCGACTCAAATTGGGTAAGCGTGTAGCTGTCCTGAGCGCCGTCGACCGTCGTGTAGGACGAAATGTAGTAGCCGACCATCGAGGTCCCGAGCGGGCTCTTCCACCCGAGCGAGAGCGTGATCTCGTCACCCTCCTTCAGACCGGCACCGGCGAGGCCCGCGTCCGAGAGGTCGAGCGTCACGCGCTCCTCCTTGTCATCACGCGAAACCTTGTCTGCCGGGACCTGGTATGCCGAGTCAGTTTTGAGCGCCGTCGTGTGAACGGCGATGTCGCGGAGCTCGAGTGCCTTGTTTGCGTTAAACGTGAGCGACGTCAGGGGCAGCGACTGGACGCGGAGCAGGACCGAGCCGAAGCCGGTGAACGCCTTGTTGGCGAGGTCCGTCTGGATCGTCACATCGTAGTGGAGCGGCTTGACATTCGTCGGAAGCCGGTAGGCCTGCTGAGGCGTAGAGGAGCACATGGCTGGAGATGAGAAGCGATGGTCAGTGGAGTGAACGGCGAGAGATGGGGGGCACGACGCCCGGCAAAGGAGGTCGCCGGAGGAGACCGTGCTCGGCGAGAGGGTTCGGAGTCTGCCTGGCCTCCGCCGCCTCTGTGCCATTCCGCCGAGATTCTCACGCAGAGACGTACTGGAAGAGAAGCGAACGGTGAGGGTGTGGGAGCTGGTGGTTAGGAAGGCCCGGTTGAAAAGTAGGCGGGTCGGCACTCGAGCTGATGGCCGCATGAGGGGATCGAAAGAGAAGGGTTGGCAAACCGCCCTCGGGGGAGACCAGCATGGTGCTCGGGCCCCGCCCTAGTCGCATGGGCAGACAGACCACCGACCATCACGAGACCGGGTACCTATCCTGGGACCCTGTCCACTCATTAGTTCTCTCTTCTCGGTCCCGGCTCGCGCTGGCTTCCGACGTGCTTCCTTAGCATCTCGCCGTCGACAGCCCGCTCCATGTCGCTCGTCCGCCTGCCGCCGCTCCTACCTGCGCCGAGCCATCCGCCGCTGGCCCTGCCAGACGGAGCCCGACAGACCGTCATCTATCCAGCGTCTGAGGCCCTAATCGTCCTCCGGAGGACGACGGCTGACGGCTCACTTGCCTACCAGACCTCACTCGCTTTCCCTCCTTTGCCGTCTGTCAGAGCGTCAGCGAGCGACGCGCCTGGCCAACCCTTGGGCCCTGTCGCGGCCGACCCGGGAGGGGAGCGCATCGCGAGCTCTGCCGGCCGCCGTGTATGCGTCTGGGAGCGCCGGCCGGTCGAGGATCTGACGAACGGCTGGGGACCGCGCCGGTCGTCGCTAGAGGAGGAGGCGACGCGTGACGGTCGCTGGGTCGTCCATTCGACAGTGGCCCTCCCTCCTATCGTGAGAGATGGTGCTGCGGAGGAGGAAGAGGAGGCCGTGCTCGGCCTGGCACTGGCGTCCGGTACGTCCTCGGCGAGACGACAGTAACGTTGAGTCAGGCCATCTAACCGATTGCTGAACGCGCAGATCGTCTCGTGGTGCAAACAAAGGGCGCACTTTACTACTACACGACCGACCTCGCCGCTCCGGCGCCGCTCTGGACCCTCCTCTGGGATATTTGTCTCCCTGTGCCGTCTCCTCGTATCACACCGACCCAGGCGCCGTCGCAGCCCTCAGCATTCGCATCGGTTGCAAAGACAGACTCTGGCGCCTCGCGCCAAGATCCACATCCAATCCCGCCCGTCATCTCGCCGAACGGCCTGCATGTGGCTTTCTGCCCTTCGACGGACTCGTCTTGGTCGGCCGGCCCGCGGCGATGCTCGCGTTCAACCTTAAGTGCACCAGGGCGGCAGGACGAGGCGTTGGCCGACGTCAGGATCCTCAGCCTGCACGCCGATGGCTGCCTCCGGCGGCCGTCGGCCTGCAGTCGTCGTCCGTCTGATCGGAAGGTCCAGCCAGGCCAGGCATTAAAGGTTAGCTCGTCCGGCCAGCGAGTTGTCACCGACCTCGAATGGTGGAAGGATGGCGCTTCGTCTGACGGCGGATCTAAGGGCGCTCAAGTTCTTTTGACAAGTACGGCCTCTATCGGGATCGGTAAAAACACTCCTGGTCAAGCGCCGGCTGTGCACTTTTATGCGCCCATCATCGACGACCCAACCTACTTTGCACTTATCCACACCCTGTCGGCACCGGCCGGCGATAGGTCCCTGCACGCTCTCCCGCAGTCGCCCGTCAAGTCAAGCGACAAGCAGTTCTCGTCCAACGGGCGCAAGCAGCGCTTTGCCACGACTGGCGGTGGGTCGGACGAGACTCCTGCTCACGTCGCTTTCGACATCGTCGGCCTGGCGCAAAGTAGTTCAAAGCTGGTCACCTCGACAGCTCTGTCTCACGCGACGGACGAGACGTCGAGTCCTCGAAGAAAGCCTTCCTCGGGTCAGTCGCCTGCTGCAAGCCCAAGCTGGACAACGGCACTCGACGAATCGACTCTCGTCCGCACTTTGTCGGGTGGCGTTCCTTCTGTGCTCTCCGTTTCAGCCTTGCACTCGGCATCAGCGGCGGCCATGTCGTCACGTGACACCGACTCGACGACGGCGATCATGCGGCAGGGCTCGATCCAGCGCCTGCATCGCACACCGAACGGGCGCTCAGTCCTCATTGAGGGCTCGGTCGAAATGGTCGTCCTTTCGCTGATGCCCGCCACGAGGAGAAGAAAGGTTGGCGACTGGTCGGTGCGCGCGCGGTGGGACCGGCAAGAGGGGGAAGCCCTCTGGGCGCTCTTTGCCCGCGGCCGGAGTGTCGTCAGTTGGGATCGCAACCGGCGCGAGGTCAGCGTTCGCTACCTTCGACCAAGTGCGCAACCTGCTGGCGGGCAAAGCGAGCCGCTAGCGCCGACCGAGCGCACCTTGCTTCCAGGTCTCCCAAAGGACGAGACGCTCACGACGCTTATCGGCCTGTCGAACATCGACGACGGCATTTCCCCCTCGTCCCTGACGCCGTCGCATTCGCTCGTTCTTGCGGCGTCCGCCTCGGGCAAGGTCTACTCGTGGTCGCTCGTCCGATCAGAAGGTCCCGTTGGCGAAGCCTCGCATGAGCCCAAAGTTGAGCTACTCTCCACGTTCGAGCTGCCGACGCCGGTCGAAGCAGAGGAGGAGGGTGTTGACGAGAGCGGGGCGATCGTCGACATCCTCCCGGTCGACCCTATGGCCTGGCGGTCGACCGTTGTCGACTGGTCTGGCACTGGGCCCAGCGGCGAAACGGGGGGCGTGCCCCGACCACTCCAGGATTTGCTTCTTGTCGTCCGCGCTGGCGGTCAGCTCGAGTACTGGAGTCCTTGGGAGGGCGGCTTTGCCCGCGGCCACAGCTGGTCGCTCGGCGGATGCGTCAAGACGGGCAAGACGCTCGCTCGAGCAGGCACGACGCTCGCTGGCGGCCGCGAAGCGGGCGCCGACGGTCGCAGTCCCGTCAGAATCCGATGCAGCAGCGCAAAGAAGACGGTCCTCGTCTCGTGGAAGACGGATTGTTCCGACGCGGTTGGCCAATCGGACGCTCGGCGGCAGGAGCTCACCATCTGGGACTCCAAGTCATCCGAATTCTACTCTGGTCTCGAGTACTCGGCCTCGTACCCGTGCGCTTCATCTCTGAATCGGCTACCTCGCTTGTTGCTTAGGCTGACCGCTGTTGCACGCCCGGCAGGCCCGACTCACCGATCCTTGACCTCGATTGGACGTCGACCCCAGACAAGGCTTCCGTCCTAGCCGTAGGCTTCCGCGACCACATCCTGCTGCTGTGCGAGCAGCAGATGAGCTATCTCGCTGCGAGCGACGTCGAGGAAGCGGGTCACGCGAGCTACTGGGCGCCTCTGCTAACGATCCCGGTCGCCATGTGCGTCCCTCTCAACTCATTGTCCGAGTGCCTTCTTGTCGCTAACCCACATCGTCTGCCTTGCTTGCCAGCCTGACGCCGCACCCGATCTGCGACTCGATCTGGCTGTCGGAGGGCACGCTCGCTATCGGATCCGACGCCACCTTGTTTCTCCATTCGCGTGAGATTCGCTATCCGGCTGCGGAGCGCAAAACTGGCGCCGCTCGCAGGAAGGGCCGCGACCTATTCGAGAGCGTCGCGCTGCACAACGCGCCTCTGGTCGACTGGCACCCGCAGCTTCTCCTCCAGTGTCTGCTCTGGAGTGCGTCGCCAACCTCATTCCAGCCTCAACAATACGCGTTGCTGACTTTCGCATCCGATGACGCTCTCCCCCCTCTGCAGATAAGGTGTCTCTGGTGAAAAAGATCGTCACCCAGCTCTACCTTTCGATTGAAGCCACGCTCAACGACGGCAAGGACGAGCTCGAGTGGACTCCGTTTGACAGCCATGCCTTCTTTGGGTCCGACACTGACGCGAGCGCGGCCGATCAGCTCCCGATCACATCCGCCAAGGGGTCTGGCGGTAAAGGTCGCTATAACGGTCTGTTCGACGACGCCGACGATGCGGCTGCCGAGTGCGTGCTCTGGAGTAAATTGATGAAGGAGGAGCTGAAGCGCTGATCGGGCCCCTTGCAGTGAGAACGGCAACGAGTTTGGTCGCCGGCTGATCGATCGACTGCTCGAGCACCTTGGCGGCTCCTTCCCCTTGGCCTTAACGGACCACGAACGCGAGCACCTGCGCATCCTCGTTCAGACTGTCCTCGAGGTCAGCCCGCTCGCGTGTCCCCTCTGGACTTTTTTTTGAGACTGACAGGGCGTACATTGCGCTTTCTAGATTGACGACCTCCAGCGGTCGCTCGACGTCAACGGCCTACGCTACCTTATCTCGCTCCGCTTCCACATCAACTGGCGGTCCCGACCGACGCCGACGCCCTCGGCCACGCCGTCTGTTCAGGATGCACCTGTCCCCGCCGAAAATGGCTGCGCCGGCCACCGACATGGGCGCCTGAGCTTCCGCAACGTCGTCTGGGCCTACCATAGCCAGAGCCAAGAAATCCTACTCGGCGCGGCGACCGAAGCGTGCGACGAGCACAAGATGCGCTGGGAGGACGCGAAAGCGCTCGGCGTCTTCCTCTGGCTCAGGAGCCAAGAGTCGCTCGTGCGTTGGGCCTTCTGCCTAGCGTCAAACGCCATTTGCTCACCTGCTCACTCATCCTCTCCGCCGGCCGTCCTCAGAGAGCCCAGATGGAGACCGTCGCGCGAAACGAATACATGCAGGGGGATGACCGCGACCCGACGACGTGCTCGCTCTACTACTTTGCGCTTGGCAAGGTCAAGCTCGTCCAAGGTCTCTGGAAGCAGGCGGCATGGCACCCCGAGCAGAAGGTCATGCTCAAGTTTCTCGGCAACGACTTCTCCCTTGAGCGCTGGCAGACTGCTGCGCTCAAGAATGCGTTCGCGCTCATGAGCAAGCGACGCTTCGGTTCGTCCGCGCCGGACTTGCCCGCAGAGGTCTCGAGCAAACGGTTGACCTTGTGTGTTTCGCTCGCACGGTGCAGAGTATGCCGCGGCCTTCTTTCTTCTCGGCGGCAGCCTGAAGGACGCTGTCAACGTCTGCGTAAAGCAGCTCAACGACTTTCAGCTCGCCATCGCCCTCGCCCGCGTCGTCGAGGGCGACGACGGGCCAGTTCTCAAAACGATCCTCCGAACGACTGTGCTTCCACGCGTGTTTGCCGGTGGCCACCGCTGGCTTGGGACATGGGCGTTCTGGATGCTCAAGCGGCGGGATCTCGCGGTCCGCATCCTTATCGTGCGTCCCCTTCTCGAAGTGATCGACGTTGCACTGACGCTGACCGTCGACTTAATGATCTGCGTCAGACCCCACTGGCCGATTTGCGGCGTGACGTCGACTTCGAGGTGACGACCGTTGCCGATCCCCACGACGACGACCCGTCGCTCGCGCTTCTCTTCTCGCAAATCAAGTCGCTCACGCTCCAGACGGCTAAAGGCTCAAGCGAAGTCCCTGAGCGGACTGAGTTCAACTTCGTCTTGCACAACGCGCGCGTCTTCACACGAATGGGTGAGGGCCGATCTCTCAGCCTCCTCGTGCGTGCAGAACGAGTGCTGATCTATCGAGCGCTTTGTTGAATCGCAGGCTGCCACGTCCTTGGTCTCGACCTTGTTCGCTCGTGGGAGTTCGACCGACCGGAGCGCATCTCGCGTGCGCCCTCGCCCTCGCTTCTGCCGACCGCAGCATCTCGCACGGCTGCGCCCTCGCCATTCGAGCCCTCAGCCGACGACCTCTTTGCGCTCGACGGCGGCTCGGCCTTCAGCTCCCTCTCGCGCGCGACTAGCCGACCAGCGGCGCGGCATGTCCGTCGGCCGTCGTCGTTCCTCCGCGACGGCCGGCGGGGCTCGACCATGGTTATCGACATGGACCTTCCGCTATCGGAGCTACCAACACGGGTGCCATCACCTGAACCGATTTCAACGGCGGCCACATCGAGCGCAGCCGCAGCCGCCCGGCCAGAGAGCCCAGTCCAGTCGACGTCGCCCGTCGTCAAGAAGACGGGGCTCGGCTCGCTCATGCAGGCCGCCAAGCAGGACGCCAAGCAGGGCGCCCAAGAGTTTGACATGTCGGCCTTTGGCTTCTAATGCGATGTGGTTTGGGGCAAGAGTAATAGGACAAACAGGCAGCAGCAGCAGCAGTGGAGAAGGGAAAGCACCCTAAAAGGAAAGGAGAGGAGCAGTACAGCAGTCTTTTTTTTTGTGGGAGTTTAAAGGGGTTGGTTTTCTGGGAGACGAGCCAAGGCATGGGCAGTGTGGAGGGGGTATGCGAGTGCGGTGCAGCAAAAGAGAGTGTGGGGTTTTGAAAGTGAACGTGGGTGAGTTGGGCAGGCAGGGCGAGTCAACGGGCAAAGGGCTGAGGATGGGGGGGCAAGCGAGCGACGAAGGGGGTTAAATGCCGGGGTCCGCTGATTAAGAGAACGGTCCTCGTGACGGGCGCAGCGCGACATTGCGCTGGATGACCCGGGAGAAGGGGATGCAGGTGCAGGGGGAGGGCAGGCGTGATCGTGAAAGGTCGTGGCGAGCGTAGGTTGAGGAGGTTTCCGACCTCAGAAGGCGGCCAGACCGATCATGCCACCCAGGACGGCAACGAAGGCCGCTGCCGACGGCAGGTTTGCCAGCGAGCCGAGCGCGCCGCCGGTGACCCGCGGAGTACCCGTGATAGCGGTCCGACGATTGGCGCGTTGAAGGTCGAGGCAGATGTCGGACCCGTTAAGGTAGTTGAGCGGAAGCGTGACGACCGGCCGGCCGCCGCGGACCTGGTAGTTGACGAGGAACGAGTTGCCCGAGCCGACGACAAACTTCTCGCACGAAAAGACGTCGACAAGAACGGTGCTCTCGTCCCAGCCAGAGTTCATCAGACCGAAGGACTCATTCGTCGGGGGCGCACCGCGGGTCGTCAGGACCGAGAGCAACGGGCCCTTGCGGATTGCGATTGTTCGCTCGTCGGCCTGGACGATCGACATCGTATCGTTGTTGAACGTCTTGCCCTTCCAGAGCAGCTGCGAGTCGTTCATGTGCTTGCGGACGTCATTCATGAGCGTGATGCGCTGGTAGTCGGTCGTGTTGGCATAGTTGGACGGCCAGAGCGGCTCGCGGTTCGACTAGACGACACAATGAGGAGGCGGAGCGTCAGCAGGCGAGGCGAGCGGGAGCAAGCATATCGCGCGAGGCCGTACGGGGTCGGCGATGCCGCGGAAGCCCTGCTCCTGGCCATAGTAGACGATCGGGATGCCGTCGATGACGAATTGGAAGGCAAGCGTCGTGAACTGCAGCTGCGGGTCGACCGTCGTATTGGCAAACCGAGGCAGATCGTGGTTCTCGATGAAGACGCCGAGAGCGTGGGGGTCTGGCAGCGTCTTGTTGACGCCCTCAAGAGCGTTGACGAGCGACGACATGTTGGCCGGCCCGGGTAGCTGGAAGGCGTCCATCATACCAAAGTAAACGGGGTAGTTCATGATGCCATCCATGACGTCGGCGTAGCGCTTGCACGTCCTGTTTGAGCGGCAGAAGAAGGCCCGTCAGTATTTCGGCTTTGACACCGAAGGGCGAGGCGACGCACGGCAGGTCCTGCGCAAAGACCTCGCCGATGCAGTAGACACCGGCGGCGGCGCAGAAGTCGGGCCAAAAGGTCTCGGGCACGTGCTTGGCGGCGTCAATCCGAAGGCCGTCGAAGCCGTACTCCTTGACGAAGCTACCAATCCAGTTGTTGTACGTCGTAATGACCTCAGGCAGCTCGGTGTCCACGTCCATCAGCGCGAGCGAGGTGTCGCCGAGCCAGCAGTACTCGGCCGAAGTAGCGTTGTTGTAGTCGACCGGGCAGTAGGGGTGGTAGTCCTCCGGGTTTTGGAAGAGGTAGCCGTCGCTGACGAGGAGCTCCTTAGTGACCTTGAGCTCGCGCGGGTCGGCGTTGATCGGGACGTTATTGATGACTGTGGAAGGAAAGGAGGGTGAGTCCAGGTCCGAGCGAAGCTTACTTGTCAGAAGCACGCGGGAGCGCACCAATGTCGACCATGATGTACATGCCGCGCTTGTGGACTTCTGAAATTAGGTATTTCAGGTCGTCGGCAGTGCCAAAGCGCGGGTTGAGCTCGGTTGGGTTCGTTACCCAGTAGCCTGACGATCAAGGGAGGTGCACTAGGGATTAGCCTCGTAGCAGAGGAGAGGTGAGTTGAGTAGGGCACGCACCGTGGTAAGCAAAGCCATACTTGGTGAAGTCGTCGATGTTCTTATTAACGGGGCTGATCCTGGATGGTGGGGGGGGGGGGGCGTCGGTGAATGAAGGGATCAGCGGCGCGCCGGCGGAGCCGAAAAGAAAAACACGGGCGCGGCCGGCCGGGCACCAGGCGCGTGCGGGGAGGCGGGCGGGCTCTCCGGCAGAGCTGAAGGCCAGCAGGCCAGCGCAACGCAGAGGACGGGAGGGAACGAACCAAATGGCTGTCATGCCCATGTCCTGAATGTAGTCGAGTCTGTCAACGATTGACCGGTAGTTGCCGCCGCACCACGTCTGCGCGTCGGGGTCGCAGACCTCCGGGATCGGGTTGGTCAAGGCTGGCGCGGTCGCCGACGGCGGCGCAAAGCGGTCCGTTATAAGCTGGTAGATCGTCCGGCCCTTCCAGTCTTCCTTGCTCGCGGCAAGACACGACGGGAGGAGAAGACTGGCAGAAAGGAGAAACGATGAGAGGCGGACCATCATGGCGGCCGAGAGGGATGGGGTGGCGGTGCGGTCTGTTGGCGGCGGGGCAGGCCTATTCCGGGTCAGCTCTTTTGACGCAGACAAGAGGGAGGGAGGAAAGCGCGCGCGACCGCGAGAGTCAGAGCGCGAGCGAGACGCGGATGAGGCAGAAAGGCGAAGGGACCGACCCAAGAGGTCGCGTGCGGCCGAGTGTTGATCGGGAGGGAGGGGCGGCTGAGGGAGGGGAGCCGATCGGCCGGGCTGGGCGGGGCACGGGGCGTTGCCGAGCGAGGACGAGAATCACACTCGGATGAGTGCGGGAGATAATTAGGGTGCTTGAGGAGAAAAGAGAAGGCGAAAGAGAAGAAGAGCTGCTGATACGTTATGGTGAGAAGGAAACAGGAGGAGGACGAGGAGGCGGGCTGGAACCCGGGGCGCGCCGGCGCGCGGGGCGGGGTCTTTCTTGGCTCGACGGGTGGGCGCCCTGCCGAGCCAGAGCAACAAGCCCTAGCCCAAGCCTTGCCATGACCTCGGCCTGCCTGCCTGTTTCAACCGCGACACGACCTGGCGCGCCCCGCTCTCTATCGGCATGCGACGCTCTGATGACCGGACCCTTGCTGCTGCAATCGCTTGATCATAGCGACAGAGAAAGGCGGCAGCTCGTCGCGGGTATGGCTCGGCTGCGCAGTCGGCCTTCGAGCCCACCGCACCAGTTGAAGGGGCCTTCGAGCCCACCGCACCAGTTGAAGGGAAGGGTCGTCGCACGGCACGCCGCGCTCCCGACGCGACGCGACGCGACAACGATCGTCTAACCTTTTCTCGTGGAGTCAGACGGGTCGGCAGTTGGCTCGAGCGCCTGCTAACTGAACAAGGCCATAAGCACTCGCCGTCCTTGCTGGCCCTCTCCTTGCAAGGTCGAGATGGCTGAGCCCGGGCCGGCTGACGCCGGCCTCGATCGCCCCGCCTCCTCGCCCGGCGCTGGGCGCAGCGAAAGTTTTGGGAGACCCGATTGCCCCCCATGATTTGGGCTCGCGCGGTGGAACTTGCTCGACCGTCTGCGCGGCCACTCGGCCTTCGTTCACCTCCCCTTGCGCCTCCCTCCGCTTGCGACCCTCCTTATCCGTCCTACCAAGCTTCTCGTCCGCGCATCATGGTCAAGGAAACGTGCGCACAAAGACCGACATTGGTCCAGCGAGCGTTCTGCGCCGGCGGCTAACGTCTGACTCGCCCTCCTTTTCCTGCTACGCGCTGCCTCGCTGGCCTCTCCTTGCCACGGCCTTTTTCGTGCCGATCCCGCAGTGCTTACTAGTCAGTCCACCTTGGGAGCTCGCCACGCGAGCCGGCTTGACTGACTCGACGTGTCATCTCTGCAGCGACCTTCTCGGTGCCCAGCCGACCGACTCAGAGGACCAGCTCAAGAAGGCCTACCGCAAGAAGTACGCGCTTTTGAGCTGCCTGGCCTTGTGTGGTTGACTGGAACCCACCTGCTGACGCCTCTTGCGTTTGTTCGTTAGGGCCCTTCGGCTCCACCCTGACAAGGGCGGTGATCCTGAGGCGTTCAAGGAGGTGACGCATGCGTGAGTCTTGCTTCGGCTTCGTGCTCTGGCTAGAGTGTTGGGAGGCACAGGGCGCGTCAGTCAGCCGGACGCTGCGGCGGCGCCGCACAGGTCTGCCTGGGAGCCTTTCTGGCCTGCGTCACATAGCGGTAGGGCTTGGCTTCGCTCCATCTGGAGTGGGCTTAGCCCTGGCCGGACACGCTCAGAGGTTGAGAAGCTGCTATCAACGAGTCATGTGCTGACCAATACTCTGGCATCCCTGTTTCGCACGCGCCTTATTCGAACGAGCGCAGTTACGAGGTCCTGTCTGACCCCCAGAAGCGGTCGATATACGACCAGGCGGGAGAGGCCGGTCTTCAGGGCGGCATGGGTGGTATGGGCGGCGGCATGGACGCCCAGGACCTCTTCTCGCAGCTGTTCGGTGGCGGCGGCGGTGGCGGAGGCGTGCGTTCCTTCTCGGCTTGCAGGCGACGCTTTCAGCAAACGCGAACAGAGGCTGACCTGCTTCATCTCGCTTCTATACGCATTGATAGCCCTTCGGCTTCGGCGGCGGAGGCCGGCGGGGTCCTCAGGGCCCGCGAAAGGGCAAGGATCTCGTTCACCGGGTCAATGTCTCGCTTGCCGACCTCTACAAGGGCAAGGTCTCGAAGCTCGCTCTCCAGAAGCACGTTCTCTGCAAGGGTTGCGACGGCAAGGGCGGCAAGGAGGGTGCCGTTAAGAAGTGCGGCAGCTGCAATGGCCAGGGTGCCAAGATCATGCTCCGCCAGCTGGGTCCGATGATGCAGCAGGTGCGTTCAGCGTCGCTCGCTCGCCGCAGCGTGCGAAGCACCCCTGACGCTCATTCTGCCGCCCGACGCTTGCTCTCATCCAGGTTCAGGTCCCGTGTAACGACTGCGACGGCACCGGCGAGATCATCGACCCTAAGCACAAGTGCAAGGTCTGCAACGCCAAGAAGGTTGTTTCCGAGCGCAAGGTGCTTGAGGTCCACATCGACAAGGGCATGAAGGGTGGCCAGCAGATCACCTTCTCGGGCGAGTCGGACCAGGCGCCGGGCACGATTCCTGGCGATGTCATCATCGTTGTCGAGGAGAAGCCGCACGAGCTCTTCCAGCGCAAGGGCGACAACCTCTTCTGCGAGGTGACGATCGACCTTCTGACGGCCCTCGGCGGCGGCGAGTTCTCGGTCCTTCACCTCGACGAGCGGGCGATCCACGTGACGATCAAGCCGGGAGAGGTCGTCAAGGATGGCGCGCTCAAGCGGATTGCTGGCCAGGGCATGCCTTCCTACCGGCACCACGAGCTCGGCGACCTTTACGTCAAGATCAACGTTGCCTTCCCCGAGTCGATCGACAAGGAGCTCGTTCTCCACCTCGAGAAGGCGCTGCCCGCCCGGACGCCGGCAAAGACGTACCCGCCCGCCATCCACGTCGACGAGGTCGGCTTGAGCGAGCCGACCGAGCGCGAGAAGGCCAGCCACGCCAACGGCAGCGACGACATGGACGACGACGAGGAGGAGGGAGGAGGCCCTCAGGTCCAGTGCGCGCAGCGTGAGTCCCTTCTCACTGACTCGGAAGCATCACTTGCCGGGAGTCAGAACGCTGACCGCTTCCTCTCTTCCACCTCGCAGAGTAAACGTCCGCGCCTCCCCGTCACCTTGCCCTCGACATCCAAAAGCACTGCCTCGCGCACTGCCCGTCCCTTCGCTCCCTCGCATCCCCGTCACGCATTCCCACACTTAGTCGGCCCGTTTCATCACCCCCGTCTACACCAACCTTAGAGACCCTCCCTCTCCCCTCGTGTATCCCTTTGCAAAGCTCCCTCTACCCGCTTTCCTCACGCCGACCTTTGCTCCTTCATGACCCAAGCTTCTTCAGTGCCCTACTCGTCCTTGATTGACGAGGTCGGCCCCCTCGAGATCTTGTTTGCAGCGACGGGGCAGGACGGAGGCTGGGATGCCCCTCAGAGACCAGGCCAGCAAGCTTGCAATCAGGGCGATCCCCTCTAGCTGGATTCTGAGGAGACAGAATATCTGCAGCCATACGAGAGTTGACGACTGTAACGCTTTCCTCTTGCGGCACGTCGACACGGTTTAAATTTCTATGTCTAATACATCGTACAATCAGGCCGCAACAGTCTTGCTTCAGGAGAGAGGCCAGGTGCCTCGCAAAGGCTATGAATTGTCGGCGCAAGTGAAGGGTTCGGTGCCACCGGCCTTGAGACTGTTCTTGATGTCGACGACGGATGAGTAGGTCTGAATCAGGGTGATACCATGGTCAGCATCGATACTATATGTGGAGCTGCAGCCGGACTCACACCGGCGACCATCAGGAAGGTGCCGCAGGCGATGACAACCAGGCTGGCGACGCGTGTCGAGGAAGATCGTCAGCGAAAAGGAGGAAGCAAACAGATTTCGGTCCCAGGGCAAACGCACTTCCAGACAAAGAGGATCCGGAAGCGGGCCGACTTGTCGACGAAGCGGAGGTGCCAGTTATCGTAAAGGTAGCAGGCGCCCTGAATCGTCGAGCACCTGGTCAGCACAGCACACAAGTACTTGGGGTCAGACGCAAGGCAAGCGCGACGAACCATCAGGTGCATCGTGAGCAGCGTGCCGAAGACGGAGCCGATAATGCCGATGAGCGAGTTGAAGACGGGGATCGCGCTGGTTGGGAGCGTCGGACGGGAAGGCGCGACGATCAGCAAGGGCTCAACAGTCAAGCTTGGATGGAATGAGTGTAAACGCACCTCGCAATGATGTACGAGCAAATCACACAGCCAAACGTGCAAGAGAGCCAGGTGACCCAGTGGCGAATGGAGTTGCTCGTCAGGTGCTCGGAGCCACGAAGGACACGGACAAAGAGGAGCTTGGCAGGCAGCTGCAAGGGATGGGTTGAAGGTTCAGTAAGGGTTGGAAGCTCTTGGGAAGCTTGTAGTAGGAGACACACGTGAGTGAAAAGGATGGCGGTCACGAGCAGGCCGGGAAGCGCAATCCCGAAGCAGACGCGCTTCATGAGGACGCCCGCGCTGCCGAGTGCCGGGCTCGAGACATACTGGCCGACAAAAGCATAGACGACGACACCAATGACCTGCGAGGTGAAGCCAGTCGCTGTCAACCCTGCGCGCAGTTGGAAACGCTAGAATGGCCGAGGACGCACGGTGTACGTCGCGGTGACGATGAAGTGGGCGGTCAGCATCGACCGATTAAACAACCGGGGCTCGCGCATCTCTGAGACGATGCCAAAGCTGCGAGCAGGTAGATTGTGTCAGCCTGATGGAGACGAGCGAATGCTGACCGAGACTCACTAAGCAGGAGTGCCTCCGAAGCTGAAAAGCAGCACGCTCAGCGCCGATGCGGCCTCAAGAAAGGACGGGTTGCCAAAGATGACCAGGTCCTTGTCCCAGGGTCCGGTCGGGGGCGCGTCCTCAGGCCGGTCAGAGACCCCGACGGACACGGCGAGCGTGATGACAGCAGCGAGGATTGATCCGAGTCCGAGCCAGCCGAGCCACGAAACCTTGCCGAGCGTCCGGATGCTCGCCAGGATGAAGGTCACGACGGTGGCGACTGCGACAAAGACGGCCGTACATGTCCCGTGGTTCGTGATTGAATTGAGCGCAATTGAGGCGCCGAGAAGCGAAGCGCCGGCGACGAAGATGGACGCTGTCAAGGCGTACGTGGCTCGAAATCAGCATCCGCCTGACAGGCTCGAGCGAGTCGAAGGGAAGGACGCACAGAGCCAGAAAAAGAGCGCCATGAGCTCGCGGCCGACTTTGCCGCCAAGCATGAAGCCGACATCGTCGACCGAGTCTGAACGCACGAGGTAGGAGAGGGTCAGCAGGGTCAATGATTGGCCTCGTTCGCGGTCAGTGCTCGTGGCTATACGCACAGACGTCCGGGTGTGCCCTCTTGAAGCGGCCAACCTGGTAGTTGGCCCAACCGGTGAAGCTCGACAGGCCGAGAATGCAAATGATGCCCGGGACAATACCTAGCGTGATGAGGACCGATGGAATCGACAGGACGCCGACGCCGAGCTGCGTCTTGATCATGAGGACCGAGGTCCCGAGCCAGCCAAGCTAAACGGCCGTAGACGTGAAACGCGAAGGTGAAGGGACAACGTCAGCGTCGACAGGCTAGGCATTCAATCCGTGTAAGAAGCAGCATTAAACCAGACGGAAGACTTACGTCGCGGTAGTTCGGGCCAGACTCGGTCTGTGGCCCAAAGACCTCGTCGACCTTGACCACCCCTAGTCCGGCGTCGACGATCCCTGCCTCGCCCGACTCAAGCGAGTCGCGGCCGCTGGCCTCGTCAGCCCTGTACGGTTTGTCGACCTCCATCCGAATATCTGTTGGGAAAGGGGCTGGGTGGGGAGTTGGTTCAGGCAGGTTGCTGCTGCGTTGCTCGAGGTGGTCGTGCTGCTGGTCGTCGGCTAGTCGGCGGTCGAGTCAAGGTCAAGCTTGGGGCCTCCATTTTTCTGCGCCCCTGGCGGCAGCGGCAGTCAGAGCGCATGACCAATGCGGAGCGGAAGGGCGGAGAGGCGTCTGCTGGTCGAGGACCAGGGGCAGTGATAGTCGGGTGACCTTCGGAGGTCAGAGGGACGCCAGAGCGCTGTCAAACGACAAAAGGGGTCGAGAGAAAGACGTCGAGGGGCGACATGGTCGACGGATGGAGGATAGCGATAAGGGGAGCGGGGATTTGTGGTGAAAACGGCCGGCGCGTTGAGTTGCCGGGCCGGCGGGGTTCTAACCAGAGTCACCGTCCTCGTCCCCGATTGAGGAGGCACAAAGAGTCCTCGGTGGCATTCAGGTTGCAGCGAGTCGCTGAGAAACTGATCTTATCGGGCCTCCTAACCGCCACGATCCGCAATTTTAAGGGCTGTGGAGAGCGATGCAGCCTTACAATGGGCGCGCGCCTAATGGATCCAAAGGCGCTCGCGCCGGGGTAGGCTCTTGAATCGCTCCGGTCGACGTAGGACTGATACCACGACTCAGCCCTTCAAACTGAACGAAACAGGATTCAGCCAAATGAATGAGCACGTCGTCAGCGAAGGTACAAGGAGTGGTGTCGCACGAGCGTTCGTGCGCTTGCATTGGACGGGCTACTGCGCGGCCGGCGAACGCGTCTCGCAGCCGACCTCAGCTTCGCCCTTGTCCTCGACAACGATGTATCAACAATTATACCCCCTTCTAGGTTCTCAACACTAGAACACGCCATCTGAGTGACCAAGTACGAGATGATTATGCTTCTTTGCTCCTGACACGGCCGATTAGTCCTTCTGCTGCCAAGGTTCGTGACAGCCGGCCTGTCCCATTTCTGCTGACCCTCGTCTCCCTGCGTCCCGCCTTGATCTCGACGCAAAATCCAGTACATGGGTTACGACGACAGCTGGGCCGGTATGCTCGAGCCTGGAGATTACATGACTTGACCACCGACACCACGAACCCCTCCTCGCGCTGCCCGGATGTCTGCGCTGCCAGTACGAGCTGCTTCAACGGCCCAAACATCTGACATAGCGTCCTGACCGCCCAAACGCGAGCCGACTCTTCGATGGGCTGCTCAGGCCCCGGCTCCTGTATCTTTTTTTCCATCTTAACACTAATCAATGTGGTCAGTCGACCAATTTCTCTCTGCATCTCTAATTTTCCTTCCTGTCCCGACTGAACCCCTTTCCGTTCTGAACATGTGCACGAAACGGATGGGAATTCTTGTCGACCGCTAGTTTTCTCCCGACCTTACCATGACCCATTACCCTCGAGCTATAAGCACCCCATCTCCGCCTTTGGTTCTTCAACAAATTGGTTGTTGTACCTCTGCCGAATCCTGTGGACGTCAATCGGCAACGTGCAACGCAACTCGTCCGGATATCCGACAACTTACTGGAGGACGTCGCCGATCAGCTTAGACGCCCGCCGCAAGACCGGGCACACATTCAGGAGCTCGCCTGCGGCAGCGAGGTGCCCTTCACAGGGATCCCCATGACCAATCCGCACGGCCCGACGTAACCCTACATGAAGCCTTCCCGCGACGCCCTCTTCAACCCGCGGACGCACCAGCGCAAGAAGCCCGTGTACCTGCATGGCGAGGACGAGCTCCTCTACCGGCCGTGGATCCTAAAGTTCGCGCTCGAGGGGTCCTTAGACCGCCTCCGCCCGCAACAGCTCGCCCGGCTCGAGCGGCAGCCGATACACCGGTCCTTCTCGGGCATGGACCCGGTTTTGCGTGAGCGGGCCATGGGGCGGTCAATATGATGCGCTCGCACCCGAACGATGAGACTTACGCCAAGCTCATCGCGGCCGCTGCCATCGGCCAGAAAGGCTCGGCCGAGGTCGGCAGTCACGACGGCCAGAGATTCCTCATCCCAGAGCTGACCGTCACCCAAACTCGAATCAAACCCGACGCGCACAAGTACCGCGAACGTTTTACGACGACCCGAGGATCGAAAGGCTACCGCTATACGATCTTGACTTCAGCACGGCGGCCGGCGAGTACCGCATTTACCGTTGCACCTTTATCCGACTCGTACGTTCTGATCGGAATCACGACCTGACGACGCCGTACTATTGATAGGAGGGTCTCGCGATGGACGTATAGACTGGAAACCTGTTAGCGCTATCAACTTGACGCCTCGGTAGGCGTCCGTCGAGCAACTGGCGATCGACGCGCCGGACAACGTGGAAAGGGGTATCATATGATCAGCTATCTCTGGGGTATCTCTGTCTCTTCCTCGGGATTGCCTCCGCGTCCTCTACTCGCTCCCATTCAGACGTAGACGCCGACGGCGTTGAAAAGGGCGACAACGCCAAGGCCGGCCGCGACGCTCGCAACCGTGCCAGCGATGGCCTCCTGGACGGGCTGCTTCTTCAGCCTACCGAGGCGGCACAGCAGAAAGCCGAAGGTCAGTGCACGCCCCTGGAGCACCCAAAAGCGAGATGGCCGACGCACGTCGTGAAGTAGAAGGCCGAGGCAAAAGCGACGGGCAACGTTACAGACGCGATAGGCGCCATGAGCGAAGGCGGGAGGAGCGGGCTGAAGGCCGTCGCTGACGAGCTCGCAAAGAGAGCCTGCCGACGTAGGAACGGGGGGTCAGAACCTGTCTACGGGCTGTTCGGCCTGCTCTTTGGGCGACGCACTTGAAGCTGGGAGTATTGGGGGTCCATGACAACAAACAAGAAGTAGACAAAGGCAAGGTCGGAAGCGAGATGGCCGTCGGACAGTCGTTGCAGGCAGGCGATGCTGCGGGGCGCTTCGTTGGCTCTGCCTGCCGCCGCGCCCCGCGCGCGCGCGCGCGCCCTCTGCCCGTTTTTTGCCCTCTGTCGCCGCTCGTGTGCGCCCGCCGCCCCCCAGCCGTCGCCAAACCGTCATCTTCCGCCCCTCCTCCTATCATCTTGCAGCCTCGCCTAGCAACCTCATCAGTACGTAGCTTCCGCTCTGTCGAGACGTTGAGCTCGTCGCCTGTTGTATCTTAGGCGAGTGCTTGTGGGAGGCGCCCTGCAGCCGTCGCGGCCGTCGAAGGGATGGGCGGGACAGATGCTTTCGTCACCGCCCTCTTCGCCTCGTCCGACCAAGCTGGTCGCCCCCTCTGGGATCTTTCGGAGGGCTGGTTCAACTTCTGCTGGATGCATATGTCGAGTCCTGGCGGTGTCCATCTGTTCACGATATGCTGACCGGGCTGTATCTTCCTTATAGATGTCGACCCCCGCCCAGCACAAGCCTTCGGGCGTCCAGGCCCTCCTCAGCCACCCGCTCGTTCAGCAGGGTGCGCACGCCTCCGCTTCCGTCCGCTTCATCTTGAGAGGACTCTTGAGACCAACGACACTGACCTCGACATGCGTCACAAACCAGCTTCCCAGCAGGCCAACTACCGCCTCGCCGGTCTGGACAAGGAGGTGGGTCTTGCCGCGCTTCTGACATGTGCTTGCGCTATTGAGCGAACTTCCGGTCGCTGACGTGTCCTTCCAACCTCCCTCCCTGCTTTTCGCTTCTCAGCTCTCCAAGTACCAGTTCGCAAACGACTTTGAGTCCAAGACCAAGCTTCCCAAGGCTGTCTCTTTCCTCGGCCTCGCTGCCTTTGTCTCGATCGCCCTCTTCCTCAACGTCCTCGGCCTCGCTGGCCCGCTCTCGTTCCTCATTGGCTCGGTCCTCCCGACCTACACCTCGATCCAGGCCCTCGAGAGCGCCGGCCACGAGGACGACACCCAGTCCCTGTTCTACTGGGTTGTCTTCACCGCCCTGACCGCGGTCGAGTACATCGCCATCCGCCCCATCCTGTGTATGTCTGACGTCCTCACCCTTGGCGGAGTGAGCCCTTCACGGCCGCTGACCAATATCTTCGTGCACCCTTTCAGACTGGGTCCCCTTCTACTACGTCTTCAAGTCGGCCTTCCTCCTCTGGCTCCAGCTCCCCGGCACTCGCGGTGCCGAGGTCCTCTACCGCCAGTTTGTCAGCCCCATGCTCCAGAAGCAGGCTGCCCGCAAGCAGTACTCGGCCCCGACCACCGCCAAGCTCGACTAAGCGCTCCAGCTTGTAGAGCCACGTGAACTGTCCATCGTCAGACCTTGTTCCCCGTTGCCCTCTTTACAGACCGACTCGAGGGCCCCGGCCGATCATGCTCTTTGCGTGGCTCAACCTGAAGCATCTGTGTCTGTGCCTCCGCCGTCAATTGTCCAAATCTCCGTCCGCCCTGTCTCTTCCGATGCTCGCCTCGACCAATTCTCACGACATTCATGAGCTTTTCGTCGAACCTCGATCCTGCCATAAGGATGAAGTGATGTGACAGAGGAGCTTAACAAGAGAGCAAATGAACCCGTGTAATCCGTGATATTCCTGACATAAACGCTACTTGACTCGAAGCATGTTCGTTTGATAGATCTAGGTCTAGAGAGGGACGGGACAACGCGGACTGCCGCGCTGCTTTTAGAGATAGGTCCGATACAACAGTCTAGTCCCGAGAGGCCTCCCTTTAAGCCTCTCCTGACCGCTCACTCGCCAAAGGCACCCTATGCCGACCCGGCCATCTACTGGGAGTTGTCCTCGCACGAGAAGGGCTGAGGGAAAGGAACAAGAGATATCACGTGTGTCAGCGACAGCAAGAGTGCAAAACAGGACGGCAAGAGACTGACCGTCGTTCCGCCGTTCTTGTGGTACGCGTTGATGATGTCAACGATCGAGCCATAGGTTCCCGAGACCATGAGGAAGGTGCCGATTGCGATGACGAAGCAGCTGATAAGGAACAGGCGAGAGACAACGGAGTCAGCACAAGGAGGCAGGAGGAGAGCAGTTGCCAGGCCGACGCACTTCCAGCCAAACAGAAGGCGGTACTTGAGCGACTTGTCAACGGACCGGAGGTGCCAGTGGTCGTACATCCACATGAAGCCTAGGCGACGAGGATTGGTATATGTCAGCTGCTAGCTGAGAGCGCGCAAATCAGCTTCAACGAGGACCACTCACCCATGAGCTGCATGTTGAGAAGCGTGCCAAAAAGAGCGCCAATGAGGCCGATGAGGCCGCTGAAGACAGGGACGGCGCTCGCGACAACGTAGGAGAGCGCAACGCAGGTGAAGGTGCACGACAGCCAGACGATCCAGTGCCGGGCCGAGTTGGACGTCAGGTGCTTCGAGCCGCGGAGGATGCGGACAAAGACCATCTTGGCGGGAAGCTAACAATGGAAAGGAGAGGTCAGGCAGAGCCCAGCTTTGAAAACCTGACTCGGCAGCTAAAGACTCACGTGCGAGAGGATGACACAAGTGACCCAAAGACCCGGGAGGGCGAGACCATAGCTGACCTAAGACGCAAGAGGGTGACAGGCGTGTCAGCAAATGTTCTGATCGACTCAGCGACTGATCGAGATGTAGCGGACGGCACGCACCTTCTTCATGAGGGGACCAGCGCTGCCGAGGGCAGGGCTCGAGACGTACTGGCCGACAAAGAAGTAGACAAGGACACCAATGACCTGTGAAGACGGGCCGCGGTCAGCAGGACGGATACACTTTCAAAAGCAGCGCAAGACGCACGATGAGAACGCCCGTGATGACACTCTGAGCCAGGAGCATCGCACGCGTGTAGAGCTTAGGCTCGCGCATCTCGGAGACGATGCCAAAGCTGCAGGTGGATGGCCAGGTCAGGCACTGCCAAGAGCTCGAGGCAAAACACGTTTGGCACTCACAAAGCGGGCGTGCCGGCGTAGCAGAAAACGAGGACGCTGACGGCCGAGATGGCCTCGAGGAAGGATGGGTTGCCGACAACGATGATCTCCTTGTCCCAGGGTCCGGTCTGAGGGGCGGCCTCGGGACGGTTGGTAACGCCAACCGAGACGGTGAGCGTGATGATGGCGGCGAGGACTGTGCAAGGAGGAGGTATCAGGCGACGTGTTCAAATGCCAGACGAGTCGGATCACGCAAACGCACTAGACACGAGTCCAACCCATCCGAGCCAGCTGATTTGGCCGAGCGTGCGGATGCTCGCTGCAGGTGAGAGGAACGTAGAAGAGTCAGCTAGAGGCCACGAGTAATGACTAGCAACGGCTGAACAGACCGAGCATGAAAGTCACAATTGCGGCAACAACAACGAAGACGGCGGTACACGTGCCGTGATCCGAGATAGCGTTGAGCGCGATCGAAATTGACAGGAGACCAGAGCCGACGACCATGATCATGACTGCGAGGCGCGCAAGAGGATCATGTCAATGGGTGCGCCCAGAGCGTTGCAATCGGAGTTGACGCCGCAGGGACGCACAGATGCAAAAGATGACGGCCATAGCCTCGCGGCCCCAGCGGCCGGCGAAGAGGAAGCCGACGTCGTCGATCGAATCTGCGACAGCGGTCGGGCAGGGTCAGCAAGGCGCGCTTTCAGGCCAAGCGCTGCTCGCTCGCTCAATCACGCACAGACTTCCGGATGCCGCCGCTTGAATGCGCCGATAACGTAATTGCTCCAGCCGGTAATAATGGCCTGCAGTTTCGAAGGCAGACGAGTCACAGGGGTCGGCGGTAACAGAGGCGAAGGGAGTCTCAGCAGGTGCCTAACCAAGGAGGTCAGAGCGCAAGGGCCACGCACCATGGCAATGAGACACAGGATGCCGGGCACGATACCAAGCGTGATCAGGACGTTCGGCAGACTGAGGACGCCGAGTCCAATCTGCGTCTTCATCATAAGGACCGAGGTGCCCAGCCAGCCGAGCTAAGTGTACGAGGCAGAGCGCCGGTCAGCCAGCTGCCTTGAGATCCGCATGAAGGGCGTGTCGCTCGGCCGACGAAGCTCAGCCCGCAATAGGTCCGGCCTCCGCGACTGTGTTAACAGCCGTCAAGTTGTACGACAGGACGACACAGTCATCATCCCCATCAAACGATGGGGCAGTGGACGTCGGTGGCGGCGACAGCAACAGCAGCAGCAGCGGAAGACGCACGTCACGATAATTCGGGCCATTCTCTTTGATTTCTCCGAAGACGTCGTCAACCTTGAGAGTGCCATGGGCGGCAGCGGCGACAGAGGGCGGTGTCGTGCCCTCGGCATAGGTCTTGCCCGAGGCGTCGCGTTCGGGTGACTCAAGGTCGAGGTCGGTCGCGCTCGTTGAGCGGCTGTCGCCGTGGTGGCCAATCATGCTGAGGATGCGGGAGCTTTGCGAGAGCTGCTGCTGCTGGACTCCGGAAGGCTGAGGGGAGCTGCGAGAGGCTGGGGAAGAAGGTGGTGGGGTTGTGTGGGAAGACAAGCAATTGAGAGACAGACGACCGGCCGACGAGCTCTCTAGCAACCACGGGGCTCAAGCTGTCGGAGTCTTCGCCCGCCGGCGGGCGGCAGCGGCTCAAGATTTTGGCGGGCAGGGCGGCCGAACGAGCGCGAGCCGAGGGCTCGAAGGGGCGATCGACGCCTGGATCGTTGGAAACGCCCGGAGGCAAGCGGCTGTTCTGAAGCGGGTGGTCGACTCGCAGGGTCAGCCTCCTGCAAGATGGCTGGTCTTCGGTCAAGGCGCATCAGCACAAGAGCAGCAGCAGCAGATCAAGACTTTCAGCGAATGAAGGGAGCAGGTGGTCGTCGGGAAGGCAGGAGGCCAGGGCAGAGATAGGGCGTCGGCGGAAGCCGCGGGCAAAGCAGCACGCCAGCGAGAAGGTCCGCGCAGCAGGCCGCGCCGCCACCTTGAGCATGTCGCCCGCTTCGGCCGAAAGGAGCGACGCCGCCCCTTGCAAGCGTTGCCAACCGTACCAGCCACCACCAGCGGCTGCAGCGCATCGGCCCGTCGACAGCAAACCGGCAACAGACCAGCATCGGCCCGCTCGACTGGCGGCTGTACATGTATGGCGTCCCGTTGTCTTGTTGTCGGATCAATAAGCATGAGAGAGCGAGAATGGATCGTTGGAGGGAGACCAGTAATACAATGCGAGGCGAGGCGGAATGGGGCGAAGTGAGTGAGAGTGTGATGAATTAGAAAGGAAATCTATGGGGGGCAGCAGGCTCGGCGCTGAGCGGCCGACCTTGGCTCAGGAAGCGAGTCGGCCGAAGGGAAACCTCCGCTGCGAGACTCGCTCACTGGCAAGACACGCGAGGCAAAAGAGTGGTCAACTCGTGCGTCGGGGAAAGGATGTGCGAGAGGTGTGTCGGGCCCGAGCACTCACACTGGCGACTTTGGTCTTCTTGCTGCGGAGCTTCATGAGGACGAAGACGCAGGCGTACGACGAGAGGCAGAAGAGGGCGGTGATGCAAATGTTGCGCCAGCCGTAGACGTGTCGGTAGAGGTTGCGCTGGGCGAGGTACTCGGCGCCGGTCGCGATCGGGCAGTACATGCAATTGGCGATGGCATCCTGGAAAAAGAGCAGGCGGCCGGGGAAATGCGTCAGTGGGCGGCTTCCAGAACCAAACATGTCGATTTCGACGCACCGGGTTGTCGAGGTAGCCCATAGGGCTCATTGAGAGGTATGTCTGGAGGTAGGCGCCGCAGGTCGAGCCGGCGGGCGGGTCGAAAATGGCCATCTCTTCAATCGCGCACTGAACCTGAACGTCCCAGACGGGGAAAACGAGCAGGCCGCCGAAAAGGTATGTGAAGGGGTTCAGATAGTAGAGCCTGCACGTGAGAAGACAGGTTGAGGTCAGGGATGCCGAGCTAGCGCGTGACGGCTAAGTATTTGCGACGCACCAGTAGCGCCAGAAGGCAGTAATTTGCGCGAACGGGATGAAAACCTGGGAAGAGGAAGGGGGAGGGGCGACAGCGAGGTCAGTCGCAATCCAGCTGCGGGCCGCGAGTGTTGCACGACTCACACCAGCAAAAGTGATCATCACGTTAATGACGATAGGGTTGATGAGGGCAGCAAAGACGGCGCTCGGCGAGTATGCGGCGATCATCTGAGCGATTCCGGTGTAGAGGAACTCATAGAGGATGATCTAAAGCGAAGACAAGGAGATTAGCCCTGTTTTAAATCTCAACGACGCGAGCAGAGCAACGGACCTGTAGGAAGACGGGCCCGACAACGCCCGCCCGGAAGCTGAAGCCGACGGTCGCGTACCAGGTTGCCCAGTAGAGGAAGCCGCAGACGAAGAGGTAAGGAATCTCGGCCGTCTGAAGAGATGACGTTAGACCGGTCAGCGTATTGATCGAGGCTAGAAAGTTAGGACAAGACGCACGATCTCGCCAAGAATAAATGCCTTCCAGCTGTACAGCTTGGCTTTCTTCTCGCGGGCCTCAAAGACGTCCCGATTGGCGATGAACTTGGGTTGGACCTGCGCGATGACTCCCGGGGCAACGAGGACGAACCTGGACGAGAGAACAGATCAAGAGATGTCAGATCAGAATCGACCGAAGCCCAAAGTCGAACAGCAAGCGCTCACTGCAAAACAGTGAAGAGACGCAGCTGCAGGCCGATCTCAGTGTTGCCGATCATCCAGAATGAAAAACCGTCTGATCAGTGAAAGAATGGGCGCGTGTTAGCGAGAGGCGATGGCAAGGATAGATCCGACGACTGACTGAGGAGGCCACTGAGGACGTGAAGAGCAATCTTGTTGGTGACGTACTCGGTGTCGCGCCAGAGCTGCGTAAGAGGAGCGATTTTAGCAACGAAGAAATCAGTCGCGTAGCGCTATCGTTAGACGAACCTGAGTCGTTGCGCGCGCAGTGACGAGCTTGAGCTGCATGACTGTCGTTGAGGCGTACCTGATTAGGAAGTGCGGGCGGCGAGGGAATGATCAGTTAAGTGCGCATTTCTTTCATATCTGCAGCGCGTGCACGCACTCGTCGCCATCGCCCTCGTGCTTGACCTCGTTCCTGGAGCCGGCCTCCTTGAGCTTCTCAAGCGTCTCCATCGCCCTCTTGCTCTCGTCGCTCTCAGCCCAAGTGTCGGCCCAGTCAATCCCCTCGGGCGCGTTCTGGAGGATGTCGATCATCGCCTCGGCTGGGTTGACACCCTTGGAGATCTTGGCCCCGTGGCCCTTGAAGTAGGCTGGCAGCGCAGCGACGGCGCCAAAGTAGGCAACCCGACCGCCGCTCTTGAGCAGGAGGACGTTGTCGAACTCCTTAAACAGTGAAGCCGACGGCTGGTGGATCGTGCAGAGGACGGCCTGGCCGCTCTTGACGAGCTTCTTGAGGAACGAAACGATGATGAACGACGACTGGCCGTCGAGACCCGATGTCGGCTCGTCAAGGAACAGGATTGAGGGCTTGGCGACAAGCTCGACAGCGATCGTCAGCCGCTTGCGCTGCTCGATGCCAAGGCCGGCGCCGGGCACGCCAATGATGGCGTCCTCGATGTCGTGCAGCTCGAGCAGCTCGACTGAGAGGCGGAGCCAAGGGAAGGTCAGTTACAGCATTAAGCAGAAGAGAGGTCAACACCGTCACGCACTGATCTCGTCGACATAAGCGATGCGCTCCTTGTCGGGCGTCGTCCGCGGCTGACGGAGTCGGGCGCTGAACTCAAGGGCCTCGCGGACGGTCGCCTGTGGTAGGTGGACGTCTTGTTGCTCGCAGTAGCCCGTCGTGCGCGTGAAGGAGATCGGCAGCGGTTTGCCCTGGAATAGTACCTCGCCTTTGATCTCGCCTGAGTCCTTGCGGCCGGCAAGGACGTCCATCAGTGTCGTCTTACCCGCGCCGGAGGAGCCCATGAGGGCCGTGAGCTCGCCGGCCTAATATAGACAATGTCAGGTAAGAGTAGATGAATCAACAACGGCGCGAGGAAAGGGAGCATCTAGCGTACATGATAGACACACTTTGCAGTAGCCCGAGACGTCATTCAGCAGCTGGATGTTATCGCCAACCGTCTGCCAAGCGAAGGCGTGAGACTCCTTGTGATCAGTCTCAGTCGGAAGCTCAATAGGTGGCAGACGCACGTAGTTGAGGTTCTTCCAAGTAAATACAGCGTCGGCAGCCTCGATGGTGCCCTTAGTTTCGCCGACTTGCGAAGTCTGACGGACTGCGAGCGTCCGGGATGTGTCGGTCGAAGAGGCAGCACCATGGACGGGCGAGCTAGGGCGGGCGGGCGAGTCGGCAACATCGCGTTGCTGGCGGATGAATTTCTTGCCTCCGCCGCGCCTGTAAAGCAGGACAGACTCTATGGGAGGGAGGATGGATCGCCAGCTAGGGCTATTAGTGGATGAGACCATGAAGGCGGTAGACAAGGACGCACTCTTGGAGCCGGCCGCGGGTAACCGCTCAACCTGCCAGGCATTAAGCAAGCAGAAGAAGACCCAGAAGGCCACGATGATGCCAAAATTCCTCCACTGGTTGGACCACAACAGAGGCGTTAGCGTAGTCAGTCAGTCTGAGATGAAAGCTCAAAGAAGAGAAAGAACGACGGCCGACTAACAACGTGAGAGTATCTGAAGCTGAAGGCCTGTGTCAAATAGGCCGATCCCTCTACCAAAGGGGAACCAGGCGTCGAGCCGGCCATGGCACATCCGGCAGGCTGGCCGGCGTACGAGGGGCCGACTGGTACGGTGCTGCGTTGCGAGCACTGATAATCAACACTGGAGAACTCGGATGCCATAATCGACTCGAAGGCCTGCCGTATGAGGAAGGAGATGGGGAGACGTCAGATCTACGCGGGCCCAACTCTCGGCAACTGGAGGCGGGATACAGTGCCGTACGTAGTAGATTGGATTGATCCAACGCAACCAGCCGAACCAAGGCTTCATCTGCGGGACGGCAATGGCTAAGATAGTGTCGATCGAGCGCGTAGGGTCAGAGGCGAGTGGGGATTCAGCGCCAAGCAGTGAGGGCGTACCATAGCCCGCTGTATAGATGATGACAAGGAGGGCAAAGTCAGGGGCGAGTAAGGAGCAAGCGTAAAGCTGCAAGGGGCCGTACCATACGTGACGAAAATGGAAAAGGTTAGGCCCGAGACTGAGTAATGACGTCAGTCTACGGGGAATTGAGTAAACAGAGGGGTGGTGGAGGCTCACCCTTTGAGGCGTCTTGGAAGTTATCGAAGCTCGCGCCAACAGCGCGGAAGAAACTGCACACCGAGGTGGGATCACCCGTCAGCCAATCACTTTCAGTCACTCGTCGCACATAAGTGAAGATGGGAAGCAATACTTACGCAGTCATCGTCACGGTCGACGAATAAGTGAAGAGCAAGTAGATGAAGACTGGATGGGCGAAAGGGTCAGCGGGGTAGGTAGTAGACATCGAGGCGACTCAAAAGGACCGACAGTTGCCGGCCGTCTGCCGCAGATTGACGAGGAAGAAGATGACGATGCCAAAGACGGATTGAGATATGAAGAAGGTCGGCAGGTCCGCGAGGGTCTGAATCATGCACGGAAAGCGTCCTAGCATGAGCGACTCTCGAACGGACGTGAAGCAAACAGCTCATTGCCTTCCTATCGCTGGCACGACTTCACTCACCTGCGCGAAAAAGAGGGCCGCAGGACGGTATAGGGAAAAACCCTTGTGCTTGGCAAGGATGGCCCGTCCTTCAAATGAAGCCGTCGTCTCGGAGAGAGTGCCGACCGTGGGGAAGAGTAACGAGAGGAAGATAGCGCCGCCACGGAGAAACTGGGGCGAGAAAGGGGGGATTGCTTTAGCTGAACCGCGTGCAGACGCGAGGAGTGGATGAAAGACACGTACGATGTCGTTCGTCTCATTCTGGAGGTTGTAGAAGACGGAGCCGACAACGAAGGCCATGATGAAGGTCGTGACCTGGCGAGCCCAGAAGGTCCTGCGAGCGGTAGGTGTGCCAGCGTGTTAGCTAAGTAACCCCAGAGGGTGGGCGCCCGGAGCAAAACGCACCACTTGTCGCCCCAACGCTGCTGAACCTCCCGTCGGAGCGCAATCTTCGTCTGAACCCAGAGTCCGCGGACATGAGGTTCACGCATGATTGCGCCCTTGTGCTTCTCAGCCTGGATCACCTTCTGAGCTTCAGTTGTCTGGCGCTCGACCTCTTCCATGTTGGCGAGGTGGTCATCAAGCTCCTTGCGCATCTCCTTGGCGACATCCGACTCGCGGTAACGCTTGGCAAAGTCGTCGATCGACTGGGGAATCTTGCCCTCGAAGCCGTCGCGGACCTGGCGCTCCTTGGGGACGGTCGTACCCGTCAGATAGTCGGCGACGTTGGCGCCCTCAATCGCATCGAAGCCCATCTCTTCGAAGTACTTCTTGGCCGCCTCGCGCCGGCCGTAGAAGATGACCTGGCCCTCGGCCAAAACGAGGACCTTGTCAAACTGGTCGTAGATGCCGTTGCCGGCCTGGTAGAGCGAGACGGCGGCCGTCAGCTGCTCGAGATCGGCGTATGTCCGGAGGGCCTTGGTGAAGGCGAGCGCAGTATTGGCGTCCAGTCCGCGGGTACTGCAGGAAGAGAGGAGGGCTATCAGTCATGACCTCCGGCAGACCTTGGCGAGGTTTTGATTGACTCACGCGTTGTCCCAGCACTGAATCGATGCCCGATTGGCAAGCACCTCGGCGATCGAGACGCGCTTCTTCTCGCCGCCCGAGACGCCGCGGACGTACTCGTCGCCGACGGGTGTGTCCTCAGTGTGCTCGAGCCCAAAGACCTTGAGCAGCCGCGCCTTGGCCTGAGCGTTGTACTCCTTCTCGCCGAGCGGTTTGTCGTCGTCGTGCGAGACAGGCCGGCGTGCCTCGGGAGATGGCGTCTTCTGCGCAAAAGCGAAGTCCAGTGTGTCGCGGACCGAGAGACTCGGGAACTGTCAGGAGGAGAGCGTCGAGCATTCAGTCAGCGCGTGTGGCGTGAGAGAAGTGATTCTGTCGTAGGCGTACGTGAATGTCATCCTCCGAGTTGAAGCAGACAGCCGCCTTATACGGCCTGAGCGACTTGGGCTCGCTTGTCTTCATCGAACCGTACATCACCTCGCCATCGACGCCGGCGTAACCCGAACGGAGCCCGGACATCGACTTCAGGAGAGTCGTGCAACCTGATCCAGGGCGGCCGACGACAAGCAGCATCTCGCTGGGCTGTAAGACGAGCGAGATGTCATGCAAAAGGAATCTAAATAAACGAAGGAATTATGACGTCAATATCAGATTGAGATTTGGTAAACAAATCGGGCAAGCATGAGCACGACGTACTTCTCGCCCTTCTTGAGGTTCTCCTCTCTAAGCCTTGGCTCGCGCTTCTCGCCCTTCTCGGCCTCGTCAATGCCCTTAGCCTGCTCAAGCTTCCGAAGGCGACGCTTGTCCTGCGCCCCGGACCAAGGAGCGAAGGTGGATCCGACTGTGGGCGCAAAAAGCACGCCTGAACCGCCTTCGCCACGGACCGAGAGATGATTGAGCGCGAGGGCGAGTGGCGGGCGGTATGGTGCTAGGCCACGCGACTTTAGTAGGGCCTGCTCCGCCTGAGGAGTGGAACAAAGCCAGGAAAGAGAGAAGGGAACGTCAGCTGCTGGACGTCCAACAGGAGGGGACAGCGGTCGATCTGATCTGCACGCACCTTCAGCTCCGAGGCAAGGAACGAGATAGATTCGTCCTTGTCGTTCGTCTGCGTCGCCGCAGAATCGTCCGACGCCGGCGTTGCCAGTCCCGCGTCACGCTCGCCGCTGAAGGCAGACGAGATCGATAAGCTCGAGTTAGCCGGCTGACGTGCGGTCGTCCGTGAATTGGCCTCGACCGAGGCTGCCTTAGCATGTGAGTTGTGAATGGAAGAAGGGGTCGGAGCCGACAGGTTGAGTGGCCGGCCCAGGGAGATGATCGCGGCCTCTGAGGAGGTCGACATGGCCGGTCGAGGAAGGCAGCTGATGAAGAGGTTGCTGCGGCTTAAGGAGAGCACAGGGCCGGGAATATAGGATTGAGGAGCCAACCCTCCGGCCCGGACGCCCCCTCCCATACTTTGTACCTCTCGCTCTCTGTTCGGGCACGTCTGATCGGCTTCGATTCAGGCCGTTGGCGAGGCCAAGGGCCCGGATGGACGGGCCTGGCCGTCGCGGGGTCTCGCTCGGGTTCGGGCATCGCGCGCCGTTCGGGCATCCGGCGCGCAAGGCGCTGAGCTGAAAGGGGCTCCGACGCTCGGGCTTCTCGCGACGACGGGCTTGAAGGCGAGACGAGCCCGTACGATCGACCCAAGCACGCGCGTCATCAAGCCAAGACGGAGCAGCGGTAGAGGCGAAAGCTGCAGCCGGGCAGGCCGGAGACCTCTTGAATCCGATCGAGTCGAAAGGCCGACTCCTCTCGTCTAGGCTGGGCAGCAGCTGCACCATCTGCCGTCAATGCCGGCTTCCTAGCCTTGCTGACGACGAGCCGTCGCGCCCTATTCGGTGCCGAGCTTGGGATGACTGATCCAACAAGCAGCATCTGCTGAGTCCGCTCACGTTGATCAAGCAGCAGTTTGCTCGGCGATCGGGGTGCAAGGGTGCCGAAGGGAAGTGCTTTAGGAGCTCCGGCCGTCCTGGCTTGATGCAATATGGAAGGCGATGATGCACCGTTGCCTTCGCCCGCAATCTTTCCCTCTGCGCCCTGCAAGCCCGCCCGCTCGCCAGCGCGCGCGCCGGCGCACGAGCAAAGGGCGGCCGGCTGGCCTCTCCTTTCCCTCTCCTCTGTGAAGCACCTTCCCCCCCCCAGCCCTCGTCTCTCCGCCCTTCTTCTTTGAAGAAAGTTCAACTACCCTTTCGTTCGGCCTAAACCACACCGGTCTCCAAAAGCCCACGTCATCGAAAGAAAAAAACCCCTCCACAACCAGCACAAAAGCGAGCTTTCACTGGTTTAGGTCGAGACCAAAGGACGACTACAAAAAAAACGTCAGTCCCCACTCCCTCAGTATGGATCGAGCGGGCCCATGTAGTACACGTCTGCAGGGTGCATGGCGGCAGCACAGCGCGGCAAGTGCCAGATCCGCTGGCGCATCCTGCTTGGCTCGGCTGGCTAAGCGTGGCGGCCAACCGGCTTTGGTCGGCGGTTGGCCAGTGGCGGGTGTCGGACGACCGACCGCCTTGAGCTGCCCGACCCGGTCGTCTGCTCGCGCACATAGCCGTGCGGCTGGCAGCGGTCACACGCACTGCTCGCCTGGTTGTGGGCCACGCTGGTGTCAGCTTCGCCGTCTGTGCTCGGCTCCGGATGGGTTGCTCCTACCTTGCCGCAGGTTGACTGACGTACAACCGCTTCCGCTCCTCCAGACATCAGTAACGACCCCTTCCTTCCTTCCTCCTTTCGAAAAAACTTTTCCAAGGATGTCTGCCCGTACGTCCGGCTCCACTACTGACCATAGCGCTTCGTCCGAGCGGCGAGGGCATGATCTGACCTCGTGCTACGTCTTTTTTCACCGCCATAGCCTCCGAGACGACTCCCGCCGCTGAGGCCACCACCCCCGCCAAGGAGGTTTCCACCACCGAGACTGCTTCGACCGAGTCCAAGACCGAGTCGTCGCCTGCGCCGGCCCCGGTCGCGCTCCCCGTCGCCGCCCCGGCCCAGCCCGCTCCGGTCGCTGCCGCCCAGGCCGCTGCTAACGCGCCCCCCTCGGCCTCGCTTTACGTTGGCGAGCTCGAGCCGACCGTCACTGAGGCCATGCTGTTCGACATCTTCAACATGATTGGCCCCGTCGCTTCGATCCGTGTCTGCCGCGACGCCGTCACCCGGCGCTCGCTCGGCTACGCCTACGTCAACTACCTGAACGCCGCCGACGGCGAGCGTGCGCTTGACTCGCTCAACTACTCGCTCATCAAGGGCCGGGCCTGCCGCATCATGTGGTCGCAGCGCGACCCCGCGCTTCGCAAGACGGGCCAGGGCAACATCTTCATCAAGAACCTCGACGAGGGCATTGACAACAAGGCCCTTCACGACACCTTTGCTGCCTTCGGCAACGTCCTCTCGTGCAAGGTCGCCGTCGACGAGGCCGGCAACGCCCGCGGCTACGGCTTTGTTCACTACGAGACGGCCGAGGCTGCCAACGACGCCATCAAGGCCGTCAACGGCATGCTTCTCAACGACAAGAAGGTCTTTGTCGGCCACCACGTCTCCAAGAAGGAGCGCCAGTCGAAGCTCGACGAGATGAAGGCTCAGTTCACCAACGTCTTTGTCAAGAACCTCGCCGAGGACGTCTCGCAGGACGAGTTCACCGCCCTCTTCGAGAAGTTTGGCCCCGTCACCTCGTGCGTCCTCTCGGTCGACGATGAGGGCAAGCCCCGCGGCTTCGGCTTCGTCAACTTTGAGCAGCACGAGCACGCCAAGAAGGCGGTCGACGAGCTCAACGACTCGGAGGTTAAGGGTAAGAAGATCTTTGTCGCCCGCGCCCAGAAGAAGGGCGAGCGCGAGGAGGAGCTCCGCCGGTCGTACGAGGCCGCCAAGAACGAGAAGCTCAACAAGTTTGCTGGCGTGAACCTCTTCATCAAGAATGTCGACGACGAGTGGGACGACGAGAAGCTCCGCGCCGAGTTTGAGCCGTTCGGTCAGATCACGTCTGCCAAGATCATGAAGGACGAGAACGCCCGTTCGCGCGGCTTCGGCTTTGTCTGCTTCACGACGCCCGAGGAGGCCACCAAGGCCGTCTCGGAGATGAACGGCCGGCTCTCGACCAACAACAAGCCGCTCTACGTCGCGCTCGCCCAGCGCCGCGAGGTCCGCCGCTCGCAGCTTGAGGCCCAGATCTCGATGCGCGCCAACCAGCGCATGTCGATGGTCAACCAGATGGCCCCGATGGGCGCCTACTACCAGCCGGGCATGCCCCCGCCTGGCGCCTACCCCCAGCAGCGCGGCCCGCCCCCTATGGGCTACGCGCAGCAGCCGGGTATGGTCCGCCCGCGCTACGCCCCCGCCCCGGCTGGTTACCCGCAGCAGGCCTACCCCAACATGCCTCCTCCCCCCGCCGGCGCCCTCCCGCCCAACTATCGGGCCAACACCGTTCGCCCGCGCGTTCCCGGCCCGCCCAACGGCGCGCCTGTCCCCGGACCTGCCGGCCGCGTCCCGCCTCGCCCGATGGCTGGCGCCCCCCGCGCTGGTGGTAACCAGGGCTTGACCGCCGCCTCGCTTGCGTCGGCCTCGCCTGCCGAGCAGAAGCAGACCCTCGGCGAGGCTCTCTACCCGCTTATTGCCGCCATCAACGAGCCCCTCGCCGGCAAGATCACTGGCATGCTCCTCGAGATGTGAGTCTCCTCGCCGCGAGACCGCCCCGCAATGGCTTCGCCCGGCCGCTGACTCCTTCTCTCTCCTCCCCGCAGGGACATCATGGAGCTTCTCCACCTCATCGAGACCCCCGAGGCTCTTCTTGCCAAGGTCCAGGAGGCCATGGCCGTCCTTGAGCAGTGGTCGCAGCAGGAGCAGGCTGGCGCCCCCGCCGCCGCTCAGGCCGCTGCCCCCGCCGCCGAGGCTGCCGCCCCCGCCGCTGAGGCCGCCGCTGCCCCGGCCGCTGAGGAGGCGGCCCCCGCCACCTCGGCCTAAGCCGCATCACTCGCTTAGACACTCCGTCATCGTTCCTCGATCCAGCTTCGCTTCACGCTTGCGCTTTCCTGCTTCACCCGCCCCTCCGTAGCTCTTGCAACACGCGACCGATCACTAGTTCCTCCGAGCGATGCCTCCTTCCCCTCTACCCCCTATTTCGCCCGGGGACGCCTTAATTGACGCCACCCCGCAACCCTTCCTACTTCTCTTCGATGACCTCTCCCTTTGACTTAGAGCGTGCGAATGGGAGTCAGCGATCTTATTAGTGAGGGAGTGAAAGGGGCCGTTTCACATCTGATTAAAGGGGGCGGGCTGAGCGACGGCGCGAAGGCGTCGGCCGGCGCTCAGCCTTCCTTTTGCTCGCAGCTCAGAACGGCCTTTCTCTTCCAACGACCGCGACACAAAGCCCCCCCTGGGCAAAGAAAACGTAATCTGAGGGCCTCAAGTTGAGCACTGCCTCCTGCGGGCGCGCTAGTCGCAACTCGTACGATGGCGAGCTTGCCCCCGCCGAGCAGTCGCTGATCCTCGAGCGTTTCTACTTTCCCTCCAATCTTGACTTCCAGCAGCCCCTGTCTCAGCTTGCCAGAACAGCCGTTCAGTCAGAAATGGGAACACCGACAGAGTATCCGCCAGCTGCTGCAGTACGTCGTTTGTCGCCAGCTTTGCTCCAAGTCTAGGGAAGATGCGAGGTTTGATGGCGTGCCGTCCCCCTGTGGAACAATCGTCCCTCGGGTTGCCTCTCTCGGCCCACGGGAAGACGGATTTGATCTAAAAGACCTCCTCGCTCGAGATCTTCGGATTATTGAAGCCTCGGTTGCTGACCTCATATCGTCCACCGATTTTCTTAGCCGGTCGCCATTTCATCCGGCGCCCAGCCTTCCTTCCGCCTTTCCTCAACACTGGATGCGCCTCTCACGCCTGTCACGCCGACGCCAGCCAACCTTATGTATGCCCACCGCATCCGGTCGCTCGCGCGCGATGAGGGCGACCCAGACGACTCGCCGCTGATCTCTGGCCATCCGCCTGAGTCTCGCTTGATGAACGACCGCGAAGGAAGTACAACGCCCGAGAGACCGCCCCCGCTCCGAACCGCTCAAAGCCGTTGGACGACAGCGCTACCCCGTCACTCGCCCTCCAAAACGCACCCTGCGAGTGCGTCAGCCCGGACGCCAGCCGTATCTGGAGCGGCACCCGTTCGTGGCTCGTCCTGCGACACTCCGTTAGCGCGATCCGACACGTTCAAAGCTCGGCCGGCACCTTCAACGACATGGGCCCCCGAACATCGTGTGCGGCAATCGCGCGCATCTCTGCTCAGAGCTGGGCTTGACCTAGACGCGCTTGGTTCGAGCACCGGTAGCAACAGGAGCACTGAGCACGCTCCAACCGACTTTACCGCTGTCCCCGGTGAGCGCTGTGGATTGACTTAAGACATCTGGAATGATGTCACTGATGACCTCGTAGGCCACAAGCGCTCGCGCTCGAACCTTCAGATCGACATCCCCTCAATCAAGGCGCCGACCTTTGTACCCCGCGAGACTCGGGCATCGCTCATTCGGCAAGGGAAAACCCCCGCTCCGCTCAGGCGGATGTCCACCGACAGTTTGGCTTCCCAGGCCGCTCTCTTTGCACACACGCCTGGCCACCGGCGGTCAGGGACGATTTCTGTCGCATCGACACTCCCTCCATCGGTTGCGCCTCGGCAGACTCGCGCGTCTTCCTTGCGGGCGAATGTTGACGCTGCCAACCAGGCTTACAAGACGCTCGAGCAGGAGAAGGCCGTTGTCCGAGCTGAGCGCGTCAAGCTCGAAGCGCAAAAGAAAGCCGAGCGTCGCAGGTTGTCGGTCACACCCCTTCTAGGCGGTCTCTCGCTCGTCTCTCGAGCGACTCTCTCAGATGCGTCCGCGGAGTTGCCACGACGTCGATCGTCGCTCGTGTCGGTCCTGAGGCCGCCGCGCTCAACATCCTCAGCGTCTGCTCATACAGCGAGCAACATCGAAGAGGAAAAAACGCAGGACCTCATCCTCCCACAGCCAACCAACGACATCCAACCCCGTCGGCCATTAGCACGGTCCGTCTACCAGCCAACGATTTCGGCGTCCCCAGCCCACAGCAAGGAAACCTTCAGCATCATCCCTCAAAAGCGACGCCAAACGCTCCATGTCCACTCTTCGACGACGAATCCCGTCATTGCACCTCGTCAGCATCGTCTTCCATTAACCCTGGCGGCGACGGACGAGACGACCAACCCCGTCGCGGCCAACTCTACCCGCCCTTCGTCACGAGATAGCCCAGCCGCGAACGACAGTGCGCATCCTTTTGTCTCAAGCCGATCAACTTTGACAACAAGCAACACGGCGAATATCAACCGTTACCCTTTGTCGGTATCGCACCGCCCGTCGTCTGTCCGCCTAGGGATCATCGCGACCCGCTCAGAAAACGTCACACCGGCAGAAGATCTGCCAGGGCGGCCGCCTTCGGCCTCGGTCGAACGAGGGGGACCCCCGCCTGTAGTCCCACGCGAGAACCGAGCGGCCGAGCTGCGTCGCCTGAGGCGTACGAGCGTAGCGCTATGAAGGCTACCGGGCGTTTCCTATCCCATTCTCCGATTTTTCGTCCTTCAACTTGTCCACCCCTCGTTGGCGCTGATTTACGTGAGAATCAGATTCTCTCTCTCCCTCTCCCTATCTACTCCGCCCCCTCTCTCCTTTGCAATCTCTCTATCTCTCTGCGCAAGTGGGATGGATGTGGCAGGCGCATGTAAGATCAGATGCCCCACTTAAGCGCGAGTGAACTCATGACGACCGACACGCTCGAAAGCGCCATAGCAAGTGCTGACCAGACGGGCGCAAGTTTGGTGCGGCCGGCGGCCATGAAGACGCCTCCAGCGAGCGGAAGGCAGACGAGGTTGAAGACGATCGCCCAGCAGAAGTTGAGCTTGGTCCGGTTAAGAACGCGCCGGCTGATGTCAAACAGTCTGTGCAGCGAGTCGAGCGACGAATTGAGCAGAACAAAGTCGGCCGAGACGACAGAGACCTGAGAACCGGAACCCATGGCAACACTGAAGAGGGGCAAACGCCGGTGAGCGAGCAGATCTGCTTCAGCGTGGCGCGCAAAGAGATGACGCACCCGATGTCAGCGGCTGCGAGTGCGACCGCATCATTGACTCCGTCAGCGACCATCATGACGCAGCGTCCGACACCCGAACTTTGGGTTAAAGCGGGCATGCTCTTGAGCTTGTTGATGTGCTCGGCTTTTCCCTCGGGCAAGACGCCGGCAACGACAAAGTCATCTGGAATGCCGACTGCAGGCGATGAAAACGCATTTCAGCGAGGTTGTGGGAGGCCAAATTGAGAGAACTGACCTTGCCGAGCGACCGCGCGTGCCGTCACCGCATTGTCGCCGCTGCAAAGCCAGACCTCCTTGCCCGCCTTCCGAAGTTTGGTGATCGTCCCTTCAGCCTCTGACCGGAGCGGGTCGGAGACCGCGAAAGTAGCGCAAACCTCGAAGGTGCTTGCTCGACTTTCCCTGGTCAAAGGGGTCAGCCGCTTGACCGCAAGCAGGACGACCGACTTGGCGCCCTCCTTCCAGCTCTGGATAGAGGAGCCGGTCGGAAGGGCCGCTCCGATGGCCGTCATCAGTGCCTCGTTGCCGATGCAGACTTCGAATCGCAGGGGTTGTTGGCCGACAGAGCTCGCAAAGGAGGTAACAACCGCCTTGAGGCCGCGGCCGACAATCTCTTCGCTAGCGCCGATGGTCACCAGCACTTCTGGCAAACTTGACGCAGGAAGGAGCGCGAGCTGTTCATCGGCGAAATTCTGGAGAGCCGATGCCAACGGATGCGATGACTGCGACTCAAGCTCGCGCAGAACCGACAGGAGGAAGCGGCGATCGTCGGCAGCCTCTGAGTCCAGTGTGTCACAAAGCCCGCGGGCAGCGCCGCGTGGCAAGTAGTCATGGTCCGTGACGATAGGCTTACCTGTCGTGAGCGTGCCAGTCCTGTGAGAGAGGCGTAGCAGACGCAAAGACAGTTAGTCTGCGCTGATCAATGGACGAGCAAGGGACATCGAGCGGGCTTACTTATCAAAGACCACCGTGTCAATCTTGGTTGCAGCTTGGAAGGCAGATCCGCCGCCCTGCGCGAGAACGCCAGCCTGAGCGGCCAAACCAAGCCCGACGGCCGTAGCGGTTGGCGCGGCAAGTCCAATCCCACAGGGGCAAGCGACGACGAGGACCTGCCAAGAGGGACATGAGAGTCTGAACGTCAATTTTGCCTGTCAAAAAGCATACTCAATCGAGGACAGGCACCGACAGCGATGCAGAATTCGAACGCCCAAAAGACGCGGTCGCCGGTCGTCGGGACCGCATGTGCCTTGATCCAGTCGTCGGGTATCCGGCCACTTAGCGTCAGGCTGAGCCAGACGACGAGGACGATGAGGGCAAAGTAGACCTGTGAGCGATCACGACCTAGTCAGCGGGATCTGCAGTAGTTCCTTGACAGGAGCCAAGACGTACGATACACGGTACGAAAACGCCAGTGATGCGCTCGGCGAGCTCCTCAATCCGACTTTTGCCCGACATAGCGCCTTCGACTGCCTTGCCAATGCGCGAGAGCATCGTGTCCTCACCGAGTGAGTCGACGCGTACAACGACAGCCTCGCGGCCAACATTGACGGTACCGGTCAGGACGACATCACCGATGTGCTTGGCAACAGGCCGAGACTCCCCCGTCAACGACGACTCGTCGAAGGCTGTATAGCCGCGGACAATCGTGCCATCTGACGGTGGCAGCGCCCCTGGGCGGACCAGAACGATGTCGCCCAACTCAAGGTGCGAGACGGCAACCTCCGATGTCGACGTGCCAGCGGACTGTTCAGCTGGCAATACCGACAGCTCCACCGTGGAAGGGTGACCGCTCTCCTTGACAAAGAGCGTCCCGGCGCTAGAGGTGGAGACCGTCGGCTCAAGAACGAGCCGGCTCACAGCATCAGGGGAATTGCCATGATCGAGCTCTAAAGTGGGCGCCACGAGCAGGGCCGTGTCGGGTCGAAGCGTTCCTAAAAGCGCAATTGCGTCGCCGGTCTGCATGAAGAAAGGTAGGGTCAGCCCCCAATACGATTTCTTTGCGAGGGCAATGCAGCGCGCACTTCCGACTTCGCCCAGCCCTCGAGCGCGCGTCCAGCGACGATGAAAAAGATGAGGAAGACGCTGGCATCAAAGAGTGTCATCGTCCTGAGATGTTCAACAAAGGCACAGTGATGTCAGCGCGTCGCTTTGCAAAGATTGGCGGGAGAGGTACCGGAGGGACATACTTTTCCTTGTCCTTGGCCATTCGAGGCGACCGGACGTCGACGGCAAGCATCGCGAGCGAGGCAAAATAAGCAGTCGTAGTCGATAAGACGACGAGAAGATCCATGCTGCCAAACGAAAACAGGGAGCGCCACGACCAGCACGTCGCCCGGGCCGCGGACGACTGACGGCGGCGAAAGTGGGCGGCGATCGGCCGAAAGGCGCGCTTGTAAAATATGCTAAGGGGTGGTGAGGACGTCAAGTTCAGCAAGAAGTAAAAAATGGCACGGGGAAAGGAAGGGAGGCGGGAGTGCACATACCGACCGACGCCGAATTGCACGATGGTTGCGAGGATCCAGAGGACGATGGTTCCTAGGCTGGCGCCGCCCCAGACGGGCTGGTCCCAAAAGAGCCTGAACGGGGCGTCTCCTGGGAGGAGGACCATACCAACAATAGCAACGATGAATGTAGGGACCGCTGCGACGAAGGCAAGCGCAAAGTGACCAAGTAGTTGACGAGCCTCGCGAGCCTGAATCGCGCGCGCGCGGGCTGAGAGCGAAGGCGGGGCGTACGGCTCGGCACTGAACACTGGGTCGAGCGCGGTCAGGCCCGCAAGCAGCTCTCGGACGGTGAAGGATGGCGTCGGATCATAGACGACCGTCGTCAGAGGCGACTGAAGCGTCACAGCCGTCGCCGAGCGGATCTGACCGGCTTGAGCAAGGTGGGCCAGGTACACATCAACCTTGCGAACGCAGGCGCCGCAAAACATACCCTCAATTCGAACGCGGAGCTCGCGAGAGCCTACAGTCGAGCCGGCGGTACGTGCTTCGTTACTGACGCCAGCAGCGGGGTATACAATGGAGGGTCCAGACGCAGCGCTGACGACTGTAGAGTCGACCAGCTCGGCATCAAAACCGGCGTCCTCGATGGCCTCGGTGACCGCCTCCGGCGCGAGACTGACGAGATGTTCAATCACAGCCGAACCTTGTAGGGCAGAGACGGACGAAGAGAGCACGTCAGGAAGCTTGCTGAGCGCCTTGATGATTGAGCCCGAACAGGATCTGAGAATATCATCGTCAAACATATCAGCGCAGTTCAGACATAGGTGTTAGGCGGATGATCGGACGCACGCGCAGGTCATGCCCCTGACCTCCCAGGTGCTCCGAAGCATTGACGGGAGACCAATGCTGCCATCGGGAGCGGACGAGCGAGCTGAAGCAGACGGACGATCGACAGGCCTCGAGCCGACGATTTCCGCCCCGTAGCCGGCGTCTTCGACGAGCTCGACGAGGTCTGAGGTTGAGACGCCGGCTGCATCGTGCGTGACCACGGCCGCATTTGAGAGGAGCACAACCTCAGCCGTCGTGATGGCTGGATGAGCGACGAGGATATCTGTCAGGGTTTTTGTGCAGGCGCTGAAGAGGAGCGTGTCAGACAAGATTACGCTGAAAACAGACACAGGTCACGCCGACGCACGCGCAGAACATGCCGTCGATGCTGAGCGTCGTCTCAACCAGGTCCGCCACTCTTGGTCGGCTGACAGCGAGCTCGAACGTCTCGGCTACGTCGGCTGCCTTTCCGGCAGACGTCGCGCAATCGTCGTCTGTGTTCGCTCGCTGGCAGTCGAGACAGTGAGCGAGGTGCTGCCGCCGGCGATCGTCGGCCAGGCATCGACCAAGCTCGGCCCGCCGCCGCGCCTGTCGAGCGCCGAAGACACGGCCGAGCACGCCCCGGGAAAGCAGATTGCCCCGTGCGCCAGATGTAGCTGGGTTCGGAGAGATAGGGAGGAAGTGTGGGCCAGTGACGCTGCCCTCCTCGCCAACGACGACGGCGGAGGGGCGGACGACCTCGAAACCGCCATCGGCAAGCGTGGACTCGACGAGGCGGGTGGCGCTAGCGATGTCGACGCCCTCAGCCGGGAGACTGAAGGTCAGCCGCTTGGTCAGAAAGCTGACCGACGGCTGGATGAGCGGCAGCGGCAGGCCGGCAAGGAGGTCGAGGATGTGGGTCGTGCATGACGGGCAGTGTGCGTTGGGCACGAATAGAATGACCTCCGCCGTTGCGGGCGATCGTGCTGAAGAAGACATGACAGGTGATCTCGAGAGAAGGGTCAATGATGGGTGAGAAGAAGGAGGCCCGCTTTGAGCGGTGCCCGCCTAAAAGGAGCTCGCGAGGGACAAGTTGGAGGGCGAGGATGAGCGACATCTTGGAGCGACCGCTTGCCGTGGTCGGCGTTGACCGCGGGTGCGGGCTGACAAGCGTGCTGACTAAGAACGCAGTAAACAGGCACGCAGACATAAAATCCTGAGGTCGCATAGGACAAGGGCGCAGTTCTAGCAGAAAGACGTGCGTGATGAGATCGTAGTAGCCTTGCTTTCAGAGGGTGTCAATCTGGATTTGGACGCAGCGGAAGCTGCGGCGCTTGCTGTAGGCGTAGATTGTGAGCGCAGTGAGCAGTCGAGCTCGCCCTTCTTTGATGGCGGCCGTAAGGTCGAGCGCCGTTTCTGCAGCCGCGACCGCCCGCTGAGCGCTGTTGGGAGACTGGATCGCTCAGAGCTGTAGTAGTTGAGTCACGATCCCCAAGAAGAGCATGGTAATCGAGCCTACCCAAAGCCGCGCGAAAGCGGGGTCAGCGGCTGCGTTTAGCAATGAAGGCGGACTAGCGCAGGGCGACATCTGAAAGAGACCGAAATGGCCACAAGCGTCCTCCGAGGTTATATGGATGAAATCTGCTGGTGATCTTTGGGTGGGCCAAAGAGTAGGAGAGGAACGGGCTACAGCGTACCGAAGACGTCAACGTCGCTACGGAGGGACAGATCAGGTTGCTGCGCGCTTCCAGCCGGGCGAGTTCCCACGCAGTCACTTCCTCAGCACGCCACAGCGGGATTCGGACGACGACCCGACGACCAACCGATGGGCGCGCGTATCTCTCTACCCTTCGCCACAAAGACCCGCCTTTTCTGCTCTCTACCTTCACTTCTAGACAGCAGCACGATCGATGTCGGCCGCTGTCGCTCCCTCTGCGCCCGGCTTGGCGCCAACTGCTGGCCCTTCATCGTCCTCTGCCTCAGCGCAGGCCGCCCTTCTCCTTAGCTTCCACCCCCACCGCCGCCCGCTAGCAGTCATCATCGGCGCAACCCGGCTGGCATCGACTCGGGCCAGCCTCTTCCTCCAAGCTGGCCAGGAGGTTCTCGTTATCGATGACCGGACGGCACCTGCCGCCGCTGTACCGGACGAGCTCCGCGCCCGAGCTGATCGGAACGAGCTTAAGCTCGAGTACAACCCCCAGGGTTGGCGAGCTACGCTTGATAAGCGGAGAGACGAGGTCGGCCTCGTTTGCGTCGTCGACTCTGGTTAGTCCTGGACCTGCATGGTCAAGCTGTTAGCAGTACTAGCGCCGCCAAACTTATCGATAGGCGGGTTGCCACAGTGCCGGGCTAGCTTTGATGGAGGCTGCGCGTACTAAACGTCAACGTCTTTATCTTCTGCAGTCGTCGATAGCACCTCGGCCTCCTACCGGCGTCCAATGGCAGATCTGCTGGCCCTGCGGGACTACTGCTCCACTCATCGCCTTCCGCTTAACGTTTCAGACCTCCCGGCACTATCGGACTACTCGTTTCCTTCGACGCATCGCTTTGCGCTCTCTTCAGCCCCGACGACGACAACTTCCGGTGGCAATCGACAGGCCGACCACCAGCAGCAGCAGCTGTCAACCCTTCAGATTGCCGTCTCCACCAACGGTAAAGGTTGCCGGCTCGCAAGTCGGCTCAAGCGCGAGATAATCAGCAAGCTGCCCAGGACGGTCGGACAGGCCGTCGAGAACGTCGGACTGCTCCGCGAGCGCGCCAAGGCCCTCTCGGCCGACGCTGCTGCTGCTGCCGCTTCCTCAGAGAAGGACGGCTTCAAGGGGCCGCTGAGCGGACCGCCCTCCATGGCGACTCTCGAGGACGACCTATCAACGCCGCACTTTCCGCTGAACTCACCCGTACCTCAGCTTCATCGCCGGCCCTCTGCCGGCACCCGGCAGACATCTTACTTCTCATCTGCGTTCTCCTCCATCTCGGCTTCGACTTCGGCTACTGCGACTGGCCCATCGACGCCGACTACCGACGAGAGCGCCGCCGCGGAAGACCCCGATGCGCTTGAGCAGGAGGCGCTCCGTCGCATGCGCTGGGTCGCTCAGATGTCCGAGTACTGGCCGCTCGATGCGCTCGGCGCGCTCAAACCGGCCGACATGGACGGCCTGCTAGGCCGATACGAGAGCCAGCGGACGCGCGGCGGGGGTGACGAGGGCTTTGTCGACGGCGAGTCGACGCCCTCTGCGGTCGGGGTCGGATCCGGCGCATCCGGTGCTGTCGCGCCGTCGGCGACTTCAACCAGCGGTGTCCCTAGGGCCGACGAGCTCGACAAGGAGGACGCGGAGGACGGGCCAGTGCCTTCTGCGGCGCATGATCTTGCTCTCCGTCCGCCCTCGCCGCCGCCGACGAGCACGCGGGGGACGATTCACCTGATCGGCTCTGGCCCTGGTCACCCATCTCTCTTGACGATTGCTGCCCACCAGTCACTCCTTTCTGCGACCCTTGTACTCTCGGACAAGCTCGTCCCGTCCGAGATCCTCGCCCTGATTCCCTCGACGACCGAGGTTCACATCGCTAAGAAGTACCCGGGCAATGCCGAGGGAGCCCAGAACGAGATGATGGAGCTCGCCCTCGTCGGGGCCGAGCGGGGCGAGCGCGTTGTTCGGCTCAAGCAGGGCGACCCATTCGTTTACGGCCGGGGCGGCGAGGAGGTCCTCTTCTTCCGAGAACACGGCTTTGAGTCGACCGTGATCCCTGGCGTCTCGTCGGCGCTGGCCGGTCCACTCATGTTCAACATTCCTGTCACCCAGCGTGGTGTAGCCGAGTCGATGGTGCTCTGCACCGGCGTCGGTCGCAAGGGCAAAGCTGTTACCCTGCCGGGCTTTGAGCGCTCGCGAACTCTGTGTCTGCTGATGGGCGTCGCCCGACTCAGCTCGGTTATAGACGTCCTCACCCGACCGTCCGAGGGCGCCCTCGACGGTGTCACCGGTCACCGAGCGGGCGCCGCCTATCCGCTTCACACGCCGATCGCGATCGTCGAGCGGGCGAGCTCGCCCGATCAGCGCATGATCGCCTCAACGCTAGGCGGCATCGTCGCTGCGCTCGAGCGAATCGGCGAGCAGCGCGTGCCGGGCATGATGGTCATCGGCTTCGCTTGCCTCGCGCTCGCGGGTGAGGGCGACGTCGGCGTGCTTGACGATGGACCGGACGCGGACGAGGGCCGCGTCGATGCTTGGCTCGAGCGCGAAGGTGACGGCACCGGCGTCGTTGTCCGCGAGGGCATGTCGCCTGAGTGGGACGCACTCATGGTCGGTCACGTTGCTTCTTTGAATTAGACAATCGTATGCTGTTTTGGAAAGTGGGAAACCAGGCATCTGCCCGATGCGCTTCCCTTCACCCCTTTGATCCGCGGCCTGTCGACCTCCGCCGTATGACGAAGCGCAGCAGCCGTGCCACACTCGAGCGACGGTTCGACACTGCCACTCTCCTTTCGAGGACTCGAGTGCGCTTACAGCAGGTGTCTCAGACAGGTCGGATGGTTCAAGAAGAGCAGGAAGACCCGACCAAGCAGGGTAGCTTTTCTCTTCCTTCCCCCTAATCAGCACCTCCGCATCCGCTTTTTCCCGAGCCCCCCCCCCCCCCCCTTTCCCTATTTCCTGGCCAGCCATGAGCTCGCCGTCGTCCGACACCTGCCCGCATTCGCTTCCGCGATCTCTCTTGGCCTCCATCTATTGCACACCCCTCAAAACCCCTTGCGATGCCTCTCGTCAGTCGCCCTGCCCTTTCGGTGTCCCCTCTCCCATCCTCGCACGCGCACCGACCCTAACGTCCACCCTGTTCTTGGTTTTGATGACAGGCCCCGTGGTCTGCAAGACGCCAACCAGACTGCCTCGGAGTACAGCCCATCGCAACCTCTGGCGGATCCTCTCGTCCGACGAAACCGGCGACGACGTCGACGAACCCCCGCCAGAGGGGAAGAAGCGGCAGCAACGGCCCTCGGCGGATCGCCTCCCAAAGCAGCAACAGCAGCGGCAGACGCACGCGTTCGGTCGTGAGCGGCCGATGACCTTCAGTCTCCCACGCAGCCCGGCTTCGCGCGACCTCGCTAAGCTGCTCTGGCCGCCTCCTTCGGAATCGTCTAGGTCAGCAGTCGGGCAGGGAAGCCCCTGCCCGTTCACAGGCGGGTGGTGAAGATCGATTTCCGCCAGCGCACCACACCGCCCTTCGGCAGGTCGAGCCCTGACAAGCAGATAAAAAGGGGGTCATGCAGAAGCCGACGCGCTCAGTACTTGCCGAGGTGAATGTCCTGGACGCCGTCCTTGTCGACGAGCCGGACATTGAGGTCGCCGAGGTCGACGACAAGGCCTGATGTGATGGGCATGAGAGGATTGAAGTATTAGCCAATCCGCCAACGAATGAGCGCGGTGGTAGAGCGAGAGTCATAGTCGAGGAAGGTGGGAAGATTCCGGGCCGATGGGACGCACGCTTGCGGACCTCAGTCAGACACATCTTGAGCACCTCGATCCCCCGCTCGCGATCCATATTCTCCTCCCAGTGGGCGTCGAGACAAGAGAGCGCAAAGAAGGCGCCGTAGCCGTGAGCGGCATACGGGACGGTCGCGAGCGTCCCAAGATAGTCGATCCAGTAGAGAGCCGGGGCCGCGGCAGGTACGTCAAAACCGCCGAGCAGAAGATTGACAGAGTACGGGTGCCTCGAGCGAAGCGAGGTAGCCAGACTGCGCCGGATCCATGCGGCGGCGGCTGGTGGACGAAGCTCGGCGTGGGTTCTGCTCGGCACCCCAGCGGTTGCAGGCGAAAGGGAGACAGGGAGTTGATCAGGGGTGGGAAGAGGGGGGGGGGGGGAGAGAAAGGTTGGCTGTTCAGCGCTCATGCACCACTTCCCGCGAAGCACTTGACCGACAGCCCAAACAAGAGACGTACCGCATGTGCTGCAGCCGAATGTTGCGCTCGACGTACTCCGCAAACTGGACCGTGTCGCCTGCGCATGGTGGGCAAGCACAAGTCGCAGGGGAAGGGTCAGTAAGAGCTGTCTCGCTCTAGCTCTATAGCCAGGAGCGATCCACATGAAGCAGAGGTCTATCTGCTCACCTGGCTCGCCCGAATAAGCCATCAGAAGATGCGGCGAGAGCGTCTTGATCTTGTCCTCATCCGACTTCATCTTGACAACTGGATCAACGAGCGCGTGCCAGCAAGCAACGAGCGACCAGAGGGAGGCGAAGCATGATGGTCCAAGCAAGGGTGGGTGCGTCAGATAAATAGTTCAGCACCCTCGCTTTGGAAGCATCAAAGTGAGGCTCGACAATTGAGGAGTGGGCGAAACGCACTTGACCGGGTCGCCGTCGAGTCCGAGGCGATGAGAACAAAGTCCTTGCCGGTGATTCCGAACGAGCACTCTGTGCGGTATCGGTCGAGGGGCGGAGGGCCGAGAGAGATGGAGGAGCAGTCAATGACTGCTCGTGATCGCTTCATTGGTACGCCAGCTCGAGGTGACCCTCGCCCGGAGGAACCACCGACGAGCTTAGCGAGGGGAGGCTCGAGGAGGCAGGAACGCGAAGGGGAGGACGAACCCATCGTGAGCTTGCCAGTTTCAGAGGGGGTTTTCAAGAGGGATACGTGAAAGGGGTTGAGCTGAGCAGTACTTCAGCGATGAGGGAAGAAGAGAGCGCGGAGAAGGATGGGGTCGTGCGATAGTGGTCGAGTCGAGTAGCAGAGAGTGAGGGAGAGCGATGGACGACGTCGCTCGGCTGCCCATGCGGCGTGGAGGGCGGGCGACGTTAGGGCTTAAACCCGATCTTGCCCTGACACAACCCATACTGGGTTTCGATTGAGGAACATCGACACTCGTTTCCACCAAGTCGAGTTACGAAGCTGGCATGCGCTTTTTCGGTTATCTTAGTCATAAACCATCGCGAGATCTGAGCTGGAGTCATTGCATTTTCGCCCCTCTTCTTTTCTGCCTCCCTCTTCAGAGCGGAGCCATCTCTTTGCAGCTGCTCGCAACGTCAGCGCCCGCACCCGCCCCACTGTGCTGCTTATCGTATCCGATTCGAGTTCGAGAGGTCCGACTGTTGAACTTGGCAGAGCGTGATTGACGAGAAAGTATAGCAGGTTTCCAAACATGCTTTTTAAACCTGGATGTTCGAAACGGGGACGAGAGCCAAGTACACTTGGCGACAGGTCCTTGTAGGTCCGACTGTCTGGTGGAACAGCGATCAAGACGCGAGACTGCTGCGTCAGTCAACTCAAGCAGCCGGTCCGAGATCTAAACCAAAGGGAGTGATCGAACCTCGGGCTCCGAGAGCGACCATCTGGCGCATGCCGGTTCGGCCGAAGCGACCGCTTCAAGGAGCGCAAGGTCCGGTCGATCGCACATGCTTATCAGCAGGGGACTGATTGCTCTACAAGTCATCCCCCGCTGACCGGCGGTAAGACAGCGACGATGTCGCCTCCTTCGAGTCGACGATTGAGCACCCCGACTCCGCCGACATCGTCGTCGTCGACCATCTCCTCGTTTATTGCCCAAGAGCAAGTCTCGAGCACCCGTCGGAGCTTAGGGAAGCATCCGACGAGGACCTTTGCAAGCTCACCGAGCGTCACGACGTCGACCGTGTAAGGCAAAGTAACGGAAGACTGGTCGTCGGCGGCGTCCTGGGCCGAGGCGAACAGGAGGACGGTGACCGCCGAAGTGCGGTCGGAGTTGATGCCCATGTCGCTGGCTTGGCTCTCGTTGTCGCAAGATGACCAAAACTCGGTCTAATCTGACGGGAACGTGTCGTCCGTTGATCTTGAGTAGGGAGGAGACAGCTGAGGTGCTTGCACTCGGGGCTGGGAGCGGTGGTCGTCGACGGGCAAGCCACTACAAACGTCGGACAGCGCCGGGAGAGCGCGCGGAAGGCACCGCAGCAGGGAGACGGCTGCGCCGGCTCCCTTCCCGCAAACCGCCATCCTTTCCTCTCGCATGGCCGCCGTCGAGCGAGGTCCCGAAATCTGTAGGCGGAACGAGTCGTCGACGGTCATCGAAGATCTCGCTCGTACTATAGATGCCGACGGCCTCGAGGATGGGGTCCGGCGTCAGCACGGCGACGACTCCGTCTCGCCATCCGACAGTTGTCCAGCCGGACTAATGCGGTCGGCAGCGACGGGCAGCAGGAGCAACAGCTCAGCTAGCCTCCGCGATCGGGCCAGGGCCGCCTTTGGAGTCTTCCACCAGCAACAAGGCGCCGTTGGAAAGCCGGCGCCCTCTTCACCGTCCCCCACGCCGACGCCGTTGCCTGCCTTTGATCTCTTGACCCTCGCCCTCCTCGCCCCGTTCTCAATCTTCGGTTGCCTTGCCCGCCTAGGGCTCACCGCCCTCTTCTCCTATGACGGTCAAAGCGTTTTCCCACTCGTCTGGGCTCAGGCAGTTGGGTGTCTTCTGATGGGATTCGCACTCGGCCGCAAGGCAGCGTTCGAACGGACGGCACTCGGGCCGGCACTTTACACCGCCTGGACGACTGGTGCGTCGACTTCTCCTTCTCTTGGGTTCGCGCTCCCCAGGTCATACGGAGACCAAAGTATCAGCGTATGCTAAGTACATCCCGCGTATGTCTATCATTCAGGCCTCTGTGGATCCATCACAACCTTTTCAAGCTGGATGGTTCAGACGTTTGGCGCCTTCAGCAATTTCGACCGCCGAGATCGTTCGGGATTGCACGACGTGCGTCTCAAGCGCAGCTCTGCCCATTCTTTTTCTGGGCAACCAGGACTGACTCCCCTTTCAACCCCCTGATCTCCAAGGCGACTGATGGCATCGTGCAAATTGTCGTCACCCTCGCAGTTTCAGCCTTCTCGCTCTGGCTCGGCCGACGATTGGCGATATACCTTCACCGGCCGACTTTGTCGCCGTCGGCTTCCGTCTGCCGCACTTCTTCTCATCGCTCCTCTAGCGTAATCTTCCCATTACTCGCCATCATCCTCTCCTTTGCCCTCTATCTCGCCGCCATCCTCGCCCTAGCCCTCTCGCCCACCAACTGGACCGGCCATCGCATCCTCTTTGCTCTCGCCCTCGCTCCGCCTGGCACGATCGCCCGCTTCCTCCTCTCGAGGTCGCTTAACCCCGTCTCGCGCCGACTGCCGACGACCGGCACGCTTGTGTCCAATCTGCTCGCGACAGCCCTCCTTGCCTGCTGCGTCTTGCTCGAGCGTCTGCGATCAAGCCCTGCGCTCAGCAATGCGCTTGGTTGCCAGGCGCTTGGAGCCGTTGGCGACGGCTTCTGCGGGAGTCTGAGTACCGTGTCGACCTTTGTCGCTGAACTCGAGACGCTCAGTGAACGCTCCGTCGTCGAACATCAACGGCTGACAGCGGCGCCGTCGACTACTACCGACGGCCACCCCCCAGTGTCGACGTCAGCCTCGACGACGTGTTCTACGCCAACAACTTGGATGGAGCGCGAAGCCACCTGGCTTTACCTGCTTGCCAGCGTCAGTTCGGGTCTTCTTATTGTCCTTCTCGTTCTAGGCGTTGGTTGGTGGGGCTCACCGAGAGGGCTCGGACCGACTTGTCAAACCTCTTGAGAAAACCCTTGTGATTGCCTTTCCCCCTCACTCGGCCTCCAAGTCCATCCTGTCTCGCCCACCCACCCCTAGTCCGGTTCGCAAGAGCGCTCGCATTCCTCAATCCCGGAAAGGCGCAAGCGCAGTAGATCGAGCTGAGCGATAGAGGCAGATAGGGGCGTGTATGAGGGTGAAAGGCACACTGGAAAAAGGGATGTGATCCCTTCCCTCGGCACGCCGTCTCATGCATCCTTCTCGAGGTACGCCCGAAACTTGTCTAGCCGAGCCTTCTCCTCCTGCTCGTTCTCCTCGTCGCCGAGCTCGGGATCGCCACCGCCGCCTCCAGACCGTTTGAAGCGGACCTTGGCGCCGTCGTGGAGAACTGCAGCAATTCGGCGCTGGGCAAAGAATCGACCTGTAAGGGAATGGGTAAGGGACAGGACAAGGTCGACAGGCAGATGATGATGGAGGAGATGAAGACACCCAGCGACATAAATCAGGAGCCCATGTCAGCGTATGATATAGAGCAATGCCATAGGAGACCTCTCCCCTCTGAAAGGAGGGTGAGAGACAGAGGGGGCCGAGGAGCGATGTGAGGGAGACTGACCGTCAAACTTGGCAACGCACGCCCTGGCCGCCAACGGGTCCTTGAAGCGGACCGTCATTATACCCTCCTCCTCCTTCTGCGCCATTCCGGAAGAAGGGGATGGGCACAAAAGGGTCCGTCAGTTCGCATGATCCGTCAATGGGGGGCAAAGGAAATGAGAGTTTGAGAAGGAGGGAGAGCTTTGGGGGAAGAGGAGAGGGTGACGAGTAGAGGGAAAGTGGAGCTTGGGAAAGGAGGAGAGGGAGCGAAGAAGAGTAGGAGGGACTGACGTCCCAAACCTGGACGTTGGTCACTTCACCCATCGTCTCGGCTTCGTCGCGGACCTCCTCCTTGAGATCGAGCAGGAGCGTCGCATCCTCTTCGAGCTCGGCGAGAGTGAACATATGTTTGAGGATAACGAGGCGGGCGCCGTTGCTGCTTGCGCTCGCGCCAGATTGGGGAGGGCCGTCGCCGTCGGGGTCATCGGAGTCCCATTCGGTGAGCGAACTACATGGGGAACGCGCGCGAAAGGACGGGTGAGTATCCGAGTCCTCGATAGGGCGTTGTTGTGAAAGCAAGCCGAGCAAGGGCAGGAACAGGGAAAAGGGGTGACTGACGATTCCATCTTACGCATACGGGCGTGCAGGGCCCGCTTCTCTTCCTCGGTCATTCGCTTCTTCTCCCTAGACTTCTCCTTTCCCGCGTCAGCCTTGCTCTCACCGTCGCCGCCTCCGTCACCGTCGCCCCATTCGGCCCGCTTCACGCGCATCCGCCCGCTCTGGCCGAGTCGGAACTCCGTATCGTCCATCACCCTCTCAGCCAGCTCGACTGAGCTCTCCTTGAAGTACATGACGAGGGCTTCGCCTTTGAAAGCCCCCGTCTTGACGTCGTTGTAGAGCTTGACTCGAGGGAGGTCGTCCGCCCCTAACAGAATGATGCCGCATTTCGAAAAGACGGACGCAATCTCGGCCGAGGTCGTGTCGAGCGGGAGACCCGTCACATAGACGGCTGTCGACTTCTTGGGCTCCTTCTTGACCGGTGGGGCGGATAGGGATGCATCCGAAGTTGAGAGCGCGCTCCCCGAACTAGATGAGGCCTCTGCCGAAAGACCTTCGGCCGCACCGCTCCCGCCGTCGTCCGCCGTCCTGACTCGCTTGTTGCCCCCCTTCGCGCCAGTCTTGCCGCCGCCCTTGACGGCCTTGCCAGCCGTCATGCTGCCCACAGCCGAGGCTGAGACAGCTGTATTAGACGTGAAGTCGATCTCTGTGTCTGCCGGCTTCGCCTTGCGCTTCTTGCTTTCTCGCGCGGCGAGTGCAGCGACAGGAGCCTATGGGATGAAAGAGGATGCGGTAGATGACAGTATCAGTCGCCGTTAACGATGGCCAAGAAGCTCAGCAAAACTCACAGTCTCGTCCACGCCAGCAACTGAGTACGCCGCTTGCTGAGCTCGGACCATCTCGTCCGTCAGCTGCGCGGACGGTGAGGGTAACGTCGGAGAGGTCGGGGGAGACAGAGGTTGTCAGCCTCGAGCCCAGTTGCAAGCATATGATCTTCCAAGGGGACGCTCTTCCGTTGGGAGGCTTATCTCGCCCTGACAGGGAGTCTGGGAAGTGTCGAGAGGGAGCTAGGAAGGGAGGACGTACAACAGGTACCCAAATCCTCGCGCGCTCGTCAAACTCGAACTCGGCCCCAGTTTCGGGCGACTCAAACGTCCACTTCTTGGTGGTGGTGTCGAAGTGAACGTTTGGGTGACTGTTGAAAGTGCCCGAGCCAGGCGGAAGGGCAGACATGCCGGCGGTGGTTGCGAAGGGGATGGCGGTGTTAGGTCAAGCTTCGAAGACGCGCCGCCTGCTGCTCACAAGTTGCTCCCTCCGACGTGCACCCTCCTCGACCCCTTATCGCTTGACCCGTCATTCTGAGTGAGCTTCCTTGTGAAAAGGTCCGAGCCGCTCGATTTAGCTGATCAGCTTCACCGTCTTGCATTGACGCGGTAGTCCAAGGTGGACAGCAGCTCTCCGGCACTTACCTCGACTCTTCTTCTCTGAAACCCTCGATCCCAAGACGCGTCCTCGCGTACACCGCCATGTCGTCCCTGTACACGCCGGCCTCGCTTGCCAAGCCTAAACGACGACCGGCCAACACAACAACGTCAACGCCTGTAACCCATCATCACTCCACTGCCTCGCAGCAGCAACAGCAGCGCGAGCTGACCGACGACCAGCGGCTTGAGATTCGTGAGGCGTTCGACCTTTTCGATACCGACAAGGATGGCGCGATCGACTACCACGAGCTCAAGGTAGCGATGCGGGCGCTAGGTTTTGACCTCAAGAAGGCCGAGGTCCTCAAGCTGCTGAGGGACTATGACAAGCGGGGCGAAGGCGTCATGGTCTACGACGACTTTCTCAAGATAAGTGCGTGGGACCTGTATTGCCCCTCTCGGTCGGCACGCGGACGCGACGCGCACGACGGACTAAACCCCCTTTCTTCTTGTACGCGTCCAGTGACCCAGCATCTGCTCGCGCGAGACCCGCGCGAGGAGATCCGGAGGGCATTTGAGCTGTTTGACGACGACCGGACCGGCAAAATCTCGGTCCGCAACCTTCGAAGGGTCGCAAAGGAGCTCGGCGAAGGGCTCGACGAGGACGAGCTGTGCGTCTTGCCACCCCCCCCCCTCCCAATCACCCCGCTTCCCCAACCTCCCTCACGCCATGATTTCTCATCCGTTGATTGTCCAAAGAAGCATACAGCCGATTGACATGACCGACCCACGCCTTTACCATCTTTTGCTTCGGTTTTTGTGTACTTCGACGACCGAATTCGCGCAGCCAAGCGATGATCGACGAGTTTGACCTTGATCAGGACGGCGAGATATCGATTGACGAGTTCTTCGCCATCATGACGGACGAAGCGTAGCGAGGGACACGAACTACCCTCTGCCGCCTCCTCTGCAGACTTTCAGACTGTCCGAAGCCTCGTTCTCTCCTGAAGGATCGCCAATCCAGCCCCTTCCCGTCGGTTCTCTATCATCATCATTAGCCGACCATCAACCCCTATCGCCCTCCCCCCTTCCACTTCCTTCAGTCGCCGGGAAAGGCCCCTTCACGAACATCCTCATGATCCATCCCCTTTGCTATCTGTTCAATCACCGCCTCCGTCACTTCAAGGGCCCTGTTGAGAGGTGCATTGGCCCCTCCACACGCCGCCCTGAAAACTTGTCCGTCTCCTGTGTTTGACCTGAGCTCCCCCTGCATCAGAGCAAGTGCGTACTCTGCAGTGTCTCATGGCCTTCCTTCCCTCCAGGCCTCCTCTCGCCCACTCTTCCCTGGACCCAGTCATAGTTGGCGGCCGTCTCATACTGACGGCTATTGCTAAACCAGCTGATGGGCTGCGAGTCAGCTGGCTCCGTGGTAGCATGGGCAAGCGCTCTGGAGGCCAGGCAAAGGGCAAGGGGAGGTGACCAACAATCCATTCGAGAGCAAGCCCCATCCGATCCTCTCCTTTTCTTTCTTACTTCTTGCCTGATCTAAGGGAGAAGAGAGCATGATTAAGACGCGAAGAAAACTCGTCGAATCAGTAAGCGCACTCGCAGAATGAGGGCCTGGAAGAGCAAGAGGAACCGACTTCTTGATGCCGCCTCCGGGAGGACCGCCCTTGAGGGCTGTAGACAAGCCGGTCGGTTTCGACAAGCAGAAGTCAGCTCATCATGCGCTACACCACCTTTAAATAACCCTTGCCCTCATCATGCGCTACACCACCTCCAAATGGCCCTCGCCCTTTTGCAAACAGCGCAAGGAGAAGAAGCTTTTGAAGGAGGCGAATGACCAGACGCAGGCCGAGGAGGGAAGGAGATCTAAACGGACCCTTCTCCTTGGCAGCCTTGAGCTCAAGCGCCTGAGCCTTGCGGAGCTCAATCGCGGCAAGATCGTCATCGTCGAGCTCCTTGCCAACCTTCTTCGGGGCCCTGAGAGATGATCATCGGACGGAGGGGGATAATGCGGTGTAGGGGTCTGTCAGCTCCAGCCATGGAAGCGTCGGTCGGCCAAAGCTGTCATCCCTTCCTCCCTCGTCGATATCAGCCCTTGCGATAACTGGCTAGAGCGCATCTGGACTCTGCCCGCCGATCCAGATCGGACGTGCCGCTAACCGGGGGGAGGGGTTTAATCAAGGAGGGGCAACGGACGGCCGCGAGAAATGGCACGCACTTGAGAGGCTTGAGCTTTCCACCTGGCGAGTTAGTCGGCACAGAGTCCGTGCGAGTCAGCAAGCGTGTCCTTCATCATGTCGAGGCACATAAACATACCCTGGCGACCGGACATGTTTCGTGAGTTGTTAAAGGAGCGGGAAGGGGAGGGTTGACGGGCTGACGGGCTGCGACAGGTTGACGGGCGGCGTTGGCCGAGGCAGGCCAGGCGGTAGTTGATTCCTCAGCTCGTTCGAGAATCAAATTTTTGACATGGTTCGCGACTGGGTAGAGCAACGATCTCGTCCCTCTCCCTCTCCGACGCATTTCGACCTCAGCAACCGCGAAACATCCTGGAGCATGGCCGCGCCCGACCTGCCGCCCGTCGCCGGCAACAGCAGCAACAGTCGGTCGAGCCTGACGACTCGCCAGCACACCCGGAAACCCTACGAGCGGCCGGCGGACCCAAGCTCGTCATCGTCGTTCGCTGCGAGCGAGACGCGCTCGCGCGGCGGGTCGACATTGACCGCCACCACGAAGGCCGAGCAAAGGCAGCCTGCTGGCGGCCGGTTCGGGAGCGGCCTGACGAGGTTCCTGAGCGCGCCCCTTGGTTGGATCGGCCTCAGCTCGTCGTCGTCGAGCTCCGGTTTCAAGCAGCAGCAGCCTCCCGCCTCGCGCTCAGCCCGTCAGCAACAGCAGCCGTCGTTGTCAAACGACGAGCTTGAACAGCCGTCCGTCAATGAGTTGCTACTGCCTTATAGCGAATCTTCAGCAGCAGCTCCGACATCGACTGCCTCGACGCGCTACGCCCCTGTCGGCAGCGTGGCTGGGAGCAGCACCAGCTACTACAACGACCCTCCGGCCTCTTCCTTCCGCCCGGGCTCGACCTCAAGTAGCCGTATTCCCTTGACGGGCAATAGCAGCAGTCGAATCAACGGGTTTGTCCCATCTTCCGCTCGGCCCTACCTTCTCCAGCAGTCTCAGAGGTCAAGTCCCGGCTTAGCGAGTAGCATGCGTCGAAGCGAGACGACGCTCGGCTTTCCCTCGTCGCCTTCTTCTGCCCTCCTTCCGCGCGCAACGGCGACCTCTTCGGCCTCGACGGTGGGGGCGTGGCAGGAGCGGTATGCGCGCAGGACTGACCACGGTTCAGCCTCAGCTGGACGCGGGGGCATGATCGAACGCGGACCGGTCCTTGTTCGTCCTCATCTGTCGTACGCTTGCAGGCCTTTGCTCTTTCCGATGGGGCGGCTGACTTTCTTGCGCACGCGCCTTTCCAACCTCGCTTTGCTCCCGCTCACAGGGTCACTCTGTCCGCTCGCTCCCCCGAGCCCATTCAGTTGCGGCCTTCCCGACGACGGAGCGGACCACGCGGGCCCTCTCGGTTGACTCGAACGACGACGGAGTCGATGAACCGGCGCGCAAACGTTCGCGGGCGACGCCCTCCTTCGTCTCCGGTCCCTTTCCGACTAACGGCCAGCAGGGACAGCAGCAGCAGCAACCGCGCGGCCAGATGGTGTGGTCTCCGACCGAAGGTTTCCTCACCCAGCGCACGGCCGCCGCTGCCGCTCAGCACCGCGAGCAGCAACAAGAATATCAGCATCAGCGGGGCCAACTGGCGCCCAATGCGGCCGAGCGAATCCTTCAATCGCTTGAGAGTATGCGGGCGCCTGCCGCCCTGTCGGCTGTCCCGCCATTCCTTACAGCTGGCGGCAGCGGCGCAGGACTCGGACGGTCGAGCTCGATGGGGAGGATTCACGTGCCGACCGCGTCCTCGACAAAACGCTCGCCTTTTGCACCAAACTCCAGCAAGTCCGGCACCGCTGACGGCAGTATCAACGGCTCCTTCGTAGGGGCCATGATCTCGCCCTACGGCCGCGAGCGGGCCGAGCGCTCACGGCTAGCCGAGAGCCGGCGGGCGGCCAGCTCGGGCCTTCGTAGCCTGCTCGATGGCAGCCGGCGATGTGCGCGGACTGCAGTCCGAGACGACGAGGACGAGCTCGAGGTTGAGCAGGCGGAGGCGAGCGACAGCGAGATGGAGAATGACGAGCTCGAGGAGGAAGAACGTCGAGTGCGCGAGGGGCGAGGTTCGTCGTTTCTCAAGATTTGCATGCTCCTCATTCGTCTCGATCTGACCCCCTTTCTTCGTCCGTCTGCTGCTCTCGCAACAGAGCGTGAGGAGCGCCGCCGACGCCGACGCGAACTCAAGGGCAAGTACAAGGCTTCCGAGGCTGAAGATGTCAATCGGTCGTCGACTGCCGCTACCAACCCAGTCGAGCCACTCGCGTCTGCTTCCCCCTCCGCGGCGCCTAAGCCGCCTTCGCCGCCTTCGCCGTCGACGTCGGGCAGCCCAATCCCGGCACCCCCCGCTGCTCCGGCTTCGAAACCTTCGGCCAAGCCGTTCAGCGCTTTGCCCTCATCGAATGGCCAAATTGATCTCGGTGCCCCGCTCTCGACCGATGACTCGTCCTTCCAAGCCGTGGCAGCATCATCCTCTGCCGCCCGGTCATCACTCCGCGCTCGGTCGAGCACGACGCGGAGGCAGCACGTCCCTGCTGCCGGAGGCGCGAGCTCATCGCGGGGCTCGACGCCAGGTCTCGGTGCCGGGGCCCATTCTGGTCGCTTCAGTGCGAGAGACGAGGATCTCAATGGTGACGATGGACCTGAGAGCGGTCAGGCGAGCTCAGTCGAGGAGGCCGACCAGCCGCTGCCGCCTCCCAAGAAGACGGTTGGACCTGCGGACTTCTTCGCTGCTCCGCCGACGGCTTCCAAGGCGACGACGACGAGCAACGGCGCCTCGCGACCGCAGCCAGCCTTTTCCTTTGGCGAAGGCTCGATCCTACCGCCCGCAGCAGCAACTCCAAGCAAGAGCGCTGGGGCTAACCCTGCCTTTGACGGATCGACGACACCGGCTGGCCCCCCACCTGCCTCCTCCGCCTCCGGAGAGCAGGCGGCTGGCAAGCCACCGGCGTTTTTCGCATCGGCTCTCTTTTCCTCGTCCGACGCTACAGCTGCGCCAGCCAAGCCGGTCTCGAACCCCTTTGCTGGAGTCGGACTTCCGGCGTCAACATCGTCGGCCGGCTCCCCGCCGGTTGTTCCAGCCGGACCGAGCACCATTCCCAATTTATTTGGAAAGTCGGCGGAGGCTGCATCGACCCAAGCCGTCCTAGCTAGCAACCCTTTCGCCGGAGTAGGCCTCTCGAAGCCTGCGCCCGCGTCCCCAGTCGCTGCCGCGGAGCCGGTCAAGCCCGCAACTAACCCCTTCGCAGGTGTCGGCGTCAAGGAAGTCAGTCCCTCCTGCCCCCCTTCGAGCTACTTCATAGAATGGAGCTGCCGGATACTGATACCGTGCATGTCTTTCCCTCAAAGCCCACTGCTGCCCCTGCCCTGGCGTCCGCCAGCGGCGGATTCTCTTTTGGCAACAGTAGCGTCTCAAAGGTCATTCCATCTGAAACTTCGACGGCGGCTGCCGCAACGCAGCCCTTTACGTTCGGCGCAACGGTGACACCGGATGTGCCTGCCGCGAGCAGCAGCAGCAGCAGCACCACGTCGAGCAATCCGTTCGCCTTCGGTGCCGCTGCGCCTGCCAAGCAGGATAAATCGACACCTCCCCTTGCCCCGCCCCCGGCCCCGGCAGCGCCGACCTCAATTGGCTTCTCGTTTGGCGCGCCGTCGGCCACACCTGCCTTGACGACGGGCAACCCGTTCGCCGGCATTGGCACGAGCGCTGACAAGCCTGCGACGCCGGCGCCTCTCTTCGGCTCGGCCGCGCCGTCCTTGTCATCGACGCCTGCTCCGCCGGCGTCAAAGCCGAGCTTTAGCTTTGGCGCGCCCTCTGCCGCCGCGACAGCTGCCGCGCCAAAGCCCTTCGGCGCCCTCTCGAGCGTTGCTGCGACTGACAACGGCGGAAGTGGAATGGAGTCATCGCCTGAGCGCCCGGCTGGCCCGACCTCGTCCGGTGGACCTGGACCGACGCCGCTGTCATTCACCTTTGGCGCCCCGACGCCCGCCGCTGCTACTGAAGCGTCGAAGCCAACTTCGTCGTCCTTCACCTTTGGCGCCTCGTCCTCGGCCACCCCCTCGGCGTCGGCCGCGGCGCCCAGCAAGCCGTCTTTCAGCTTCGGAGCGCCGACGCCTGCCGCCGCTCCCTCGAACCCCTTTGGAAACAGCTCGTCCACCGTCAGTGCGCCTCCTTCGACCAATCCGTTCGGCTCGGCTCCGGCCGCTGCCTCCGCCCCCGCTCCTTCGTCAGCGCCAGCCTTCTCGTTCGGTGCAGGAGGAGGAGGATCTGCCACGTTTGGCTCGGGCGTCTCGACTCCCGCTTTTGGCTCGTCCGCGCCGAGCCCAGCTTTTGGCCAGAGCACTGCCGCTCCTGCAGCTGCTAATCCCTTTGGCTCTAGCACTGCCCCAGCCTTCGGGGAGCCCAAGCCAGCCACTGCCGCGCCGGCCTTCACCTTTGGCTCTGGCGCCGCGAGCCCTGCTATCAGTTCTCAAGCCAACAGTGGCTTCACCTTTGGTGCAACACCTCCGGCCTCTGCCGGCAGCGGCTCGGCCGGCTTCGGCGGAGCGGCAGCGCCCGCCTTTGGCTCGGCGGCCGGCGCACCAACGCCGGCTTTTGTGTTCGGAGGTTCGACCTCGACAGCCAACGCGCCCGCGTTTGGCGCTCCAACCTCGTCGCCCTTCGGCGGCGGCGGCGGCGGCGGCGGCGGCGGCGGATTTAGCGGGACGACGACGCCGACAACGGGCACGTTTCAGTTCGGCGCCCCTTCAGCCGGCGGGACGGCCACGCCGCCCCGGTTCGGCAGCCCTGCGCCCGCTGCCTCGTCTGGCAAAAGTCCGGCCTTATTCAGCATGGGCGCTGCCGACTCAACAGCGTCGCCTGCGCGGTGCGTCCCTCTTCTTGCCACCTGCTGGTTGCCACGCCCTTTGACTGACCTTCCACGCGCCATCTACCAGCGTTGGGCCCAATGGCCGTCCAATCCGCCCGCTTGCCTCCCGCCGGGCCGGCTCCAAAAAGCTTTGATAGCCACTCGATCACCACCCTTTCTCTTTACGTGCTTTCACATCTTAAGCTCGTACGAGCTCATCGCATCAACGCCTGCTGGATCGACGCATTCTCGGTCTCGGCGCGCGCTCACCCGCATCATCCACGGACGGGTTGGCAAGACTTGCCATCTCGTTCCCGCATGGCCGCCTGATCGGCCCCTCTTAAGCAAAAAGCACAGCAAGCAGGCCTCCGCTCCAGCCATTCTCGCCTACTTGTTATTTCCTCTGCCCTCTTGCCACGCCCTCTGGATCGTTGCTGTTCCCCCTTGCCTGCCCACCGACGCCGCGTATGTCGCGTCCGGGGCCATTTGTTTGCTTTCCTGCCTGTACTACGTTACCATCTCAATGAAGTGCCCCTTGGTTCGCCTGGCTTTGTCATGATAGACTCATTGTAGATCGGGCGCCCCTCGGGGCTACTTAGGGTACTCAGCCCGCCCGCCCTCACGTGCACCCTCACGAGCGGCTTTGGGCAGCTGCGCTGCACGGATAGTCGCGATCGGCGAGCCAGCGGCTCGTCGGCAAGAATCCGGCGGATTTCTAGATATTCGCTCTCTCCGACTCGGACGCTCTCCGAAGCGACTCACACGATCGAGCTTCTGATCAGCATCATCACCTCTCGACCCCTCCGAGAAAACGTACGTGCCTGCACTCAAAGGCCTGCTTCAAAGGATCTCGTCCCATGCTGAGAAGAACGAGTTGTCGTGCTGAACCTTCATCCTCTGCCTCTGTCCAATCACCTCGCCAACGCCAACGACATACCGCCGCCGACACGTAACGACCTCGAATCTCATCATCACCAGCCGCCTTCTCTTCCCTTTCCTCTCTTCTCGCCTCAAAAACACCTTCCACTCTTACCATGTCTGACTGGGACACCCCTAACGTTGTGTGCGTCAGCTTGTCGTGGGGTCCTTTGAGCTCGTCGCCGTCTTAAGACTGACGCTTGTTGCTTCTCTTGTCATTTCGTTCCTTCGCCTTCCACGCGTTCCCCCGCCTCGTCGTCGCCCACCTGCCCGTCTGTCGATAAGCATTGGCTCCAAGGCCCGCCGCCCAACGGCCGTCAAGACTGAGGGCGCTCTCAACGCTGCCCGCCGCTCAGGTGGGCCGATCGAGACGACCGCCAAGGGCGCTAGCAACAAGGTTTCGCGGGGTACGTCTGCTGGGCCTTCTCGACATTGATTCTGCAATGGTATAGAGCACCTCTCAGGCTCAGAGATGGCTCCTGCCGACTCGAATCTCGTTCAGCATCAGAGCGTTTGTCTGTCTTCGAACGAAGCTGACTCTAGCCTCCCATTGTCAGGCCCGGACCACCAGAAGATTGCCGCGCTCGACCGGGATGACGAGGCCAAGCCGCCGCCGACCGTCTCGCCTTCGTTCGTACAACTTGCACGTATATGCGACCCGTTCGTGAAGCTGACATGGGTCATTCTCTCGCTCTTCAGTGTTGGCGCTGCCATGTCCAAGGCGCGCATGGCCTCAAAGGACGCCGAGGGCAAGTCGATGACGCAGAAGGACCTTGCAACCAAGGTCAACGAGAAGCCGTCGGTAATCCAGGACTACGAGAATGGCAAGGCCATCCCATCGCCGGCGCTGCTCGCCAAGCTTGAGCGCGTGCTCGGCGTCAAGCTCCGGGGTGACCCCAAGCTCATTGGCACGCCGCTGGCGAAGCCTGGGTCCAAGAAGTAAAGGAAATGCATCCCGTCTGTGTTTCTCGCATACCGATTCCCCTTCGCCCACCCGTGTATCCCTAGAGGGCTTCTTGCCTCCCTTCCACCTGCATGACGCCCTGCTTCATTCCTGGAGTATGCGCTTTCGAAGTGATCTCCGGCTTCGCTTGGCTGCCCAAACTCGTTTTCATGGAACGAGCGAAACCCTCAGCTCTGATAGCAGATAGCAAAAGACGAGATAGCATTTCGCGTCTTCCGTTATCATGTGGGTAGAGGGACCGCACGCAGTGCATGTGTCTGTTGACCGAGGCAGGTCCTCCCGCCTGCCATGCCGTCGTAAGGGATTGTCAGACGCATCTATCTGCGGACCGTGTTTTGCCTCCTTGATGCTGAATTCAGAGTCCTTTGGCCTCACGCCAGTCGCGGATCATCTCAACGCTGATGCACTCGAGCTTGTGCTCCTTAGCAAAGGCAAGGCAATCGGCGAGCTGGGCCATCCGGCCCGTCGGGTTGGGCTCGGGCGCGACAAGCTCGCAGAGAAGTCCGGCCGGGGGCAACGACGTCAGCCGGCAAAGGTCTGAGAAGCGCAAGAGGAGTAGGGTCAGCAGCTGTCGGAGATAAACGTTGGGCATGGACATACCTAGCGACGCCTCTGTGTGGCCCATTCGCATTAGCGTGCCACCTGCGACGGCTCTGAGGGGCACCATATGCCCTGGCCGGTTGAAGTCCTGCGCTGTCGACGCCGGGTCGGCCAGCTTGCGCGCTGTGAGTGCGCGGTCGTGCGCCGAGATGCCGGTCGTGGTACCTGGAGAATTTCGAAGTGGGCGAGGGATGCAGAAGAAGAGGAGGCAGGGTCAGCTCGCCTACGCGTGGTCAGGATGCATTAACGACCCCCGCCCGCTGCTCTCATAGCTCATGCATTTCAATCAATCACTCAGATCCGTGCACCGAAGACTCAACCCATGTGCCTCAGCCGTCCCAATCAGCATCCTTCAGCAAAGACGGTCGGGACGCACCATGACGGTAGTCGACCGTGACCGTGTACGCCGTCTGATTCGTCTCCTCATTCCGCTCGACCATCATCGGAATCTCAAGCTTGGCGAGCGTCTCACCGGGGAGGGCAATGCAGATGTAACCGCTGCGACAAGTCAGGCGAGGGTTGCAGGTGGTCAAGCAAGGGTTGCAGGCGGTCAGGCCAGAGTCCCGTTTGCAGCGGCGGCGGCGACCTCCGACCGAACGAAGATCGTGACGCACGACGTGTGCTTGATGAACCAGGCCATCTTCTCGGTCGTGCACTCGCTCGCGGCAATCAGCAGGTCGCCCTCGTTCTCTCGGCCCTCGTCGTCCATGACGACGACGAATTCGCCCCGAGCAAAGGCGGCGAGCGCGCGGTCCATCGGCGAGAAGGGCGAGCTCGAAGCGGCAGCGGCCATGTCAAAAGCTAGTGTTTAGTGTGTGGGTGAGAGACAGGGCTTGCGCTTGGTGGAGAGCCGAATAGAGGGTAAGAGGACGTAGGCGTGAAGCTAGTTGGGGTTGCGTTGGTTGGAAGACAAGAAGGCACCGAGAGGGGGAGAAGCACAAGGCTGACGTCGAGCGGCCAGCGGTCTCGTCAGCGGTTCTCAGGCCGCCGCCCCCCGCCCCATAGCTGACCGATCCAGTCTCTTCAGGTCGAGGTAAGCACAGGTATTTCTGACCCATAATACCGAGCGTTTGAGTTCATGCACGACCAATGCTTCGGAAAAGCCTAACAGGCGATGCCAGGACGGGTTGAACATAAGCCGTCGCAGGGGGTTATGCTGCGGGCGGCCGCGCCTAGGGATGACTCCGCCGACAGGCACCGACGGGGAGACCAGCAGGATGCAGAAGTAACACTTGAGGATGAGGCGGTCTCAGCTGAGCGATCAGACAGACGTAACTGATACTTCAGATCAGGTCGCTGTCAGCTTAGGGGTTCGTGACGAGGTCACTCAGTGTGTCCATCAACGCTTGTCGATCGCTCACCCTCGCAGCCAGACAGCAGGTCGCGTCCCCCCGCCGCCCGGCGCGTCCTCAACTTGACCTCACTACCCTGTCGACTACTTGCCCTCAATCAGCTCTTCTCCTTTTGCAGTGAAGGCAGCCGGTACCCCAAGCACTCAGCGATCAGCGTCCTCCAAGGGATAATAAACCGCCGAGACACGACGCAGACGACCCCGGCCGGCCGGACTCCTTAGCGTCTCAACAGCAGCTCCGGCAGCTTCGCCATGCCGCGCGAGATCATCACACTCCAGGTCCGTTACTCGGGTGCCCAAGGCCAAAGTTGTGATGGCTGATATGGAGCTCTGGCTCGCATCTGATCAGGCTGGCCAGTGCGGTAATCAAAGTGCGGGTGACCTGAAGGGAGACGGTCATTCCTGGCCCGCGGCGAGCTGACCTTCCTGATGCTGTGCTCTGCTACCTCGTGCAGTCGGTACTGAGGTGCGTATTTTGCAGCGCCTTCAGCGCCATTTCTTTCTAGTAGCCGCAGTAGAAGGGCGCTCCATACCCCAAGCGAAGACCACGCTGACTCTGCCTTCTGCGTTCCCGCGTTGGTTCGCTTCCGGCCGCTCTAGTTCTGGCAGCGTCTCTGTGCCGAGGTACGTCTTCGCGTCCCTTCGATATCGGCGCAAGAGATTATCTGCTGTCGTGCCGTTCAATCATCCAGCCAAGCTGCTAAGCGGGCTTGGCTTCTTAATTTGGCATTGAGCTCAGCAAGCTGGAGGCTTAGGAGCATCTCTGAACAGCCAAACCAGACCCTACTTACCTGCTGACTGCCTGACCCTCACCTCTACAGCACGGCATATCGCCCGATGGCATGATTGAGGATTTTGCCGCCGCCAACGAGGGCGGCGACCGCAAGGATGTCTTCTTTTACCAGGCTGACGACGACCACTACATCCCGCGTGCGATCCTCGTTGACTCGGAACCGCGGGTGCGTCCAACCGAGGCTTCTGAGTGATCAGAGTGAGGGCTGAGTTTGCATGCCCCGCATGCCCTCTCCAGGTGCTCAACAATATCAAGCAGTCGGCGTTTGCCAATCTCTACAACCCCGAAAACATGTGGACGGCCGAGGGCGGCGGCGGCGCTGGCAATAACTGGGCGATGGGCCACTCGATCGGCGAGAAGAACTACGAGGAGATCTTTGACATGATCGACCGCGAGGCGGACGGCAGCGACTCGCTCGAGGTACGCAATGTATGAGCCGACTAGATGAAGTGCTCCTGCTGAAGCCCTGCCCTTCCCTTCAGGGCTTTATGATGATGCACTCGACGGCCGGCGGCACCGGCTCGGGTCTCGGATCGTTCCTGCTCGAGCGCCTCAACGACCGCTTCCCCAAGAAGCTCATCCAGACTTACTCAGTCTTTCCAAACGCCGAGTCGGGAGACGTCGTTGTCGCGCCCTATAACTCGCTGCTCTCGCTCAAACGGCTTGCGAACCACGCCGACTCGGTCGTCGTGCTTGACAATGCAGCGCTCGCGCGGATCGCCGCCGACCGACTCAACTTCGACAACCCGAGCTTTGCACAGACAAATCAGCTGGTATGTTGGTAGCCGTTCTCCTTCTGACGCCCCTCGCCAACCGCCCGCTGTTCACTCTTGCAGGTCTCGACCGTCATGGCCGCCTCGACACAAACGCTGCGCTACCCAGGCTACATGAATAACGATCTTGTTGGCATGATCGCGAGCCTAGTACCTACGCCGAGGTGTCATTTTCTCATGACGAGCTACACGCCCTTCACGAACGACTCGATCGCCAAGGCCGGTCCACCCTCCATCACAAGAGGAGGTCTGCGTGCTGATTACTTCTCTTTCTGTTCTCTCAGGCCAAGCCGATACGCAAGACGACTGTGCTCGACGTCATGCTCCGCTTACTGCAGCCGAAGAACCGGATGGTGACGACGACGCCGACGAAGTCAAGTTGCTACGTCTCGAGCCTAGCCATCATTCAGGGCGAGGTTGACCCAACCGATGTTTGTCCTCTGGGCTGAGCGACGTTGACGCGATCAGCGATGCTGACCCCCTCCTTCCCCAACGAATAGGTCCACAAGTCGCTCCTGCGCATCCGCGAGCGGCACCTCGTCAACTTCATCCCGTGGGGCCCAGCCTCGATTCAGGTTGCGTTGACCAAGGGCTCGCCGCACCTGCAGCAGAGCCACCGTGTGAGCGGGCTCATGCTGGGCAATCACACCTCGATCTCGACCTACTTCAAGAAAACGCTCCACCAATACGACATGATCCGCAAGCGCGGCGCCTTCATTGAACAATACAAGAAGGAGGACATGTTCCGCAACGGTCTCGAAGAGTTTGACGACGCGCGGTGCGCAGCTCTTGCCGGCTGTGACAAATGCCGGCCGCTGATTGGAAGCTCTCATCCTGGTTGTTCCGCAGCAATGTCGTCCAGGAGCTCATCGAGGAGTACAAGGCGTGCGAGACGCCGGTCAGTCTTTAGGTTGACGAAGCGGCTCAACTATCGCCGGCGGCCTCGGCTGACAACAAACCCTTGAGCTGACCTGCAGGAGTACGTCGACTATGGAACCCCCGCCGCGGGTGCCGACCACCGCGAGGCTACCCGTGCCTGAGCATCTGTCCGACGACCGCAATTGCTCCTCTGCTCTTCCCCTTCACGATGATGATGACCCACTACCACCTCCTTCATGCGATAACTTCGCACGCACGACCCTAGCAGACGTGCTCAAGCTTGCCACCCTTGGCGACGCGCGGGCCAAGGTCGCGGCCGATCGTGCGTTCAAAGAGCTCCATCATGACGCCGAAGAGCGACCGCGTCAGCGCGGCGTCCCACCGACCCTTGGACGACTCGTCCCGGATGAAGGCGTGCTGAGCCTGGACCTGACCGAGCGAGGGTGAGAGAAAGGGCAGGTCAGCAACCACCGAGGCGATGTCCCTCAATGCGTTCGGTGGTTTTCATACCTCGTAGAACTGGGAGTGAGTCGCCCGGCGGTCGAAGGTCAGCCGCGGACGCTCCGTTTGACGTCGGTTAAAAGGAAGGACGGACCGAAAACAGCGAGCCGCCCTGCTCGAGCTTCTCTCGAATAAGTGTCCGTCCTTCGAGCGGGACGTGCGTGTCCTGACGGCCAAAGACAAGGCCAACCTCGGCCTCGCCTAGGTCCCCCTTTGCGATCCGCGCGAGCGAGTCGTCTGGCGCATTGCCGAGCGTCGACGAGTGAACGTCAGTTGCGAACCAGCAGAAGCCGGCGAGGACGCGCGGGTCGAGCGCGCAGCGCAAAGCCTGGTACAATGGCACCAGGCAACTTCAACATGATTAACTGTACGAGACGTTTGCGCCGTATAAGGCGACGTACGAGGTGACCTCCGAGGCACATGCCTGTTGTCGCAATCCGGCCTGTACAGTTTGAAAGCGAGACCAGGTGATCGATAGCAAGCGTCGCGTCCTCGTCATAGGCAGCCAGTGCCTTTTCGGCCTGCAGACGACGCAGAGGGAGGAAGCGTGTTCAGATGCCAGCGGCGTGAGCTAGCTATTCAACCTGGTTCAGGCGCACCTTGTAGCGGTTGCCTCGGTCGGTGCCCTCGACGTCGTAGGGGAGCGCCTCGGGTCCTTCCCACTCGTGGAACGACGACGGGCAGACGACGACGAAGCCCTGGCTGGCGATGTTGGAGGCAAACTTGGGGCGAGATGGTCCGGTTCGAGGCACGCAGGCATGGTCAGCTCGAAGGTGGCCGGACAGTGTGAGCGTGTGCTGCTCGAAGACGAACACGCTCGACCGGACCAGTGACCTGGTAGATCTCAGAGAAGCAGACGACACCAGGCCACTTCGCCTCTGTTAATTCCGGACAAGAGGCGAATTGGAAGTCAATTGGTTGAGGACCTCCCAGAGAGGCCACAGGAACCGAGCGCCGACGACGCACGCGGGTAGTCAGGCAGGTTAGGCTCGTAGATGAACAGCCGCATCGTCGTACCGCCAGCCGTCTTGACGTCCTTGAAGCTGGTCTTGATGATCATCCTGTATGGTCTGACGAAGAAGGAGATGACAAGAGATGATGGCGGTTTGAGGGCAGCTTAGGCTGAGGACCTCGGTCGGAGTCGGCCGGCCCGCGCAGGCTCGCCTCTGACCGTCACTTTCTAACGGACCTCATCGGTCCCCCCCTCCTCGCTCGTCTTCCCAAATCTGGCTGTCCGAGGTGACTTGATTACTAGTTCTCGCCCAGATCGCTCGCAATAATTATAAGTCCGCGGCCGAGGCGGCGAGTTGCCACGAAGTCGGACGCAGCAGCAGCAGCAGCGCCATGCCGCTCGCCCTGCCCTCGACCTCGACCGGGAGCTCGACGACAGGCAGAGGGTCCTCATCTGCGAGCGGCAGCTTGTCGCCGGAAAGCTCCTCGGCTGCCCCTTCTTCGACGAGCGGCAGTAATCTCTTGGCCTCGCTCTCGCGCACGGCCTTATTTATCTGGGGCATGATGTTGAAGCGGCCCTCGAGGTGCGTGCGCGACCGACGACAATCATGACGCGCGCACTTGCTGACCAGAACGTCCAACACCGTATTTGACCAGGTTATTTCGACCATCGCGAAGTGCGTGTCCTCGTACCTCGTATTAGAGGCGAGGCATGCTGACAACACCTTTGACTCGCAGTCTCATCTATTACGTTCCTCCGGGCCCTGGCCAAGCGCGACAATCTGTCGCTCAGCCCTCGGGGTCTCTACCGCCTGGCGCGGACTTATGTGCGTTGGTCGACCTTCTGGATTGTTTACCTCTCAGCTGACATGGCTTTTATTTTGGGCAGGGTCCCTGGTCACTCATCCTGCCGCTCATACCACCCATTGTGCTCAATACGACCCTGACTACACTGCTGTTTGCTTCGCACTCTGGCCTCGTTGCACTACTATCGAGGTGTGACCCCTTCCGACCGACGCATCCGCTGCCAGTCAAGGCCAATGGAGAGACTCCTTCGTCGGACGAGGAGGGGGAGCAGCGCCGGTGGTGGCAGCGTGACCCACACGCCATCCGACACCAGACCCTGCTCTCGGCGATCGCCGGGTTCGGCGCAGGTGTGGTTCAGAGCACGCTCGCCATCCCAATCGAGAAGGGCGTCAAGGTCGTCGGCCGCCTAATTTCGGGCAGCAGTAATGGCCGGTCCAGTGTAGTCTCGGCAAGCGGCGCAAGTGCTGCCGCCCCGCCTCCGGCGTCTGGTGGACGCTCGAAAGCTTCAGGGAGCGCGTCTGGCCGTGCTGCCGTGCGTGGCAAAATCCGTAAGGACACACTCGCGTGGCTCAGGGAGCTGCGGACGTCGGGCGTCGCATCTTCGTTCTCGTTGACAGAAAATGGGGGTTGGCGGCGCATTTCAAAGCTCGGCTTCGAGGGCTGGCGCTGGGGCGCGGCGAAGGATGGGGTCGGTGAGTCGCCTTCTCTCCCTGTCAGCCTGAACGATCTGAGCACGAGGGCTGACATTGCCTCTCGTCAGGTTACGCCGTCTTCTTCCTCACGTTCGATACGTCGCGCCGACTGGCCCTGCATGTGCGCTCGCTCGTCTCGTCGCTTCAGTCAACAGCCGCCCTCCATCCCAAGCGGACGGCCGACCGGCCCCGAGTGCGGGCTCTCTTTGGACTTGAGGACGCGCCCGGCGCGACGGGCATCGACGAGGAAGAAGGCGGGCTTGGTTACGAGGGCTCAAGATGGGCGCGTACAAGCCAAGCCGTTGTCCTAGTCGCAGGCGGCATGCTGGCCGGCCAGCTGTTAGTCCTTCAAGCAGTCTCGCTTCCACGATACCGAGTCACTGACATCGTCTCTCGTCTCAGCTTCCTCCTCTCGACGCGGCCGTTCGATGCCGTCCTCCGACTACTGTCCTCTCCGGCCCACCTGCCGAGCTCCGCTCCGGGCTCGCGCAACCTCACGCGAGCCTACATTCGCTCTCACCTCCGACACCCACTGACGCCGGCCCGGCGAAACCCCAAGTATCGAACGGCCACGCTCGCTGCGAGCGGCAAGCCGCTACCGGCCCTGCCCCTCATCATCAAGACGCTCCGAGGCAAGGAAGGGATCGGCTACTTCTTCCAGCCGGCCAAGAGCGAGGGCTCAGCAAGCGACCCGTCACCGTCGTCGTCTGTAGGTGGCAGTCGCGCCTGGAAGACGGGGAATGCGCTCAGAAGGCTTGGCTGGGGTCTTGTCAAGCTCGGCCCCTGGGGCGGGGCCTTTCTCGCATTTGCGTGGGCAGGCGGCGAAGTTTAGATGACCTGAAATCTGACTTGAGACGGCTGAGCACAAGTGCGTGAGTACAAGAGAACGGGAGCCATCGACATCCCCCGCCCTGGTCGGTCGCAAGCTTGTCCTACTCGTCGTCCTCACTCTCGCTGCCATACCCGCCGAGGGCGCCTGCGAGGCCAGGCTTAGCCGCCGCTTTTGCTGATGCTGACGGCAGATCGCTCGCCTGGGCCTGCTGCTCGGCCTCCTTGCGCCGCTCGAGCAGATAGCGCATGCCCTCGAGCGCCTCAGACCCGAGCAAGCCTCCGCCACTGGCTCCGTTGTCGACCCGCGCGCGTTTGCTACCGCCATCTTCTTGCTCGGCCGAGGGCATGATGGCGTTGAGCCCGGCCTCGTCGCCATTCTCAAGCGCCTGGACAACCGCCGCCGCCTCGAGGACCTCGCCCCCTTTGACGTGAACGACCTTGCTCCGGAGCGCCTCTTCGCCGATACGCTCGATCCGGCGCTTTTCGCGCGTGATGGCCGTCGGATTGGGGTCCTCGGTCGCCCAACGGACGTTCAGGATCTCCTCCTGGTCGAGCGACTGATTCATCATGGCTTCCTTGGCAAACTGGGCCGCGTGCTCGTGCCGATACGTCACAAAGGCGACGCCTCGGGTCGCCAAGATGTTGACTGCAAGTAGAGAGAATCAAAGGCAACATCAGTCATCAGAAATGAGTGAGAAGCCTGACTTCCGGACTGACTACGCTCAATGTCACCCCACTCGCCAAAGTGCCGGCGAACGACGGCATTCGTCTCGTCACGCGTCGCCTCTTCGCGGACCTTTCCGATGTAGAGTGTCCGGTTCTGACGCGAGAAGGAGCCAGTGCCGCCCATGTCGTCTTTGTAATCGGCGTGTTTTTCGCGGCCGAAGATATCGGTGGCGCTGTTCGGCAGAATGGCCGTCGCTGGCGGGATCCGGTGGAGGTAATTGCACTGGACGCTACAGGAAGACGAAATGTAATTGAACGAGGGCGGACTTCAGTCTCAGTGCTTTATATGGAGTTAATTGGGCTGATGTTGACTGGCAACGCACCCCATCGGACAGCAGCCCTTAGCAAAAAACATGCAGCAGTACTTGACGCCGAGTGCGTCGGCCCGGGTGTAGCCGGCGTCGCGAGCGAGGATGCAGCGCGTCTGCGACTTAGTCTGGCTGTGGTAACAATAGTTGAACAGCTGGTGATTCAGTCAGCGAGCAATGCGGGATTGATCGAGGACAAGGGACGAACGCCTGGAATCGGTCGGCGCTGTCGCCTCCGGACCACTGCACAGTGCGAATCGCGGGAGCACATGAAGGAGGGAGGACTCGTAGTCAGCATGTGAGCACACGCAATCCGATGCACTCAAGTGTCCTAGCAACGGGAAATCCACAACGTACCTTGCCATACCTATAGTCAGAATTGCACAAATTGATGAGGGGAGCAATGGTCAGCCATGTGTTCGCGTCTCACGATGTGAGGCGCTCAGCGTAGGGTTCCGGCCAGCAGCGCATCGCGCGAGGGCACAGGCCCTAACGACGCTAGCTATCTGCCTGAAAGGATCCAGCTCCGAGATTCCAAATGTTATTTAGAGGCTCCAGACGTACCAGATGTCTAAGCGAGCGGATCAAGAGGACAGAAGGGCGAGGTGGGTCAGCTGAGGCCGGCTCAGTGCTATGGCGGGAGCGGGGCTTCTCGCCGCCAGCGAGCAGCCAAACGCTTCCAGAACCTCCTCCATACCAAGAGGCTGCTTATATGCGCGGGCCTCTAACAGCAGAGCGCAGGCAGAGACGGAGAGAACGACTGACTGAACTCCTTGCCGCCCTGTTCGACTACTGGCGCGACGATCTCGCCCGGCTGGACCTGTCTGCGGGCGGGCTTGAGCCTAGACAGGAGAGCATGCCTGGTCAATCTCCAACAGCCGTTAAACTAGGGTAGCGCAGCCAGAGGTGTACCGACTTCTTCGCGACCGACATCGTGAAAGAGGAGGCGAGCTGGGGGTGTGGTCGCGAGAAGTAGGCTGGGTCGAGCTGGCTGCTGCGAGTCGGAGGCGCGGATCTTACACGTACGTAACGCCAGCGTGATTGGGAGCGTGGCCGATCGGGACGCCACGCCTACGAGCATCGCGCCCGCGTCTGCCTCCCACCCACACCACACACCTCCCCCTCTCCTGCCCCGCCTTCTCACCTTGTAGCTCCTCGACGATTTAGGATGCTCCCCCGCTCGGCGCGTCTCCTCGCCCGCTCAACGCCACCTCCGCCAGCGGCCTTCCGACTCGCCTCCTCGGCTGCCAGCGCCACCCTTCTCGTCCGTCGACTCGCTCCGTCAGCAGCAGCTTCGTCGCCAGCAGCAGGCCCTTCGACTGGAGTCGCCGTCGGCAGGCGGCCGTTTGCCAGCTCGCCCAGCGCCCCCTCAGCGAAGCGCGATTGGGAAAACCAAGCCGCTGGACCCAAGGGCGCTGCCAAGGAGGGACAGGCAACGGGCGAGGGGGAGGAGGGTAGCACGACGGCAGCATCGTTGCCATCGGCCGACGAGCAGCCGCCATCGGATAAGCCGCCGGTTGAGGGCGAGTCGACAGCCGAGGAGGCGCTCGACAGAGCGGCCCACGTTCTGAAGCCTGACGAGAGCGTCTCTCCTGCGGCCGTGCACGAGGGCGTCCTACCCTCTACGGCAGATGCTCCAGCATCGGAGGCGGCGCCGGCACCGTCGTTGTCGCCGGCCGAGTCGGCGCCCGCGGAGGAGGCCACCACCTCCACCTCTACTTCCTCCGATTCGCCGTCGTCATCGTCCCTCTCCGACCCTTCTTCCAGCTCGATAGCCTCGGCGAGCGCATCAAACAGCCCTAGCAGCACAGCGGCCAAGCTGGCCTCCAAGGCTCGACAAAAGGTCCGGCGCGCCACCAAGGCTGGGAGCTCATCTGCCACCGCCCCGGATGTCAACGGCGCCGATGCCGTCGCCGGTGAGGGCAGCAGCGGCGAGGTTCGCGACCTGCCGAGCTACAATCACACACTCGTCCTTCCGGTTACGAGCTCAATGCTGCCGCCGTACCGCAAGAGTGCGTCCTTCTTGCAGTCATGGACCCTCATCATTGATTCGGCCTTCTAACGCAGCCTGCAAACCTCTTCATCCCACCAGACTTCACCTTCACTGAGCCTTCGGTCATCCGTGCCGTCCGCTCGCTTGCCTCGGCTAGGATTGACCAGCTCGGCGTCTTCCTGCTTCGACCTGTGCCTGTTTCGTCCTCGACGTCGTCCGCCGTGGCTGAGGCCAACCCCAGAGTTGAGAACGTAGATGTGATCCACTCCACAAACGAGGTCTACTCGACCGGTCTCCTCTGCCGCATCAAGTCATCCCGCCCAGGCACTGTCACCCGGCAGGATGATGGGACCGAGCTGGTTTCGAGCTGGAATGTCGAGCTCGAGCCCGTCCGCCGTATCGTTCTTACTGAGGTTGAGGTCGGGCGGGATGCACCCGAGAGTGAGGGTCTTCCGGTCACCGTTGACGGCCCCGAGAGCGAGGCGTCGGCTTCGGGACCAGCCATCGGCCGGTCGACAGCTGCGGAGGAGGTCGAGGAGGAGGGCGAGGGCGACGTTGCCAGCTTCGAGAAGGTCGACAGCAAGGCTGGTATCGAGGTGACTGCGCGTACGTCCCTGCTTTCTGACGTGTCGCGTCTGATTTGGCAACCCGCACTGGCGGTCAGGAGCTGATCCGTACTGTTCCTCCTTTCAGCCACCGACCCGCTCGAACTCCTGCGCAAGCACGCTGTCTCGATCGGCGCCATCACGCACGTTGCCGAGCCCTCGGCCGACGAGTCGTCCGCCGAGGTCAAAGAGCTCAAGTCACTTTATATTCAAGACCTCAAGGACTGGGCCGGCAAGTCTCCTCAGGACGTCCAGAGCGCGATCCTCGAGCTTTCGCATGCCTCGGGCGGGACTGATTTCTTCCATCGCAAGCTGGCCGACCAGCTCGACATTGTCGCCGGCCTGGCCCCGCACGCGACCAACGCCGACCGACAGGCCGTTCTTGACGCGACCGATCTCGCTGCGCGGCTCCGCGCCGTCCTTTTCATCATGAAGAAGGAGCTTTACGACATTGAGGTCCGGAACAAGATCCATCGTGAGATGAAGCAGCGGCTCGACGAGCGCCAGAAGGAGATGATCCTTGGTGAGCAGATGCGGGCGATCAAGAAGGAGCTCGGCCACGACAAGGCAAACGGCAAGGACGAGCTCGTCGAGAAGTTCCGCCAGCAGGCTGAGGGTTTGCGCATGCCTGATGAGGTTGCCAAGACGTTTGAGGCTGAGATGTCGAAGCTGGCGATGCTCGACCAGAACTCGAGCGAATTCAAGTGCGTCCACGCGCCAATTTTGCCATTGGAAGGCAATCAGCTGATCTTCTTTGCGCTCTTACCAGCGTTGTTCGCAATTATCTCGACTGGATTGTGTCTGTGCCGTGGGGCAAGCGTACGGTCGACTCATTCTCGATCCCGTCGTCGATTAAAATCCTCAACGAGGACCACTACGGCCTAACGGACGTCAAGGACCGGATCCTCGAATTCCTCGCCGTCGGCAAGCTCCGTGGCACCGTTGAGGGCAAGATCCTTTGCCTCGTCGGCCCGCCCGGCGTCGGTAAGACGTCAATTGCCAAGAGCATTGCCCGCGCTCTCGACCGCCGCTTCTACCGCATCTCGGTCGGCGGTCTTCGCGACGTTGCCGAAATCAAGGGCCACCGGCGGACCTACGTCGCGTGCGTTCGAACGCTTACATAACGCATAGTGTCGCTCTGACTCACCCCTACCTTCTGCTCCCAGGGCCATGCCCGGCAAGGCTGTCCAGGCGCTCAAGCAAACGCAGGCCGAAAATCCGCTCATCCTGATCGACGAGATCGACAAGATGTCGGGCGGAGCCGGCGGCGGCGGCGGCTCCTGGGGCGGCGACCCGTCCTCGGCCCTGCTCGAGATGCTTGACCCGGAGCAGAATGGCGCCTTCACCGATCACTACCTCGATCTGCCCGTCGACCTGAGCAAGGTCCTCTTCGTCTGCACAGCCAATATGCTCTCGACGATTCCCGCGCCTCTGCTCGACCGGATGGAGGTTCTTGAGGTCTCGGGTTATGTCTCTGAGGAGAAGCGAGCGATTGCAAAGGGCTACCTCGCCCCGCAGGCCAAGAAGTCGTCGGGACTCGAGAAGGCCGATGTCGAGGTCGATGATTCGGCTGTCAACGCCCTCATTCAATACTACTGCCGCGAGTCGGGCGTTCGCAACCTCAAGAAGCACATTGAGAAGGTGTGTAGCGCAGGCTGTGCGTCTTCATATCAAAGGCAACTGCTGACACAGTCTCTCGCTCCCCAGATCTACCGCAAGGCGGCTTTCAAAATCGTCAAGGACCTCGTCCCCGATGGTGCCGAGACTGCGGCCGCTGGTGTCGAGCATCCGGCTGTCGAGGTTATCGAGCCCACGGCAGCCGACGCTGCGCCTTCGACTGTTCAGGGCGCTGTCCCTGAACCGGCTCTCTCGACGGTGACCGCCGAGGAGGCGTCTGAGCCAGTCTCACAGACCGCCGCTGCCGAGACTTCGACGACGGTCCCAGCCGGCTCGACGACGCTGCAGGTCGTCAAACCTCTCGAGGTCCCCGCCTCAATTTCGATGCGCATCACGAAGGACAACCTCAAAGACTACGTCGGCCCGCCTGTCTATCAGAAGGACCGCATCTACCCCTTCGCACCCCCGCCAGGCGTCAGCAACGGCCTCGGCTACACAGGCAACGGCGCTGGCGCGCTGATGCCAATCGAGATCACGGTGCGTCGTGCCCCGAGCTTCACTTACTTGGCCAGGTTTTGACCGCCGCTTCTTTCTCCTCCACAGGTCATGCCTGGCAAGGGCTCTATTCAGACGACCGGCAAGCTCGGCGAGGTCATCAAGGAGTCGGTCAACATCGCCATCTCTTACCTTCGAGCTAATGCCTTTGCGCTCGGTATCGCCGTTAACGAGGGCGACATCGTTCTCGGCGGCAGCTCGGACCGCGACATCCATCTGCATATGCCCGAGGGCGCTATTGGCAAGGATGGCCCCTCGGCCGGCGTCGCTATCCTAACGGCGCTCGTCTCGCTCATGACCAAGACACGCGTGGACCCGGACATCGCCATGACGGGCGAGATCAGTCTTGGCGGCCAAGTCCTCCCTGTTGGCGGCCTCAAGGAGAAAATTCTTGCCGCCCACCGGGCCAACATCAAGAGTGCGTCTTTGTTGCTCATCTCGCGTCTCCTCGCGCCCGCTGACCTCCCGACGTTTTGTCACCCGCCATCAGAGCTCATCGTGCCCCAAGCCTGCCAGGGAGATATCGAGGAGAACGTTCACGCCTCAGTCAAGGATGGCATTGACATCGTCTACGTCTCGAACGTCCGCGAGGTCTTGTACGAGGTCTTCGGCCAGCTGCCCGTCGCTGACTCTTGGAAGGACAAGTACCCGCTGCTCGAGCTCTACGGCGCGGCCGACGGGCCCGCACCGACCTCGCCCTCGTCTACGCTCAATGCTTCATAGAAACTTTCTCGTTATCACCCCTCCTTCAACACGAACGTATACTGCTCGCATCCGCTCACTCTTGCCGTTAGTCTCTTCGGTGTCCGCTTGTCCTCTTTGTAACTCGCGCGCTCGAGAACCCGCGCGTTCTGCATGTAAACTTCCGCCTCACACCTCTTTCTTTTCGAATGCATGATCCTCACGAATCTCAAACTGTGGGAGCTGGCTGGTGAAACGTCAAAGTAGGCTGACCACCCACATGAGCCGCTGCGCGCGCTTACGGAGAGCCTAGACGGCCGTCGTCCGGTCGTCGCCGGCCGGCTCCTCACCATCACCTCTTCCCCGGGCCTTCCCCTCGTCTTCTAGCATGTCCCGTGTCGGTTGGCTCAAGTCGTCAACTGCCTCCTCGCGTGCCTCATCGCCAGCGGCCTCGACGTCGGGCGGTGGCGGTGGGCGGCGCTCGACGTCGGTCGCCCCGGGCTTTGGCTCAGCCTCGAGCTCGGCAGCCGGTCCACCATCGTCATTGCTAAATAGCAAGGCGGCAGCCGTCGTCAACCTGTATCCACAAATGACGAGGCCAGATACCAGTCGTTTCGATGATGAGAAGAAGCGCATCTCCGAGTTCAAGGTGTGGCTCTCGTCCCGGACGAGCTGAGCCCATCGATGAGCTTGCGCTGACCGAGCCGATAATCTCTTCCCTTTGTCTACCATCAGACGGCGGATGACCAGTGCCCAATCTGCCGGTCGGACCGCTACCTGAACCCCAAGCTTCGTCTACTTGTCTCAACGGTGTGCTACCACAAGATGTGCGACTCTAATAGCGACACCTACAATTCCTCCCTCCCCCCTACCACGACTGACGCTCGGTCCTTCACATGCGTTCGCTCAGGTGCGAATCGTGCATCGAGCGCATCTTCAATCTTGGTCCGGCACCTTGCCCGACGTGCGGCGTGCTCAATCGTAAAAGTGGCTTTGGCGGTCAGACCTTTGAGGACCTCAAGGTTGAGGAGGAGGTTGACATCCGACGGCGCGTCGCTCGAGAGTGAGCCCCGTCGCTGCCCAAGGAGTTATGCCGGGTCACTGACGAGGAGAGCTGTCCGCGCTTCAGTTTCAATAAGCGGAGAGACGACTTTGTCGATTCAAAGAGCTACAACGATTACCTCGAGGAGGTTGAGGATATCAGTCCGTGCGCGGCTGCGCCCACTGTCGGTAGAGCCGCCGACTGATCGCTCTCTCGCTCTCGTACAGCATTCAACCTGCTTAACGGGATCGACCTGCCGGCGACGCACGCTCGCATCGCTGCTTATCGGGTGGCAAACTCGCAGTTGATTGCCGAGCACTCTCACCGGGACGAGGATGACGCGCGCGAGGCGCGCGAGCGCGAGCGTGAGGAAAAGGAGGAGCGCGAGTGGCGGCGCGAGAAGAAGCGCAAGGAGGAGATCGAGCGCGAGGAGGAGGACCGCAAGTGGCGGGGCAAAGTCCTACGTGATCTTGTGCGTTCCAGTTCTCGGCGCTATCGCTGCGATGCATCGTTGCTGACGACCGGAAGACGGAACCCGCTTCAAAGGAATTTTCGTCCGCCGACGCATTGTCCATCATATCCGCAACGGCGCGGCCGACTGATCGCGCGTCCTCGCCACCGCCGCTGCCGGCCTCCCTGCATTCGTCCCGCTTGCGAAGGACAAAGCAGACGACAAAAAAGGACGAGCCGCCGCCGCCGTACATCGATCCGTACGACGATTACTCGACAAAGTTCACGCTGCTCGATAAGTACCTCGACCCGGTGCGTATTCTGTCATCGCTGTGCTGCCCGGAAGCTCTCGATTGACCCTTTCCGCCGCTGCCACCTGCCAATGTACCCTGCGCGCTCGCTAGGTCACCGCCCCTTTCCTTGACCCTTCTAAGAACGTTGCCTGGCTAGCTGGTGGCTTCAAGGTGGCCGAGATCTGGGAGCGCAGCCTGCGCTGCGCGATGGGCGGGCTCGATGTCGACGTCCTTCGCGACGAGGAGGGTGAAGGCGGGGCTGAGGGCATGGTGGTCGACTGAGGCTCGCCGCTATCTTTGGGAAGGAGCTGCTGCAGGTCTTCCTGGCACCGATCGGATGCTTCGACTGCGCTCGTCACTCTGATTCCGCGATCGGTAGGGAGTCAGCATGATTCATGAGCGAGTCATTCACTGTTATCCTCTTCAGCTTCGGCGTTGTTGCGCACTAGCACTCCCTCGTCTAGGCGTTCGGCTGAGTCAGCGAAGCGCGCGGGCGAGCGCTATTACGATAGAGAGCATTATAATCCAACGACCCGGTCAACTCTAGTTGAACAAAGGGAGTCTGCTCAGAGCTCGACGTTGACGAGGCCTGCGGCGCTCGCGAGCGAGAAGAAGACCGAGTCCTTGTTGGCTAGTAGCGCTTCGGGCGTGTCAAACTCTGCGACCTCCCCCTGCTCCATTACGAGAACCCGAGTGGAGGCGATGATGGTGTCGAGCCGCTGTGGTTCACGAAGAAGAGATACACGATCAGCAGCGGTCGAGAATGTGCTATCGACGAGATAGACGCACGTGAGCGACAGTGATCATGGTCGTCTGGGCGAAATCAGGGCCTTGCAGAATTGCCTGGACAGCGGCGTCCGTCTCAAGATCGACGGCCGACGTGGCCTCATCGAGCAGCAAGATCTTGGATTTGCGGCTGCGAGAAAAGAGAAAACTCCAACATCAGAGCAAGTTCAAGACAGCAAGACGCGACACGAGGACTGACAGGAGCGCCCGGGCAAAGCAGAGCAGCTGTCGCTGGCCAGAGCTCAGGTTCTGGCCGCCCTCGGCAACCTTACCGTCGAGCCCTCCATTGGCCTCGGCGTACGGCCGCAGATGCGAGTGCGAGAGCGCCTCCCAGATGGCCTCATCGGTGTAGTCGCCAACGGGATCGATGTTCTGCCGAAGGTCGCCTTCAAACAGCTGCGGGTCCTGCGGGATGATCGAGATCCGCGAGCGGAGGTCGTGCAGCCCAATCTTCGAAATGTCGACGCCGTCAATTGTGATGGAGCCCTCGCTCGCCTCAATGACTCGCAGGAGGGCGAGCGTCAGCGACGACTTGCCGGCGCCAGTCCTGCGAAGCGGCCGAACGATCAATGTTAGCCCGCCGCGAATGTCAAATAGTCTCCCATTGCTCTGCGGACGCACCGTCCGCAGACACCGATCTTCTCTCCCGGTCGAATGTCGAGCGTGATGCCTTTGATGCACGGGGGGAGCTCAGGCCGGTAGCGCGTGACGTAATTGTCAAACCGGACGGCGCCCTGCTGGGGCCAGTCGGCCGGCGGCTCGGTTTCGGGTACCTCGTCGGCCGCCTCGGATGGTAGTTCGCCTGAAGGACAGGCGAGGAGGGTCAGCGATGGGCCTTCGCAATCTCGCTGATCACAGACATACCGTAGCCAATGACACGCTCGGCAGAGACGATGTTGGTCTCAACGTCCGAGGCCGAGCGGACGACCCAATTGAGCGAACCGGTAACACTAGGCGAGCGTTAGAGATGTGGGCTCGTCAGCCCTTCGTCTGCAGAATGAAGCAGGTAGGTGACGCGTACGTGATGACGTAGCTAAGCGTGATACCGACGAGGCCGGCGTCGATATCGCCTGAGTAAAGCAAGCTGAAGATGGAGACGAGCGCAGCCGCTCCCATGATCAGCGAGCCGAGAAATTCGAGCCGGACGGCCAGCCAGCGGTTGACCGAGACCGAGGGCAGGTAGCACTGGTTGTTGCGGTCGAGGAAGGCTTAGTGACCGAAAAGAGCGCTGTCAGTGGGGTGATGGTGGGCGAGCAGACGAGGTAGGTTGGGTCTCACCCTCCGAGTTGGCACTGAAGCGCTCCGTCTGGCCAAAGGCCCGGATTGTGCTCAGGCCGGTCAGACTCTCGCCGAACCAGGAAAAGATTGGCGCCCGACTAGTGGAGTCAAGCCGCTTGAGCTCGCGCGAGGTGGCGAGGTAGTAGAGCATGATCTTGCGGTAGATGACGGCGGTCGGGATTATGCCGACGAGGACAATGCTGAAGGGTGCGGAAAGGGCAAGAGCGGGACAGTCGTCAGTGCAGGGCTCGTTGAGACAAGACGGCCGAACACTCACGGTGCGCCCATGCCAACGATGAATATGACGCCGCCAACGCTCGCGAGCGTGCGGAAAAATGACGTGAAGGTCCGGATGAGGACCTCGTCGATGACGTAGATGTCGCGTGAGAACAGGTTGAGAATGCGGCCTTGGGGTGTCGTCTCGAAGAAGGACATCGGGCTGCGCATGAGCGCTGAAGCGAGCGGCAAGTTGGCGGCTCAGAGTCAGCTCAGATGCCGACCAATCGTTGACCTGCAAGCGCAAAGGGACGACGCACCGGAGAAGGAGTGGTCGTGAAGCTGCCGGCTGCAACGAATCGCACAGTAGGTCCAAATGAGCAGGCTCGAGGCCATGTTAAGCGCCGAAGCGAGCAGGCCCGACATGCCGTAGAAGAAGAGGTAGAGGCCGATGTTGGCTGCGATGCGTTGGTGTCAGCGACCGAGCTGGGCGTAGCGAAAAATAGGTCGAACGTACCGGTCGTGCCGATCTCGAGGTTCTTCTCGCCCCAAGACCGGAGGACGAGGTTGCCGACAATCTGGAACGCCTGGGCGGCCATATTCATCGTAATGAAGGCGATGACGCCGACCGTCGAGGCGGCCGCAATGTACTGTTTGTAAACGTGGCCTTTGACCGAACCGCGCTCCATTTTTTCCTTCGGCTTGGTCGACTCTTTCATTGCCCGGATTGCAAGCCGTTTACTTTCAGCAGGGGACCTGATGGACCACGACACAAGTCAGCAGGAAGCCGGACGAAGGCTGCGACGGAGAGCGAGAGGCAGAGCTCACATCAGGTAAGACGACGCGGCGACCATGATGTCGCGCGCTCCGGTGACTTTCTCGCTGACCTCGTCGAGGTCGACCTCCTTATCGTCCACCGCCGTGTCGTCCGAGTGGCCTGGGGTCGTCGCGCCTGAAGCGCCCTGCTTGCCGAGACCGGCGATGAGCTTGTACAATGGTGAGTCCTTGACTTCCATGACATCGTCGTACGTCGCCTGCTCGGCGATCTCGCCCGCGCGCAGCATCAGCAGCCGGTCGGTCGAGGCCAGGAAGGCGACGCTGTTAGTACAGAGCACCCGAGCCTTGTCTTTGAGGAGACCGGTTGGGCCGATGACATGCTTAAAGAGGTCTGCAAAGGCCGACACACGTTTTTCAGCCTCAAACGCGTCCAGTGCCCTGGGCATGGATGGGGCACTCACGAGCAGCAACATCTATCCGGGTCAAGCGCATCAGACTCAGGAACTCAGCGATGGACGAAGCCGCTGAAGAGATAGGATGTCAACGTACGATTGTCGACGGCACAGAGCGGGTCGTCCAGCAGGTATATGTCGGCGCGGCTGTAGACGGCCCGCGCGAGCGCGAGCCGGGCACGCTGGCCGCCCGAAAGGCCTATGCCCTTCTCGCCAACCTCGGTCTGGTCGCCCTGGGCAAACTGTTTGAGGTCGGGTCCGAGAGCGCAAGCCTCAAGGACGCGCTCATAGAAGACCGGGTCGAACGAGTGACCGAAGAGGATGTTTTCGCGAATTGTCGCTGACAGCACCCAGGACGACTGTGAGAAATAGGCGATCGAGCCCCGAACGGTGACGCTGCCTGACCGACGAGTCATCTCACCAAGGATTGCCGACAGGAGCGAGGTCTGAGGTGAGAAGGACCAAGTGTGGTAAGCGCTAATTCGGCCGGGGGTATCCGGTTGGCGATGAGGTTTCTCACCTTGCCGTCACCGACGCGGCCGAGAGCGGCGACGAGCTCACCGCTCTTCGCGACAAAGTCAACGTCCTTGAGCGTCGCAGGCGCATTCTCTTCGGCGCCCCAGGAGAAGCTTGCGTTTGAGAGCTTGATCATCTCCTCGCCCTGCTTGACGCCTTCCTCACCAACGGGGAGAACGATGCGCGCGTCTGGGTCGAGCTCGCCGGCCTCAAGGAAAGTTACGAGCCGCTTCTCCGAGACGAGCGACTCGATAATAGACGAGATGATGTTGGAAAAGACGGCGAGCGGGAAGGAGAGCAGCGAAAACAGCGAGATAGCCGGAAAGATGCGATCCGACGTCAGCGGCTCGGGCGAGGTGAGCGAGTAGGCAGCAAAGGTTGCGAAGGCAACCATGAACGGCGTGCTCGCCCAGAAGAAGCCGCTGATCGCCTACAAAAGTTGTAGCAAATCGAGAGCGTCAGTCGCGCCTGGAGAATTTCAAAGGCGGCGGCATCGCACGCACATTGACGACGCCGATGCGCCGTATCATCGGAAGCTCCTCGTTATTGCGAACGTCGAGCACCTTGTCGCGGAAGGCGCGCTCCCAAGAGTAGAGCTTGATCGACTTAATGTTGGACAGAATCTCGTTCATGAGCCGCGTCCGCTTGTCCTTGATGGCCATCTGGCGGACCTGGAGACGCTTTTGGTATCGAGCAATGGCCGCGTTGAGCGGGAGCGAGACGAGCATGACGGCCACACCGCAGAAGGCCGACCAGCCGAGGAGATTATAGAGGCTAACGAAGGCAAGGATGATCTAGGAAGAGTGGAGGAAGGAGGTGAATCAGCGCTTACTCTGTGACCAAAAGTGCCGGGATGCCGAACACACCTGGAAGGGACCCGAGAGCACCATCTGGCCGTATTGCATGAGGTCCGCAATCCGCATTGCATCGACGCTCTGAAGGTTGACAATGTCGCCTGTCGTTCGGCCGGCCTTCTCGCCGTTTGAGAGGACGAGCGCCTTGCGGTAGAGGAGCATGACGATTCCGGATTTGACGCGCATTCCCGTGCAAAACGCTCGGTCGAAGTACTGGTGGAGGAGCGATGTCTGAGCGACGGCGCAGAGGAACATAAGGGCGGCGATGCAAAAGCCCTTGATCGGCGGCTCAGGCTCGCCCGTCTTGTAGCTGGCGACCCACTGCAGCAGCGACCGCAGAAGCTGCGGCTGAAGGAACATGAGCATGTCGTTCGACAGCTTGAGAACCGTTGCCGTCGCATACGGGCCGCCGTAGGCCTTGGCGAGCGCAACGAAGAGCGACGGCTGCTTGTCCCTGGTGTGGGCCTTGCGCGAGCCTTCGGCGTAGTGCTTTGAGAGCTGCTCGTGCAGATGGGCAGCCTCATCTGTCGGGTTGACTGCGGTCGGTCATGAAGCCTGTCAGTATGAGGCCCCAAGCTGCATCCGCGTCTCGCTGAGGTTGGGCGTACGCGAGAAGACGTCGTCCTCGTCAATGTAGCGCTTACTGCCGAGCTTCATCAGCGGCGTCAGCCACGAGAATGTAAGCCGCTCGAAGAAGTTGGCTGTCAGGAACGGGTTGTCGGATCCGCCCCGCTCGGGTCGGGCGCCGTCCTCGAGCTTGATCTTGCCCTCGCCCCGCCAAGTCCAGCGCGGGCCGAGGAGCTCGATGCCGAGGCCGACGGCACCAAAGATGATGGTTGAGGCGAAGGCCGACCAAATGAAGTTGCCCGCGGGCGTTGCGAGCGCGCCGTCCCGGATGGTCGTCCGCAGGTAGGGAATGGCGAGGACCGAGAGCGCCGACCAGCCGATGAGGATGAGGTCGGACGACCGACACGTGTGAGCGTGGGCGTAATGCGATAGTATGGCCGAGGCAAGCGTAACGATGGGAAGCAGAAAGGCCAGAAGCGAAAGGGTCGACGGCCTGGCAAGCGAGATGACGTGCGTCCGCAGGAGCAGGCCAAGGTGGACAAAGGCAGCAACCGACGCGAACGCGAAGAAGGCCTGTTTTTGTGGACGCGGGTCAGCTCGGAGCGAAGCAAAGGTATCGGCCAGCCGTGGACAGGTACGCACGAGCTTGCCCTTGAGAACGAGTGGGTTCTTCCCATCAGGTCCCTCGCCAGGACCAGCCGCAGCAACCCGACCGGCAGCCCGGCGGCGCCACTGGCTCGCAGCCCAGACGAGGGCGATAAGCAGGAACGCAGCCTCGACGGTAACGAGGACGGCCTCCTCGGCGCACGGGGTAAAGTCGTTGCCGGCAGCGTATGGGCCCCAGCCGGCCGGGTGACGGCAGAGGCCAACGAGGAAGGATGGGGGTGCCGGGGGTCGGCCGGTCGTGAAGGCTGAGACGGAAGCGTCAGAGGAGGCGGCGGCGGCGGCGGACGAGGCGTTCAGCGCGGCCGGATGGGCAAGAGCGAAGAGCGCCTGAGCCGAGAATAGATCAAACGGCTGTGAGAGTGCCTCCATCGCGGCAGGAAGAGGCAAAGACCTGCTAGGAGAGGGTCGGCAGGCGAAAGGGCGAAGGCTAGTCGGAGGGACGGCGAGGGCTTTGATGACCACGCCGACCCGCAGGAGACCGATGCGCGCGCTGCCCCTCCACTTTCCTCTGTGGCGCTCGATTGCGCAGTCGGCAAGGCCGGCGCCGGCCCGTCCGGGATCGCGACGCAAGCAATGGCAGCAGAGTCATGAGATGAGGTCTGATCTAGCAGAGGAGCGTGAGGCAGCCTATAGAAGTGAAGCGTTAGGAGGGCAGGTCGAAGGCAGAATGAGGTCGCTTGCGGCTTCCGGGGAAAGGTCGGGACCAGCCGCCAGCCGAGCCGGGCCGGGCCATCGAGGGGGCGGTGAATGGGGTTGTGGACGAAGGCGGAGCGGGTGGCGAAGATGTGCCAGTTGCAAGGGCGATGGTGTGGAAAGTGCTCTGGACTAGCCAATCCTGGGCCAGAGGCCCTGGTCCTCTGCAGAAACAGATCGTTGCGAGGGAGGGTCAATGCGCGGCGTCTGCGACACGCCGAGACGGGCCGGCACTCACGAAAGTTGCGCACGATGGCACCGACTTCGTCTTGCGTGATACCGTTATGAGCTGGTCGGAAACCGAGGACTTTCCGCGCGAGTGAGCCGTCGAGGTTGATGGCAAGCTGGGCAGGGCAAAGGGGCTGCTCGGTCAGCATATTCCAGGACGAGTCATCTATGCCGGCCGTTGAGACGCACCTTTTGAAACTCATGCGCGTCGAGATATGGCGTTAGAGGCGAGTTCTCAATCGGCGGTACGTTCTTTGCTGCCATCTCAGCCCAGGCGTCGATGTGCATCTGGTGGCCGCAAGGAATAGAGCGGGTCAGTGGTCAGTCAGCCTGTGCTAACGAATGCTAGACGGGTAGCACCTCGTTAGCATCGTCGACCATGTCCTCAAAGGTCGTGCTCTTCATCGAGAGCTTGGCAAACAGAGCGGTGACGGCTCCATAGTAGTCGTGCTTGATGCCAAAGAACTTGGAGACGGCGCTCGCGATCTTGTCCTGCGTCGTGCCGTCGTCGTCAACAATGTGGAAGAGCGGCGCCCTCGGCGTCATCTTTGGCCCGCAAGCGCCCGGTAGGTCGGCCAAGCTGTCTCTGTCGACGCCGCTGAACGCAAGTTCGACGCCGTGCTCTCGAGTGGCAGCTTCGCGCCCGGTCCGATCTACCCAATCGGCGCCAAGCACGCACGCCGCGCAGATGTCGTTGACGTGAATCGTGTGAATTTTCAGATCAGCCGACTGGAATCGAGAGCAGGGTGTCCAGGTGGGTCAGTGTCCAAGGAAGTACATCACTCGGCATGGAATCGACTCTGTGCGTGGCCAGCGACACACCCAGAGCAACTTCATGTCCTCCTTGAGGTACCGATAAATTTCACCGCAGACGATCCGCGGCGTGACGACGCCCGTCAGGCAGTTTGGCCCGTATTCTGCCCCGATACGCAGCAGGACAAGATTAAGTCTGGAACGAGAACAGACAACGTCGAGTCAGTGCGGAAGATGCAGGTAAGAAGGTCTGTCTCGCGCACTTGGGGAAGGCGGCCAGTGCACGCAGGGCCTCATGCGTCCACTACGGAGGAGGGTGGAGGGGTAGTCAGCTTTAAGGAGGGGAAGGGCTATCCAGCAAACGGAGCAGTCAGTGCGAACGGACTTTTCCGCGGTCGCCGTCCGGCACGAGCTTGGCGTTCTCCTTGTAGCCGCCCTTCTCGGAGCCCTTCATCTCGTACCAAGGGTAACACACGCGGACGAACGCCCGGACGTTCCGCCGCTCGGCCTCGGCCCCGACGAGAACAGCAATTCGGGTTGTCTGTGTCATGTGTATCTGCCCGCAAATGATTCATCTACTCAGTGCCTATAATGTAGCACACACTGCGGACGGCCAAGAGAGACTCACAATCGGCGCCTTGTCAAATGCCTTCTCGCCCGTCAGGTCGTAAACGATCGTGTACGGCGCCTTCCCTTCTGGGGACTCGAAGCTGGCCGCTACGACGTTAGCGATCGTCAAGTTGGCCTGGCGATACTCGACTCGGCCCTTGTGGGCCTCGAGGGACTCGAGGAAGTTCGGCGGGATATAGGTCGTCGCCGGGCTGACCGAGACCTTATCGACGATGCGCAGGTGCTGCGCGACGGCCCGGGAGGCACGCCGGTACGGTCGAAAGGGCTCGTCAGTGGCGGAAACTATAGCCCCATGGAGACACATCTCTGAGAAACGACTTACCGAGATCCTCTGCGGTGAGGCAAGCAGGAGCGCAGTCAGGTCGCAAGCAAAGCTCGTGATGCCGCTGCAGTGATGAAAGGGGAAGGGGGGGGGGGGGGCAAGGACTGTCAGCGCTTAGGGCACTCCACCCCAAGTCTACAGTCACTAGGCACACACCCAAGGATGAGGATGCTGGACGATTCCTCCGTCATATTGTTGAGATGAGAGGGACGGGATGAGGCGGTGAGTAATCAAAGCCAAGTGATCTGTCGAGCCGAGCAGACGAGGGTCCGAGCACAGGGCGAGCTGAATCAAAGCGGCGGACTGGGCTCAACGATGGACAGCGGCTCATATAAAGTGTCAGCCTCACGTAAGAAGCACGAGGAAGAGTGCAAGAGCGCTACACTTTCGCTGTTTCTGGCCGGGTCCGGCGGGTGTGATGATGGCAGGCATGGTCAGGGCCGCTGTGGACAATGGACCGCGACGAGTCTTCATAGCAACCGTTGCCACGGTTGTCCAGGCGCGTGTCTTTGGGTGAGGACGGCGGAGTTCGAACCTCATAGCGAGCGGCGGAAAAGAACCACGGGCGGCCAGCCTCATGTGTTGCTTGTCAGACTCCAACCACGACCCTCTCCCTTGCCCGTCCCCCTTTTTTCTTCCGTTTGCCCACGACGGGGTCTCGCGCGCTGGTCCGCAGAGCGCTCAGGCGTCCTCCTTGAGGCTCTAGCCATGTTTTTCGTCGTGCGTTCTGACTCTTGTCACGTTGTACCGCCGCAGCCGACGCTGACCCGACCCTCTTCTCCGGCGACCGACAGAAAACACTCACGGAGACGATCCTCCTCCATCCGTCCTACTTTGGGCCGTCGATGATCGAGTACCTCAAGACCAAGCTGCATCAGGATGTTGAGGGCACCTGCTCCGGTCGCATGGGGTCAGTCTGCTTTCTCTGCACTCGACGCCCGTCGCGTTCTCCCATCCCATCATCACATCCCGTCCTTTACATGATGAACAAGTGCTCTGCACGAACCAATAAACTCAGCTCTTCGTATCAAGGAGTAACGCCCTAAATGAAATGAGAACAACTTCTCTTCTGATCTCTTTCAACTCTCCCATCGTCCTCTTCCCGCCGACGCCGTCTGCCACTCCTCCGTCTCGGTGCTGACCTTTTCCCCCATGCTTCTGTTGCCTTAGCTACATCATCTCGGTTCTCGCCATCACCGACGTCGGCTCGGGCGTTATCGTGCCTGGTACAGGGCAGGCTCAGTTCAAGGTTGAGTACAATGCGATCGTCTTCAAGCCCTTCAAGAATGAGGTCGTCGACGGTGTCGTCAACAACGTCTCCAAGATGGGCATCTTCTTGGACGTCGGCCCGCTCTCGGTCTTTGTCTCGAGTCACGTGAGTCATCCTCTGCTCTGTTGCCCGCTCGTCGTTGGGAGCCTGCGGCGGTCCGAGCGACTGCTCGGCCCGAGGGAAGACATGATGTCATTTATAGCATAGGGACAACTAAATCCCCCATTGGGGGATATGTTGATTTATGTACAGGAAAGGGCAGATGGAGACATCTGACCCTAGGCTGATCATCCTCTCGCCGTCCTCGAGTTCATCGCTGCCTCTGTACGAGACCCGAAGCTGACCCCTCCTTCACTTGTGCTTTGCCGCGCTCAGCACGTCTCGGCCGAATTCACGTTTGACCCGAAGGACGCTGATCCGGCCTACACCAAGCAGCACGGAAGCGATGGCGTCAAGGAGAGTATCCGCAAGGGCGTCCAGCTCCGTGTCAAGCTCATCGGCACTCGCGTCGATGCGACCGAGATCTTTGCGATCGGAAGCATCAAGGACGACTATCTCGGCCTGATCGAGGGCACCGTCGCCCAGCAGACCCCTATCTTCGAGTGATCAGCTCCTGTATCCCGTACCCCCTTGCCTTCTTGCCCCTGCCACACGCCTTTCATTCCACTACACGTTGTAAACGACCGCCTTCCTTGACGACTGCAATGACACCCACCTTTACGTTTGCTCTAGACGGCGCAGCATGAGAGCAAGAGGAGCGAGCGCCGCTGGCTTGTGCACGAGTTCAATGATGGCCTGGGCCTCATGCGCAAGAAGTCGGGTATGGCGCAGGAGGATGGCGCCGCGCCAGGCGCTCAGTTTCCGCCGGCCCCTTGCGAGCCAGCGCCATCTCCCCCGAGCTGTCACCCTCCCTCATAGCCTGCCTGTCTTCTCCTGCCCTGCCCAGAGAGCTCCCTGCATTCTTCTCAGCTCCAGCTCCTTCTCGAGCAGTTTCTCCTCCGGCCGGTCCGACCTGCTACCAGCCCCGGCCTTCAGCCGCCCTTAAGCTTCGGCATCGCGGATGAAACGCGCCGGCGCTAGCTCGAGCCAGACACCCGCCGCTCCGACCCACTTTGCCAGCGCCTTCCTCCCGACGACGAGCTTCTCTCCTTCACCCTCATCGTCCGCACGTCCGACCGGCCCGCACCGCCAAAGCTCAGCGCTTGATTTTCCTGCTGCTGCGGAGTACGTCGACGACGACGACGACGACGACTCGCCGCACCCGAACCACGTCGACCGGCTCGACTCGCTCCCCCTCTTCAACACGCGCGCGATGAACACGGCCGCAGCTCAGGCCGCGGCAGTTGCCGACAGCAGCAGCAGCAGCAGCCCGCACCTCGGCGGGATTGACGGCGCTGCGCCCAGGCGGCGTGGTGTCGCCGGTGGCCTGGCTGCAAAGGATGGCAGCAACGGCGGTTTCGACCCCGCCAGCCTTGACCTCGACGGTGGGCTCGACGGCGATGAGAAGCGTGGGCTGACCGGAAACGGCGGCACTCCTGCTCGACGTGAGAAGCCAGCCTACAAGCCGCCGGCAAAGACCTGGGTGCGTGCTTTACACTGCAGTTCTGCTTTGGAAAATCCCTTGCCCTTAGGTTTCAACATCGCACCTCCCGACGCCAGCGTGCCTGAGACAGGTCATAGCTGACGGACTCTTAATCCTCACAGCGGGAATGGGCGGTCAACAATGCCGACCACCTGATTCCGGCAGCATACACGATTGTGTCGATGATGACGCGCTACTACAAAATCGGCTGGAGCAACTCGGTCGTCTGGGACGAGGTGCGAGCCGGCCGCCTAGACTTCCGCAGCAGGCCTGTTCTGCTGCCCGCTGACACCTTCTCGCTCACGCCAGGCCCACTTCGGCAAATTTGGTTCGCACTACATCAAGGGCGAGTTCTACTTTGACGTCCACCCGCCGCTCGGCAAGATGCTCGTCGGCCTCGCAGGCCTCCTCGCCGGTTACGATGGCAACTTTGAGTTCAAGTCGGGCACCGTATACCCGCCCGAGATGCGCTACGGCCTCTGGCGGCTGTACATGGCGACCTACGGCGTACTGATGGTACCCGTCGCCTGGTATACGTGCAAGGGCCTGAAGTGGAACCACCTCTCGTGCCACCTTGTCACCCTGATGGTCCTCTTCGGTCCGTCCCGAGAGCCCCCACTTGTAGGCGCCGCCGTCGGGAGTTCTCATGCTGATCCTGGAGCTGCCGCCCTCCTCAGACGTCGGCTGGTTGACGATATCGCGCTTCATTCTGCTCGACTCAATGCTGCTCCTCTTCACATTCACGACTGCGCTCGGGCTCGTGAACTTCCACAACATGCAGGACGAGTCAGTGCCCTGCACACGCCCGCATTGTCGCCCCCTCCCGTCACAGATCTGCTGACGCTTTCTTGCTGCTCAGCCCCTTCTCGGACGACTGGTGGCTGTGGCTCGTCTTCACCGGCCTCTCGATCGGCTGCGTTATCAGCGTCAAGTGGGTAGGCTTCTTTGCGACGGCACTCGTCGGCCTTTACACCATTGAGGATCTCTGGCACAAATTTGGCGATCTCTCGATGCCCTTCGTGAGCCCAGCTTGTCCCGTCAGTTGTATGTGACGCTCGTGCTGACCGCTCCTTGCCGCTGTCAGCGCACGTACGTCAAACACTGGGCAGCGCGCATCCTTGGCTTCATCATCCTGCCACTCTCGGTCTACCTGTTCAGCTTTAAGCTCCACTTTCTCATCCTCCGCAACTCTGGCACGGGTGACTCGCAAATGAGTTCGCTCTTCCAGGCCAACCTCAACGGCAATGACTTTGCACAGAACCCGCTTGGTACGGCTCTCTTGTGTCAAAGGCTGCTCTCACCAGTGCTGACCGTTGGTCGTTCATATTGCCCGCCGTGCAGAGGCCGCTTTTCACTCCAAGGTGACGCTCAAGAACATGGGCTACGGTGGCGGCTTGCTCCATTCGCACGTCCAGACGATGCCGGTCGGTTCATTCCAGCAGCAGGTGACGTGCTACCACTACAAGGACGACAACAATCACTGGACCATCCTGCCCGTCTGGGAGGCCGATCCGATTGATCCGAACGGCGAGCCCCGTTTCCTCCAGGACGGCGACATCATCCGGCTGCTGCACACGTCGACCCAGCGTAATCTGCACTCGCACGCCATCATTGCGCCGGTCAGCAAACAGGACTACGAGGTCGCCGGTTACGGCAACCTGACGATCGGCGACGCCAACGACTACTGGCAAGTCGAGGTTGTCGACGACGCCGTCCGCGGACGCAAGCAGCCCGGCCAGCGGATTCACAGCCTGACGAGCCGGCTCCGCTTCCGGCACATCAACCTGAACTGCTACCTCAAGGCGGCCAACGTCATCCTTCCGCAGTGGGGCTTCAAGCAGGTCGAGGTTTCTTGCGACAAGGAGAATAATCCGTCCGACGCCCACACTTACTGGAACATCGAGAGCCACTGGAACGAGAAGCGTGCGTCTGGGCGCGCCCGCCCTGAAGGACGGCCATGACTGACGCAGCCTCTGCCTCTACTTGTCGTCGACAGTCCCCAAGGGCGATGCCAAGCTCTACAAGTCGCCCTTCTTCAGCGACTTTTGGCACCTCAATATCGCCATGATGACGTCCAACAACGCGCTCGTGCCCGACCCGGACAAGGAGGATGTACTTGCCTCGCCGCCATTTGCCTGGCCGTTCCTCTACCTCGGCCTCCGCATGTGTGGCTGGGCGGCGGAGAACATCAAGTATTACCTGATCGGCAACCCCGTCATCTGGTGCGCCTCCTCGGCTGGCTGCCACTTGCTCTCTGTTGAGATGCGCGCGCTGATCTAGACCTCCGTGCGCCTAGGTACTCGTCGAGCATCAGCCTGTTCGTTGGTGTCGGCGTCTTGATCGGCTACCTGATGCGCGGCCAGCGCAAGTACAACGATTTCGGCCCTGGCGAGTGGGAGAAGTTCATCTTCGGCTTCAAGCTCGCCTTTGGCGGCTGGGCGCTTCACTACATCCCCTTCCTCATCATGGGCCGCGTCACCTACCTTCACCACTACATGCCCCCGCTGTGGTTCGCCGTCCTTATGCTCGGACACCTCCTTGACCACTTCGTTTTCTCGAACGGCCGGCTGACGACTCGGGCCAAGCGACTCGTCTTCGGCGGCTACGCCCTTGCCGTCATCGGCGTCTTCTGGTGGTTCAAGGGCGTCTCCTTTGGGATCAGTGGCTTCATTGAGGAGCACTGGGGCCTCCGCTGGCGGCGCAGCTGGAACGTGCGTAGCCTTCGCAATCGATTCGAAGTCCTCTTTGCCGTGACAGTCACTCACCATCCTTCTCGTCCTTTGCTTCTGCTTCAGATCTACAATTGAGCGATCGCTATTTGCGTTGGACTAAGCGAGGAACAAAAGACGGATGTTCGCGATGCGTGTCCGCCGGGATTGTCGATGCCATTTAATCCTCCTCTCGCAAAGCCTTTCGACGGCTCAGACAACAGATCATCACTAGAAGCATTTCGAGGAGGTGATTGTCATCGCTGCCTTCTCAAGCCCGTCATGACGCCAGGCTTTCGACGTTGGGTTTGGCGCATCAGGGGACGCGAAAGAAACACATGGTGAGAGATTGAGAAGCTAGAACTGAGATGGCTACGGAGGTGCGTGTGTGAAAGCAGAGGTCGTATCGTTAAGGAGAAGATTGCGCTGCGGAGGGAGAAGGTACAGGTCCGACTAGAGAAAAAAGGCTAGAGCATGGGGGCCAGCAACTCCTCGTGCGCCTGACTGGAGCGTCGAGCAGAGAGCGTGTTGGTGCGTTTCAGAGAAGGTTTGCTAAACTAGGGAAGAGAGGGAGGCGACGGGAGTGATATCTGGGAGCAGCGGATTGTGGAAGCACTGTGGGAAAGGAGCGAGACGAGAGGGTTCATGTCGGTGGCGGGCAGACCGATGGAGCGGCACTCAGGCCCAGAGGTCGTGGACGGAGAACTTGCCGGCGTCGTTGCGCAGGGGCGAGCCCTGAAGGCCGACAAACGACGACTCGGGCGTCGGCAGGAGGTTGCCGAAGCCGAGGCCCCGGTTGGGCGTCGGCGAGGAAAGCAGGGCCGAGTGATGAGCGGCCGAGGCGAGGAAGCCGTGCGGCTGTTGCTGCTGCTGCTGCGGGTGGCGCTGGTACTGGTGGTGCTGGTGCTGGGCGCCGGTGAAAGGCGATCCGAGCACGGCAGGCGAGCGGTGAGCACCGGGGCCGTTGACGACGAAGGGCGGGTGAGCGTGTCGGACAAAGAGCGTGCGCGGACCGGTCGGCTCGTCGAAGCGGACGTAAGTCGAGCCGTTGCTAAGGAGCAAAAGATGAAATGGTAAGACGAGATACAACGAACGGGCGAAGCGGAACGAGCAAAGGGGAAATACCGGTTGTCGTAGCGGTAACCGGTCACGCCGCTGGGTGTCTGAAGGCTCTCCGAGTAGTTGAGGCTCTCTGTGCAATTTTGTCACGAAAGTTAGCTTCCAGAGAAGAAGGCTAGGATGATAGGAGGCTCGCCTTCGTTCAGGTAAGAGTCGACCACCCTGTTGAGGCACAATAGAAGGAAGGATCAGTGCGCTGGCCAGGCGGGCAGGCCAAAGATCGTCGGGACAAACTTGAAGTTGACGGTAACGCCGTCAATCGTCGTCGCGCCAAGCAGGCCAAGCGTGATGTCGTAGGCCTCCTGCACACCGTGGCCGCGGGTACGATGGAACGTTGCGCGGGCACGGAAGTCGGCGTCCGAAACTGACGGCACGAGTGAGGACTCTGAGGAAAGGCAGCGCAGAATTCCACGGTCACTTGATGTAGGATCGGACGATATCGAGAAGATGAAGGAAGGAGACACTAACGAAATCCAGCGGGCATCTCAACTAGTTGTGGGCTAGGAATGATAAGCTCGCCGCCGTTCTCTGGGCGGAAGATGACGGGCTTGGCATGGATGTTGAGCTGCTTGGTAGCGTGAACGGCGGCCAGCTTGGTCTCAGAGGGCGGCGTCAGGAGGGCCGAGGCGAAACCAGGCGGCAGGAGACCATGCTTCGGCGTGCCGGGCGCGGTGCGCTGTAAGGTCAACTTTGAGGACGAGAGGGGCTGCTGGGGCTGCTGGTGCTGCTTTGGGCCCGAGGCACCAGAGAGAGTCGGCGAAGGCGGCGGAGGCGAGGAAGGGGTTGTCGAGAAGGATGAGCCGTCTGCGCGAGCAGAGCGGACCATTACAAGGCGTGACCAGGGCGATGGGCGGTCGAGAGTCAGTGAGGTGTGACGTGTGAAGGATGGCGGTGTAACAGACGGTGATGTTTGAGTAAAAAGGAAGTGGAGCGAGAGGGGAAGGGGGGGAAGGACGCACCGTCGGACGAATTACGCTGCATGGCAAGGAAAGCGTTCGAGCCATCGTACGGACAGTCGTCACCATCCTCTTCTTCGCGCAGGCTGAGCTTGTTGAGACCATGCAGGGTATCATCCGCGGAAGCGGCGGCTGAGAGAAAGCAAAGGAAGGCCCCTGTCAGAATGCGCGCGCCGGGACGGGCAAGCGCCGGCCGCGCCAATATGACGAACCTGGCGCATCGGGGACGAGGATGGCGACGCTGAGAGAGCTGACGAGCGCCATCGCTCGCTGGAGGAGAGCGGTCGTCTGGCGCTGGTCAGCGCCCGACTGGACGGCCTGGCTTGCTTGGCTGAGGACGGTTAGAAGGTCAATGAACGTTTGGGGCGTCTTGGCGAGGGCGAAAACCGGCTCGGAGGGGCTCGAGACAGCGCTAGCCGAGTCGGGGTCGAAGGTGGATGTAGTGGCCATCCTGCAAGAAGTTTATAAGTGTGGGATGCGAAGAGATACGACGGAGAAGAGATGGAGGTGGGTGTTGGTGGGAGAGAGAAGGGCAGGCGAGGAAGGCTTTTCGATCTTTAGGCGGCCGGGCATGAAGGGGGGCCTTAGCGTCGTGGATCTGCACAAGGGGAGGACAGGGGAGCGACGTACCGAGAGGTCGAAGGCGAGGCGTGGGCAGCTCGTGCTCTTGCAGGAGGGGAAATGGGCCTGGGATGGGAGACGGGCGCCGCTAGAGACAGAATGTGACCGACAAGCTGATGGATCAAGGGCGTCGAGCGGACTGATGGGGGGACAGGAGGTGGCCCGGAGTAGGCGATGGACAGGAGAGCCGCTCGTTGTTCGCCGAGAGGAGAGGGGCGCTGCGGGGTGGCTGAGCACTCGTGATGGCCGGGCCGTCGGAGGGAGCTGAGTGAGCTGGTGAAGGGAGGCTGGTCGGACGCCGTGCTGCTCCTGCTGCTGGTGCTGGCGGCGGGTTGGAGTGATAGAAAGAAGGTACGGGCGGTGGATGGGGCGGTGGACGTCAGCAGCCGAGCCGTCTCTTCCCTTTGGGAGACGCTCGGCGGGTCGGATCAAAGGGCGGGCAGGACCGAACAAGGGTCGCTGAGCGCGACCAGGCGCCGCCCGACGACTCGACTGCGCGACCAAGCAAACCGCCGCCGGTCACAGAAAACCGAGGCTTCCAGGCCTTACCCCTTTCTCTCCTGAAACATCGACGTCGAGGTTTCGGGGGCCTGCCCGCTTCTTGCTCAAGGGCCGCCACCGACGAGCCGCCGTGCCCTCAGCAGCTGCATCCTTCTCCTCATCCTCGAGAAAGACTTCAGAGCTAAGACGGCGTGTTTGGAGTCGCGCTGCAGTGGCCTCGTGTCTTGTCAGGCGCTCTGCCTCTGGTACTACTTGGGACGTGCCCTCTGCGACAACGATGCATCTGTTTCGCCTGCCTCTCGCTTAGTCGGGATGTCGGTGTGCTAGGGCTGTCGATCATTCGCTCGCTATCCGCCGTGCCGATCCCGGAACCCAGCGAGATTGAAGAAGATGGCGATGAGAAGGTCAACTCAAAGGGGCGAGCCCACCTGGGGGTTTCTCTCCCCAATTGGGGCTCTTTGTTTTCGAGGCCACGCTTCGGCCCTCGACGTACGTCGCTCGTCCGCCGTCCCGACCGACATTAAGCCAGCGCGCCCTCACCACCTCTCTCTTCTTGTCGCTTGCACTATGTCTGACTGGGGTGCGTTTCCTGAGGCGCCCAATCCGCCGTCGCTTGCAAGGCCTGACGCTGTCCCTATTCATTCTCTTTGCGCGCGCTCGCCTCAGAACAAAGCGACGACGAGCCAACCAAGGTTGCACCCACGCCGGCTCCGGTTGTTCTCCCTCGCAAGAGCCGATTTGCCGACGAGGATGTTGAGCAGAAGGCCGAGTCTGATGTACGTTTGCTTAGCCGGGAATCTGCTGCGACCCGAGCTACGAGGAGAGCATGCGTGCTGTTAGCTCCCCTGGGGAGGGTCGCGTGCTGGACCCTCGGTTGTGGTTCCTGTGGTTCTTATCCGGCTGACATCCGGCCGTCCTTGACCTTCTTGACGCAATACAGGACGACTGGGACGCCTCTTCCGCCGACGAGGCGACGAAGAAGGCTGCTTCGGCCGCGGCCGTGCCCGCTGTTGCGCCGCGCAAGAAGGGCAACCTGAAGGCCAAGCTGGCCGAGAAGGCCGCCCAGGAGGAGGAGCGTAAGAAGGCTGTGCGTGTTTCGCTTCTTCCCTCGCTCGGCTTCGCCGCGGCGTCTGCTGAGCTGCTGCAATAGCGGTCGCTCGAAGCTGAGTATCGCCTGACGGTGTACTTAGGACGAGACTCGCTGACGCTAGATCTCGCTGCGCGGCCCTCTGCTGCTGTTCGTCATTGGCTGCTTAGATCCTCGCTGGCAAGATTGAGGACGTAGGACTCGAGCTCACGCCCCAGGAGCGCCGGCGACTGGAGAAGCAGCAGGAGATTGAGGCTGACCTCGCCAACGCGGCTGACCTGCTCGGCGCCGCCTCGGTCGAGGGTACGTGCCCTCCTTCCATCAGGCTCACTCACTGCCCGAGGGTCATCCTGGCCGACGGCCTTTGCTGAAGCTTGCTCGAATCCCTTCGTGTTCTACAGACAAATCGATTAGCTCGCTGCTTGAGATCAAGTGCAAGACCAAGGAGGATTTTGCCGCCTTCTCCCAGCAGCTCTACACGCTCCTCATCGAGCGCCACACGTCCAACCCGCTCTTCTCGTCATTTGTCGAGCAGCACGTCAAGGACGTCTGCGAGACGCTCAAGGACTCGGAGGTCCGCAAGGCCGCGTCGGGTCTCTCGATCCTCGCGAACACGAAGCAGCAGGAGCAGCGCGACGCAAAGAGCGGCAAGAAGAAAGTCACCAAGGCTAAGCCTATTCTCGGCGGCGGCAAGTCGACCGTCCAGTGCGACCTTCTCTCGCCTTGTCACTTGCCAGCTCATGCGGCAGCATTTGCAGCCGGTCCAGCGATGCCCTCAAGCTGACATTCCGTTGCCTCTGCCTTGCTTATCGCGATCATTCTCTGCAGGACCGACACGAACGCCTACGAGGATGCTCTCGACGAGTGCGTTTGCCCGCTCTCCTATCCACCCCATCCGACGGGGTCGCGGAACTGACAATCCGCTTGGTCTCCATTTACAGCGGAGACGACGACTTCATGTAACTGCAACGACGCCCCTTCCCCTTCCTTCTCTCCCTTTAGATTTACGTGCGCCAAACCGGGATTTACATGGCTCTCGGCCCGAAGCGACCCGGCGAGACTTGAAAAAGTCAAGAAGCCTGCAGGAGGGGAGTGCTTGAGGCTAATGGTTGACTGGGCAGAATACAAGTGAGGAATGAGCTGGCATCAGATGGTCGCGCGTATCGGAGCTGGAGACTTGCAATCGATGATCTAGCGCTCGCCGATGTTGCTGCCACGATCACGACTGAGGAGACTCGATGAGGTTGGCAAAGCGGTGGGCGGCGGCAGGGAAGCGACGAGCAGGGTCAAGGAGGGTCAAGGAGAGGGAAGAACGCGTCGATGAACGCGCAGCGGCTCGTCGCACGTCGCGCCCGCTGATGTTTGCGCTAATGACATGTCTCTTGGACAACGGCATGCCTGCCTCTGCTGGGAATGTCCGCACTGTGGAACGAGGCTCCAGGGAGCAGGAGCCAGGCAAGCCGATCCCTGTCCTCTCACGAAGCGTACGACGACTAAGCTCCCGCCGGCAGGGCAACCCAGTGCTTTCGGGGCTCCCGGATTCTCTCTGACGTCCACACTGATTGCCACCCCCAAGAGTCATGCCTCTGAAGCGCAATCTCTGAGTCCAGTCATCATCGATCCAGTAGCCAGGTGGTGAGAGGGGCTTAGAACTGGATGGCGGCACCCTTGGTCCTGAAAGTGCGCGAGGAGAATGGAGCGAGGTGATCAACTCTCGATCTCGCTGAGCCCCAGTCAGCAGGCGCGGGACGCACTTCTTGTCACCACCGAGCTCGAAGTGCTTGCAGCGCTTAAGAACCATCTGGTGCTTGACCTTGCAGACGGAGCACTCTGAGCGACGAAAGCGGGAAGAGCAGCGGTTCAGCTGCCGGACGCAGCATCGCGAGGACTATCGCGCTCAGATGGCAGACGCACCGAGCCGCAGGACAACCTTCTTGGTCGTCTTGGCCTTCTTGTGGAAGACGGGCTTGGTCTGACCTCCGTAACCGGACTGCTTCCGGTCGTAACGCCGCTTACCCTGGGCGAAGATCGAGTCCTTGCCCTTCTTGTACTGCGTAACCTTGTGGGGGGTGTGCTTGCGGCACTCCTTGCCCTTGCAGTAGGTCCGGCGAGTCTTGGGAACGTTGACCTGGAAGAAACGAGGTTCGCAATTAGCCCGCATGCTCGAACTGTCAAAGAGTCGGCAGGGCAGCCCGCTCGGTTGGCGAGGGTAGCAGGGGGCGGCAGAGGTAGGAGGGCTGGCGGCGGGAGCGGCTGCAGACGTGTGCAGGCCCAAACGAGAAGAGGCCCTGCAGAGGTAGCCTGCCGCATGTCGCGCTGACGTCAACTGCCGTCAAGGACGACGACGGCTGTGAGCGGCACGTCCGGCCGAGAGTGCAGCGGGATACCAGGCCTGGCCGCGAGTGCGGCGTGCCCTGACGGGTCTGACGAGCGTTCGACGTGCCAAACCCGGCATCCCTCACTCGCCTTGCCTTTCGCGTGCCTGCCTCGGCATACCGCCCCCGACCCCGTTCTGGCCACCTCAATTCACATGCCACCCTCCGACGCACAGCCAGCAGGCGGTCCTGTTGACAGCCGAGCGACCGTTGAGGTGCCAGGCTGCTTAAGCACCGCCTGCCGGAGGTGTCGAACGAGCTGCCCGAGCGAGTACGCCGATGGACGAGGTTGACAGGGACACACCATCTGTGCAGCGAGAGAGGCCGAGCGAGGGAGGGAGGCAGAAGAGATAGGGGGGAGGTGGTGGTCGAGGTCCAAAGGTGGGGCGGACGCAGGTTCGAAGCGCAGGGCACGGGGTGCGTCACAAGCACGCGCGAGGTCGACGAGCAGGTCGAGGTCGAGGTGCGGCGAGTGGGTAGGATCGCCGGGGGAGCACAATCGAGCGACAAACGGGAGGCAGCAAGTAAGATCAAAAGGACGACAGGATGATCAGCATTCTGGCCCATCCCCCGACCTTCTCAGGGGGCCACCATCCTGTGACGCACTTTGAGAACTTGACGTGAAGACTGGCGGATAGGGACGAGCGCCGCCCTCCTCCAGGCGGCTTGGTGCGCGCGCGCCAGGCGGTGAGAGGTGCTTTGGGGTAGTTTGGGCTCTTCAATCGCAAGAATTGGCTTTGAGAATTTCAACCATCAAGGCCGCCTGCCGACAAGCCGTTCCTTCGGGTCGGCCTGCAGTGCCCAAAAATTAAATTCTCAAGCCAAGACCGCCCTCGTCCCAGTTCATCCGTTGGCCTCGGACTCGCCTCGCTGCTAGCCTTCCGACTCACCGTACCTTCCCCCCTACAGGTCCGTCTTGCCGCTAGAGCTTTGCGGTAGCGTCGCTAGACACCATGCTGACCGTCTTCCCCTCGTCATTTGCTCTCCGCTCGCATCCGTCTCGTCTCGGTCGGCTCACTCGAACCCTATCCTTTCGCTTGTCGTATGCTTTGCGCCGCCACGTGATCTTCGCCCTTCTCCTACCCCGCCTTCCGCAACTTCCCGCCCGTCCGCCAGGTCCCCTTCAAGATGTCTAAGCTGTCAGCTTCCAGCGTGCGAGGATTCATCAACACGCTTCTTTCGGCCTCGTCCCTCGAGGACGGCAAGAAGCGCAACTTCGTTGAGACGATCGAGCTCCAGATCGGCCTCAAGAACTACGACCCCCAGCGTGACAAGCGGTGCGTCGCCTCATTCGTTCCCTGGGGTCGTTTAGACGGGTGCCAGGCTTTGGGCTTCGCCTTTTTGGAGGGGTGAATGAGTTGGACAGAGGAGGCATTTGTCGAGAGTCCTTGCGCATGAAAGGGTAGGGAGCTGACCTTGTCTCGTTCGCTTCGCCCGCCTTGTCTAGTTTCTCGGGAACCGTCAAGCTCCCCAACATCCCCCGCCCCCGGATGACCATCTGCATTCTTGCCGACGCTGCCGACATCGACCGCGCCAAGCAGATCGAGCTTGAGTGTGCGTCTCTGCTAGCCTTGACTTACTGCGCGCGTGAGTCGAGCCCTCGGCTGACTTGGTCCGGCATGGCCCGCCTCTTCCAGACATGTCGGTTGACGACCTCAAGAAGCTCAACAAGAACAAGAAGCTCGTCAAGAAGCTTGCCAAGAAGTACGACCAGTTCCTTGCTTCGGAGGCTCTCATCAAGCAGATCCCCCGTCTTCTGGGCCCCGGTCTCTCCAAGGCCGGCAAGTTCCCGACCCCGGTCTCGCACGCCGAGGACCTTCAGAAGAAGGTTGACGACGTCCGTGCCACCATCAAGTTCCAGCTCAAGAAGGTTCTCTGCATGGGTGTCGCCGTCGGCCACTGCAACATGACTGAGGACCAGGTCCTTGCCAACGTCATGCTGTCGGTCAACTTCCTTGTCTCGCTCCTCAAGAAGAACTGGCAGAACGTCAAGTCGCTCCACATCAAGTCGTCGATGGGCAAGCCCCTCCGCATCTTCTAAGGAGCGTCTCACCTCCACAAATCACCGCCACACACCTCTCCTTCGGTCGCCTGAGGACATCTGTTCCTCGCGCTTTCTTTTACTCTCGGTTCCCGACCCCGGTCCGCCTACGTCAACGTTCCCTTCCGCCTCTGCTTGCCTTCGGCTCTTCTGCCGTCGGCAGCTTCGTCCTCCACCAGCATCAAGACATCTTTCCTCCCCTTTACATCACCCACCGCCTCGCACGCGACACCCAGCCGGCTCCTTGATTGGATTCCGGTGCGGGAAGCTGACGAGGGGGGGAAGGGATTCATCTTGGGTCGGCAGACGACGGAGTAAGAGACGGCCCCTTCTCAGGGCGTCAATTGGGCGGCCGGATCGGTTGATCGAGTCGAAAGAGGCGCATGGAGACTCACCCCTTTGCGACCTGCTTGGATCGATGGACTGGCCTGTTTTCTGAATCTTTGCTGGACCCTGCGTTAGCGATATTGAGTGGGCTGCTCGTGCGGGTCGCGCCTCAGGCTGTTGGAGGGCGGCGCGACGCTTAGGTTCACTCAAGACGACACCTGCAGCTGTCAACCTTTTCAGTCGCGCACGCTCGGTCGTTGCAAGTCGTCATGGAGATGTCGTCCTCCCGGGTCGTCTTCCGTCGTCAAGCGAGTGAAGCCTTCAAACGAGCTTGCGCTCGCGCTCGTGCCGGCGCTCCTCGGCGCTCAACGGTGCCTGCCCCCACTCCGCGACGCCCTCTGGACGCTCAACGCGTTTGATCTCCCAATCGTTGGCCGCGGCGGCCTCGCTTGCAAACAGGTCAGTCCCCTTGGCGAGTTTGCGTCGTCGGGTCGGCGCGACGGGCGGAACGTTTCGGTCAGGGTCGGCGAGGGCCGTCTCGGAGAGGCGCTGCGCGAAGGGGGCAGCGACGACAGGGCCTTGGTTAGCTGCAGGCCATATGCCGAGACCATAAGCATCACCCCAAGCCCAGGAGCTCGTCTACGGGAAGATAAGCTGCTCTCGTGCTGCTCGGCGAATGTTGATACATACGTAGTAGAACTCGCGGATGTCGAAAGGGCGGTCCTCGATGTTGCGCAGCTCCTCAGCCGACATCTGGGCCGAGCCGGAGCGGATGCGGTCGTCAGAGAATCAGCGAGTGGCTCGAGCTCGTTGGAAAGAGACAATAGTAAGGAGACGAACGTAGCCCTGCTTCTGCTTCTGAATATCGTACCTGCGTCCGTCGGAAGCCAACGCAAGCAGCCGCACAGGCGGGGAAGGCATGAGCAGACCGTCAGCTCAGCCTCGCGATGGTAACCGCTGCGACTTGGCACAGGCCGACAAGTGTTGTCTCGAGGACGACACGCACCTTGTCCTCGTCACGTTCTGGAGAAGGACGCTGCTGCCGACGATGAGCGCGAGGAAAGGGCCGCCGAACGCAAGAAACGGGTGGCGCCGGATGAAGGGCAGCCGACCAGCGGCCTTGGGCGACTGAGGCTGACTTTGCCGTCGCGGTGGCGGGATGGGCGAGCTCATGGGCGTCAAGGGTATTGATCGTGATTAAGAAGCCTGCTTTCGAGGGGCGTTGGCGAGCTGATAAGTTGCGGCAGCGTGAGATGCTGTTGGTTCGGGGGAACCGAGGTCTCCTGCGCGGCGGGCCGGAGTTCGTCCTCCGACGCGCTCGACTCATTGCCGTACGCATCGGCCGGCACGGAGTTCCAGCCTCGAGCCCATCTTGCCAACCTGAAGCTTACAGGCCCACGCGGGCCTGGCCAAAAGAGGGCACGCATGTATTCGTCACCTCAGCCAGCCCCGAACGATGCGCTCACCGCCGGCGAGCCAGCGCGTCTCGCGCGCCTTGCGCTCGTCGCCGTCAGGCACTCCCTCTCCGCGCCGGGGCAGACGCAGCTCCTCGACCTCCTCGATCTCGAGCCAGTACGGCTCGTCCTTCTCGGCAGCAGCATCGACGGTATCGGCGTCGTTCTTCGCCTCCGCGACTGTAGCTACTGTGTCGAAAGCAGCCTGCTGCGCTCCGCCCGACGGCGGGTACGACCGACGCTTGCGGAGGTCGCCCTCATGCTTACCATCAGGATGATGGGGATAGAGCGTCGTCTTGATCGACAGAGCGGTCAGCTCGCCGCCTGGGGCACGCGGGTCAAGAGGACGCTGTGATCAGCCCATCGTCTTTGGGATGAGTCGCCTCCGCATGACGCACTGTACGCCGGCGAGATGCCGGTGTCGATAAGAAGGATCGTGCCATTGCAGCGCGAGACCATGCCGTCAAAATTGGGCGTGTGCCCCGAGATCAGCCGCCGGACACCGATGAGCTCAGCCATGCGGCGTGCCTCGTCACAGGCCTTGCGCTCGTCGTCGAGAGCATTTCCCCGCCACCACCAGACGCCCTGACCGTCCCAGAGGGCAGCCTCTTCGGCAGTCATTGACGATGGAACTCCAGGCCACGGACCAGGCGGATGTGGCGCAGCCTCTTCGAGCAGCGCTTTGTACAGGAAACGTTTGGCGAGCCCATTGATCCGCTCCGGGTATGGCAGCAGCGTCGACAGCGGTGTCGTCAACGGGAGGCCGGCATGAATGACCGAGAGGGCGGCCGTATTGGACTCAAGCGTCGCCGACTCGAGCGAGTGCAGCGGGATTCGAGCCGTCAGCGAGTAATTGGCGAGCCAGGCTCGGCCGATCGATCCGTCAGGGGCCATCTCGGCTCGGCGGGCGGCAAGACCGCCGAATGTCCCGATGTCGTCCTTGGTGACATAGCGCCAATCTCCGAGCGCGTTCATCACTTCGTGGTTTCCGAGAAGGCTAGTGAACGTCCCGCCTTGGGCCTCGGCGTCTACTCGGAGCTTCTCGAAGAAGCGGTAGAGGGCGATCGTATCGGTCCCGCGGTCAACAATGTCGCCCGACTGGACGAGCGTTCCTGTGCCAAGTGTCCACTCATCGGCGAGCCCAATGACGCCCGCCATTCGGAGAACGCGCTTGGCCGTCGCAAGCGAGCCGTGGAGGTCGCCGAGCGCGATGATCTGTTTCGTGAACGCCGGTGCGCCTCTTGGTCGGTCGTCGCCGGCGTGGCCCGACGGTAGTTTGGGTGCCGGCGTTGAACTTGACTTGCTAGTATACGACAGCACGACCAGAAGAACCGCCAGGAGTGCAAGGGGCGCCAGCGCCGAGCGCGGGAGCGGAGGGAGCGCCATAGCTGGGCTGGGAGACGAGGGCGGGTTGGAGTTGAAGTGCAAGGATGGAAGAGGGATGCCTGCGCGGACTCGAGCTCTGCTCTCTTTCTGCCCCTCGACGTCCATCTGCCTTTTATACGCCCGTGCTCAGCCGTTCGCCATGTCGGTCGTCATTTACGTCAGTCGCTGAAGGTTGGCACTGCCATCGTATCATGCGAGCTGAAATACGCTGCTCTTGCTTGCTACAGACGACCTCCATCACCCAGCCACCGCGACAGCGAGGCCTCCAGGCGCGTTCCTCCTCTCTTGACTCTGGTTGATTCCGCCCTTCCCCCAGGACTGGAGCGTGCTCCTGCAACGGCGAACATGTCGACAGTATACTCATCATATCCCGCCGCCTTTCTTTCTAGGAGCACCTCATCCGGACGCTCTCGACGCTCCGGATCCCTTTCACCATCTGCGACGTCAGCATGGACGAGGCCGGCAAGCGGCTCTGGCGCCGGAGAGGCCGGACCGACGGCCGGCTGCCCGGCATCCTCGTTGATGAGGAGGTGCGTGGATCTTCTTCAATAAGGGCGAGGCGTGGCTTCGTGCGTATGGACGACTGCTGACTACCGTCTATATCTATCGCCGGGCGCGTCTGCTCGCTCTCGCTCGCCCGCTGCGCATGCGCGACGCCACAGTATGTCGGCGTACGTCATGCTTTCTCTCCTCTTCACGGCTCCTCCAAAGACGCAGGACGGCAGTCTGTCCAGGGTGCACTGACTTACACAGCTGCTAACGGGCCTCCATTTGCACTCTCATCGTAGTCGCTCGAAGAGTACGAGTATGCTGTCGAGGACGGTCGCGTGCCCGAGTTTTTGGGCATCGATCCGCCTGGCCCGGCCCCGCCCGTCGCTCCTCGCACGTACACCGGCGTCCCGCCGAAGATCGCGCAAGCCCTGTCAGCATCCTCGGCGACTCCGACCAATGCCTTGACAACAACGGCCGAGGTTGCGACAAGTCAGCCTTTGGCGCGGTCACCAGGGATAGGGGCCGACGCCCCGCCGACGGAATCGGCCAAGGCCCGCCCGTCAGCGGCGGACGATGACGCCGAGGTCAATCAGTTGATTGAGGACGCTGGCGAGGACGAGCTCGAAAAGTTGCTTCGTGAGCTCAAGGGCATGTGAGGCGTCGGCAGCAGCAAGAACGGCGGCCACCTGATGGGTCTCCGCGCGTCATCGGCTTCGCTACCTTTTTGCTCCATGACCGCGCGACAAGCAAGTCAGGAACAAGAGCCTCGCCCTTTGGCTGTCGACGGAGCATCAGTCAACTCCATGACCGCTCGCGGCGAAAGGTTTCATGCTCAGGCGACGGGCGCGATTGAGTCGCGCCGCTCCAGACCTGCCGTCGCCATGAATACGAGCGGCACGGATTAGTCGGGTATTTGCCTCGCCATCCGACAAAGCGGGCGATGACTTCCAACAGCTCACCCTGACCGATGAAAATGAGGTCAACCTTGTCGCAACGCGCCATTGCTCGCTTCCGGATGGAAAGGGGCGGCACAGTGCACCAGAACGACTGCTGTCCGGTCAAGCAGGCGGCAGGAGTTCCTTTATAACATGCGCAAATTGGCAGGGCGCGCGCGATCAGTGTTTGTTATCTAGACTAGTGTCGCGAGATACATCATAGCTGGAGAATTGGAGGTATAGACAAGGGGGGTATCGATATGTGCAGCGGTGAGGAGGGAATGATGGGCTTCAGCGGCAAGTGATTATGGGAACGGAAGCATGCTGGTATCAAGGGTGCTACTGCAAGGCTCGAGAGCAGTCGGGCCACGTCAGCCTTAAGAAATAAGTGGAGCAGCAAGGGCAACACGCACAAGATCACGCGTCTACTTCTGCCGACGCTTAGGGTTGTACTGGCGCGATCGGATGGTGAGCTCGCGCTTCGTCTGGGGCGTGCAGTTGTCCTTGCGAGGCGCCGAAGCGCCGCAAACGGACTCTGGCAGGCCCGCAACGTAGGCACCTGTGTTGTAGTCGTAGGCGCAAAAGCTGTAGCAGGAAAGCCGTCAGCGAAGGCTACCCTTCATGCTTGGCATGGTCAAAGCATGAGTCGGCGAACTCACCGCTCGTTCCCTGCTGTGTCGAGGTAAAAGCAGTACGTGTCCATGTAGTCCAACTGCGGAAGAGGCGAGAAGGAGGTTGAGAATGAGCGAGAGGGCGAAAGAAAGAGAAAGGAGCATGGCGAGGTCCGGGGAGGTCAGGGACAGGCAGATGGAAGATGAAGGAGGGTGAGGATGTCGGTGGGGCGAAGAAGCATGGCCGCCTGTGGGCAGTCTTAGTCTTCCGCTCAAACTCGGGGGCTCGGTTAGACAGGCAGGCCAACGCTGACCCAAGCAGAACGATCGAGCGAGACGACAAAGAGCGCCGACCCTAGAACGCGTGGACGCGTGCACCGCTGCTCCCTTCGCGTCGGAGATCGAGGTTTGGTGGCGGTGGCGTTTTCCCGCCGAGGCCTAGGCGTGGCACAGCGCCCACGCCCGCGCGCATCGTACCGCGATGCAGCAGATCCAGGCGACGTCGTCCGAGATACATCGTCCCTCCGTCTTCGCCGCCCATGAGATGGGGTCGCCGAGCAGCCGATCGGATTTGAGAGCGACACGGATTGAAAGGAATTGCTCTGATCTCGTTCCCGCCCCTTCGCAACCGCTCGCTCTTGCACGGGGGGGGGGCAGGGGGGCGCACTTTGGTCAGGTTGAAGGGCTGGACGCAACTGAGCCGCGTGCGGCAACTCGGGAAGCTCAGACCGGTCATCAGCCCATGTCAGGTCGTCAAGGGCGAACCCGACGCGGTGAGAAGTTGCGTCGGATAGTCAGTCAGACGCGTCCCTGTCTCGAGGGGAGCTGGAGGTTGGAGGGCGGCAGCCGCCGGCGGCGATGGCGCGTGCGAGTCAGCGCGCGCGCGCAGCAGCCGCCCCTTGACCCTCTAACTCCGGCCGCCCCGTGGAAGCGTCCCCGATCGACAAATGGTACATGAACCCATGAGGTCGACGGCATCCAACATCGGATCGCGCTGTCTAAGATAGAGGGTTGCGATCATTGGTCCATGACGCCCAGGACTTCACAGTGTCATGCCCATGCCATCTCCGAACGCTCATCTTCGAGCCCGTCGTCGGTTGCACTGCGATCCTACTGCGAGTCCCAAACCCAGCTCGGAGGAGGGGTTGCCTGGAAGGAAGAGAGGACCCAGCCGCACGTCCCATATCTCTCTCCCCGCGACATTCGCTGCGATATCGGATAACCGCCCCGCCGGACCGTTCGGTGAGACTTAAAAACCCTCCTTGACACGACTGAGGATGAAAGGCCGGAGAGAGCATGTCATCCAAACGACGAGGATATGACGTTGTTAGAGAGGGGAAGGAGGCCGGGATGGGGAGTCCCGTCCGTTCGACCTCGACGAGCCTTCGCTCGCTCGCCCGCTCGGGCCCGTCAAACCCCCCCCCACCTCTTTGAACCTCCAACCGACTCGAGTCCGAGCTGTTCGTTCGTGGAACCTCTCCCTGCCCCCTCTTCTCATCCAAGAGCCGCTCTCCGTCCTTTTGAAATGAGTGTGTCCGAGATCGAGTCGTGGTCGTCGGTCCCTTCGTGCAGACGACGTCCGTGTGAAACTTCGAGGGAGGGGGAGGAGGGAGGGGCAAGGGGGAGAGCGATGCGGAAGAGGACCGGACCAGGCGGACTCGATGCTTGGGAAAAGGAAGGTGGGAAGGGGGGAGGGGGTTGCCTCTCGCCCCTCCCAGTCTTCTTCTCGGTCCGGGACCGTTGGTTTCTCCTCCGTCCCCTCCTCTCCCTCTCCTTCCTCACCCGTCTCGTTGGAAGCGGGTTCACGGAGGGGGGGTGAGGCGGAGCGAGGGAGGAAGGGCAAATCCGAGCCCCCGACCAACACCCCCCGCTCTTGAGTGCGGTTCACCCCCCCCCCCCCCTTTCCCAACCCCCTTTCCCAACCCCCTTTCCCACACTCCATGCACCTCCACCGACCTGGCCCGCCCGGCGCCGAGAAGCTTCTCGTCCTGGGTCTTACCGGATGAAGCGCACTGAGGGGAGAGCAAAGGAGGGAGGGAGCGAGGATTGCCGAGGGAAGGGTAAAGGAGGAAGGAGAGACGACGCCAAAACAAAAAGACGACCTTGGGTCAGCCGCTGAACTAAAGCACCCGCCCACTCTCCCCTTTCTCCTTCTGCACCCTCCTTCCCTTGCGCCGGCCGGCCAGTCACCATCCTCCGCGTCGTGCTGCCGCGCCGGAGGACGAGCTCTCGGACGGCGGAGCGTCTTGAGTGAGTCGACCCGATTCGACGAGGAGGGGATGGAGGAAGGCGGAGAGAAGATGAGGGAAAAAGGAAGAGGACAAACTGTAGGCGAGGAGCAGGGCGCCTCCTCCGGTCGCGACCGTCACCATGTACTGGAGGATCGAGAACTGCCGTCAAGAATTATTTTTGGAGGGAGACGGGGGGCAGGAGGAAAGGCCAACGCGTCAGCTTCTCGAGAGGGGAGGGAAGGAGAGGCTCGAGGGTGGAGGGGGGAGGAAGGGAGTGAGAGGGGAGGAAGGGGGGGGGGGGGGGGACTCGACCGCCCACGGAAGGCCCCCCTCCCCCCTCTCAAGGGATCGAGCCTCCTTCGCCCGCGATGCGAAGTCGAGCGAGCGAGCGAAGCGATTGCCGCATGGACAAAAGAAAAGTGAGAGAGACTCCCCCCCCCCCCCCCCATCTCCTCCCTCCCCTACGGAGGACGCGCAGAGAGAGAGAGAGAGGGGGAGAGAGAGAGAGGAGGGCCGGGCGTGCTGGCGGGCGTGCGTACCTTGGCCCCCTGGATCTGGGTCCTCAAGCCAGCGATCTCACTCTCGATCCTCGTATCGACCTCCTTGATCTTCAACTCGTGCAGGCTGGCCTCATCCCTGATCCTCCCCTTCTCGAGGTTGAGATCCAACCGGACGCCAGCTTGGGTTCGGACGATCTGTTCCTTGAGCGACTGCTTGAGCTTCTCGACCTCGGACAGGAGTCGCTCGTTCTCGGTCCGCATCAGGGCGAAATCTTGCGATTCGAGCAGCTGGAGTTCCGACTTGAGCGTGGTGAAGTCGACCGACTGGGCGTAGGATTGCTGGTGTGGCGAGGGAGGGGAAGGCAAGAGGTGTAAGAGAGAGAGCCCGGGAGAAGGGGAGAGGGGGAACAGGGGAGGGGGGGTGGGAGGGGAGGGGAACGGAGCGGGTAGGGTACGAGTGGCGGGTGGGCGTGCTTGGTTGTCACAGGGAGGGCGGGGGGTCCCGACTCATGTCAAGGGGTTGTTTGGGCAGGGACGTCGGAGGTTCCCAAACGTGCATGTCCGGACCCGACTACTCGTTGAGCTCCAACGTCCCGAGCCCAACCCCCCCTTACCCTCCTTCCCCATGTCCGCTGATCGCCTCCGTCTGGCTTACGTGAGAGGGGAGACGAGGGGGACACGGGGGTCACCTGCGAGAACCCCACGTGCCGGGGCCTGAGGGGAACGGATCTCGCCAGAGGGAAGAGGAAAGAGAGAGAGGGAGGGGGTAGGACACACCTTCTCCTGCTCGGACCGGGGGACCATGCCGGCGCTCATGTTGGTCACGCTCTCGTCGATCACCTGCCCTGGCCAGAAACATATCAGAAAAGGCTTGCGCGGAGAACCATGCCTCCCATTTCTCCCTCTAGTGGGATGCTGCTGAGAGGATCGTGTGCGGAGAGAAAGTGCAGGACGCACCTCGGCCAGGGCACCCATGAGGCCGGTCGCCTGCTCGCGGGTCAAGCCCTGGTGCTCGAGCCGCTCGATCAGGGCCTGGGTGTCGAAATGGAAGGACGGTCGAACGGGCGAGCGACCAAAGGCACGCCTTGTTGTCGTGAGCAGGGCGGTGGTGGTAGCGGCTGAGCGGCGGGCGAGGGCGGAGGAAGGCGACCACATGGCGAGGGTTAGTGATGGAGGGAGAGAGAGAGAGGGGCTTCGGACCCAACTGCTCGAGGAGGCCCCTTCGGAGTCAAATCCCTCGGCTCCCAGCACTAAACCGAATCTCAACCGACGACGACCCCGTAGTAGTTGAAGAAGCCTCCATTGTCTGCTCAGGGTCCCTGCCGCAACCATGTCGCAAGTGCACGCTCTGTCTCTCTCTGCCCTCGTCTCTCGCTTCGAAGGGGAGCAGCCTCCGCCTCCTAGCAGGCAGCGCCAAGTGACCCGACCGACCGACCGACCGACTCACCGCCCTAGCCAAGTTGGGGGATCCGTCCGGCATCCTCCGAAGGGTGGGGTCGGTCGTGAAGCAATTCCTCGCCCCTGCTGCTGCCTCTAGGAGAGAGGCCACTTTGTGTGTTTTCTCCTTCTCGACACCTCTCAGAGGATCGACCCGATGGCCCCTTCTTCCCCTCCTGCTCTCCCTCCCTCCCTCCGAGCTCGTGATCGATCGATCGAGGGGTCGGTCGGTCCGCCCTCGGCTCGCTCGCTCTCCATCCGTCAACCTAGGCTCCTTGCGCGGCGTTCCGAGGCCGTCCCTTGTGGGTCGGTGGTCGCCTGAGAGCTCAAGCCATCGCATCGCAAAAGCGTCCAGTCCAAGCTGCGTCACGTCGCTCCCTTCGTTCGTTCATCACTCCCCCGTCTGGCGTCCGTCCGTCTCTTGCACCTTTGCTCTCCTCCGCTCAGAGAGAGCCGGGGGGGTCGTCCCTTTCCCCTTGAAACCTTTCCCCCCATCGGTCCCGTTCTCCTTAGCCAGCCGGGCAGCCAGCCAGCCAGCCAGGCGTGCGTGCGTACGTGAGTTCGACCTCAACTTTCAGAGCCGTGCCATCTCTTGACGACCCCCCACCCCCCTCCCTCGCGGTCAGTCGCTGCACCACGTCGATCTCCTCCAGCCTCAGGGTGAGCGTTTTTTTTTTTGGCTTCCGGTCGGTCGGTTGGTCGGTCGGTCGGTCACAAGGGGGGGTCCTCGTCCAATCCAGTAGCTAGGGTCTTGAACGATGGGTCATTGAGATCGACGGTCGAGTCGACCCCCTAGCTCGGCCTTGATTCCCCGCCGGCGCTTCCGGCCAACCCAACCCAGTGCGCGAGCGAGCGAGGGCCGGGGTGGGTGTGTAGATGATCTTCTACCTTCTTCCCGCCAGCCACGTACCGTACGCCGGTGTCTCGTGTCAGGAGCCTGCCCACGTCAAACGCAAACGCACCCGCCCATCGACGCTTCCCTTCTCCTCCTCCTCCTCCTTGCGTATCCTCTTAAACCCCTCGAGTCGGGCTCGTTTCGTGCAGAGAGCCAGCCTTCCGACATCAGCCCTTTGCAAGCGGTGCGGTGTGGTGTGGTGCGGTCAGCTCGTTGTCTCCCCCCCCCCCCCCCCCCCCGAGACGACGAGACGACGCGACTTCCTTCCGCTCTCTTGAAACCGTCCCGTCCCGGCCTGGCCTGACCTGGGCCATCCTCCATTTCTCTCCGTGCATGCCTGCATGCGCTGGGAGGGAGGGAGGGAGGAGGAAGGGAGGCCATGCATGCATGCATGCTATGCTATGCTATGCGCAGCAGCAGCAGCAGCCACCCCCCCTTCGTTTGACGGTCCTTACCTCTCTCTCGGGGCTGCCGTCCGTTCGTTCGACTCCCAACCCAACCCAAACCCAACCCTTCGACAAGCCAGCCGGTCTCCCCCCATCCCTTCCCATCCCATCCCATCCCGCGGGCCCTGAGCCCTGCCCCTGCCCCCGCCCCACCCCGCCTACGTCTCGGTGGTGGCTCGCTAGCATGCCTCCTGCTCCCATGAGATGGCCGGAGACGTGACGTCGATCGTCGGGCTACACATAAGGGAGTCAAGGAGCACCTTGAGATCCTCGGCGGCGACGACGGCGGCGGCGGTGGCGGTGGATGGATGGATGGATGGACGGACGGACGGGAAGGGAGAGCGAGCGAGCGAGCGAGATAGACAGTGGACGATCGACCCCCCTCCCAACTCTGGCGTGACATATGTCCCTCTGAAGGGAGGCGAGCTCCGACCATTCATCCGTCCGTCCGTCGAGAGGCCAGCAGGGCAAAGGCAGGGGGCCGGCGGTGGGGCGTGCGTTGCGCAGGAGCGAGCAGCAAGCAGGAAGGAGAGCTCTCGTGGGAAGAGGTAGTGGCGGAAGGATGGATGGACGAGCCAAGGGACGTGAGGTGAGGTGCATGCATGGGGTTGCTATCGTCTGATGGGATGGATGCGGGCGGGTGAGTCGATGGGAATGAAATTGGCTCCGACCGCCGAGCCCTTCTCTCTCTCTCTCTCTCTCTCTCTCTCTCTCTCTCTCTCTCTCTCCGTTCCCCCTCTCGCTCGCCCGCCCGCTTTCTCCATGTCGACCGGTCCGTGCAGATGAAAAGCCTCCGGTGCCTCTCTCTCGAGCTGACCCGCCCCTGCCGCCTGCCCGTCCTCCACTCTCCGCTCTCTGCTCTCGGCCATCACGGTCTCCTCCTCTCTCTCTCTCTCTGCGCGCGCATCCATGCCCACCCGCAACGCAACGACAACGCCCGACGACGACATCAGAACTTCAGAAAGGCGTCACCGTCGTGTTCGTCCCTCTTTCCTTCTTTTCCGTCTTTGCCTGACACCTTCTCTCTCTCTCTCTCTGTGTTGGACGCGCCACACGTCCGAGCTCGAGCCGAGGGGAGGGGTGCTTGCCTGCGTAGCTCTGCGCTGCGCTGGGACGGGGACGGGACGGGGACGCTCGCCTTCTTGCCTTTCCTTCGGAGGGAAGCAAGGGGGCAATGGGTCGGAGCAAAGGCAGGGCAGGGGCCAGAAGCCAAGGATCAAGGAAGGGGGGCCGCGGACGGACCGGCTCTTGAACCTCGGACAGGACGAGACCTGACCCTGACCCTGAGCGAAGGGTCCGGTGTCTGGGAGGGGACGGACGGGGGGGAGGAAGGGCGAGTCGACGAAAGGGAGCGCCAGAGACCCCTTCTCTCTCGAGAGAGAGACCTCGCTCTCTCTCGGTCGGACGCCCCCTCCCCCCCTTTCAGGAGCGCCCGCCGCATCGCTGGTTCGGAGAACGGCGAGCGAGTCGCCTCGTCCGCCGTCTGTCGGTTCGTCGTCCAAAAGAGAGAGAGAGACCACTGACGTCCCCCCCCCCCCTTCTCCCACCTCCCCTTCGACCCCCTCTCCCCCTTTTCGTTATGTGACCCCGCCTCTCCTCCTCCCCTTTGGCCCTGCCCGCCTCCCTCCTCCCTGACCGGGCCGTCTTTCGCCGACCTGTCTGATCGCCTCGGAACCCGCTCCCTTCGAACCCGGACGCTCCCTCCCCCCTTTCCCCCCCTCCTTCCTGCTGCGGCCCGAAAAACAGCCTCGGCTCCCAGTGGGGCGACGAGGGCAAAGGCAAGCTGGTCGACATCCTCTCGTCCTCGTCCGACGTCTGCGCCCGCTGCGCCGGGGGCAACAACGCCGGTCACACGATCGTCGTCGGGAAAGGAGCCGACAAGAAAAAGTTTGACTTCCACCTCTTGCCCTCCGGGTTGATGAACGTCGACTGCAAGAGCTTGATCGGTAACGGCGTCGTCGTCCATGTGCCGAGCTTCTTCCAGGAGCTCGAGGACCTCTTGAAGAAGGGTGCGTCTTTTTCGGCGTTGGGTCGGCAACCGCTCCCCCCCCCCTTTGGCACTCTCGCTCTTGGCAACTCCCCCCCCCCCCCCCCACCCCTTTCCTCCGTTCCTTTGCCCTCGCGCGCGTGTCGTTGGGTTTCGTGGGGAGGGAGGGTCGGAGGGTGGGGGGGGGGAGGGAGGATCCCTTCTCTCCCACCTGCTGCGCTTGCGAAGGGGCGTCGACGTGACGTGGTCAGAGGACGCAGAGCAGAGGTTCCGGAGGAAGGAGAGGGGGAAGGGGTCCGTCACCGAGAAGAGAGGGAGAGAAGGACGAGGGCTGACGAGAATAAAGAGTGGGGGAGGAACGAGGGTCCGAAAGGTCCAGCCTCGCCTCGCTCTCCTGGCCGGGTCCGTCCGTGTCAAGGAGTGGGAGGCGCGGGTGGGAAAGGCCTTTTGCCTTTCTTTCTGGTTTACCCCCCTTGCGTCCCCTCCTCTCGAGATGGGGAAGGGGAACGTCCGTCCTTCCGGTCTTCCCCGCCTCTCGTTGCGGCTGCTTGTGCGAGGAGCGTGAGGAGAGAGGAGGGGGGAGGGAGGCGAAAAGGAGAGCCTCTCGTGGGCACAAGAGGAGCTTGAATATCCTTTACCCCCCCCCCCCCCCTTCCCCCCTTTCCCTGCCTTCTGCCTCGTCAGCGCGTCAAGCGTCGCTTTCCCTCTTCCCCTTCACGCCCGGCTCGGGGCCCTCCGCGCGAGGGTGGCCGCTGGCGGATGGGGTTGACCGAGCGTTCCGTTGCTCACCTCCCTTCTCCGTCTGCCGCTTCGAGACCCGATGCCCGGCCGCTCAAAACGAGCGAGGACCCCTCCGCTGACCGCACTTCCCTCTCCCTCCTCTCTCTCTCTCTCTCTCCATACTTCCCTCCAACTTCGCTCGGCGGCCCGAACCCCTAAGGCCTCGACTGCAAGGACCGGCTCTTCCTCTCGGACCGGGCCCACCTCGTCTTTGACTTCCACCAGATCGTCGACGGCCTCAAGGAGGTGGAGCTCGGCGGCTCGTCGTACGTCTCTCTCCTTCGTTCCCCGGGCCGTCTGCCCTCCCTCCCTCTCTCCTGTCGCCTCTGCGAGCTCCCTCTCTTTCAGAGTGAATGCCTAGGCTCCCATGGACGGTCCAGTCGCTAACAACCTCTTCCTCGCTGTTCTCCTCTCCCCCCCCCCCCCTCCCTCCCCCTCTCCCTTCCGCCCGTCCGCCCGCGCCTCAACAGGATCGGCACGACCCGGCGCGGCATCGGACCCTGCTACTCGTCCAAGGCCTCGCGATCCGGCCTCCGGGTCCACCACCTCTACGACCCCGAGGTGTTTGCCACCAAGTTCCGGAAGCTCGTCGAGAGCCGCATCAAGCGCTACGGAACGTTCGAGTACGACACCGAGGCGGAGATTGAGCGCTACAAGGTGAATCAGCCTTTGGGCAAAAAAAACCCCCTCTGCCCATTCTACTCTTGCTGCCCTTGCGTGCTTTGCAGGAGACGGAAAGGGCTGACAGGAGAGCGCGCCCCCCCCCCCCCCCCCCCTCTTCCAGGTCTTCGCCGAGAAGCTCAAGCCGTTTATCGTCGACGGCGTGTCGTTCATCCACGACGCCCTCAAGACGGACAAGCGGGTCCTCGTCGAGGGTGCCAACGCGCTCATGCTCGACCTCGACTTTGGCACGTACCCTTACGTCACCTCGTCGGCGACCTCGATCGGCGGCGTCTGCACCGGGCTCGGTATCCCGCCCAAGAAGGTCGGCAAGGTCATCGGCGTCGTCAAGGCCTACACGACTCGCGTCGGAGGCGGACCGTTCCCGACCGAGCAGCTCAACGTCCGTCCCCCCCCCCCCCCCCCTCCCCCCTTTTGACTCCCCTTTTCACTGCCTCGACCCTCTCACTCCCTCTGTGCCGTCTTGCCCGTTTCCAATTCCTGACGCCCCTTGCTCCCTCCACCCGATCGTCGCCGTCACCAGGACGTCGGCGTCCAGATGCAGGAGGTCGGGGCCGAGTGGGGCGTGACGACCGGCCGGCGTCGACGCTGCGGCTGGCTCGACCTCTGCGTCCTCAACTTTTCCAACCTGATCAACGGCTACGACAGCCTCAACCTGACCAAGCTCGACGTCCTGGACGGCTTTGACGAGATCAAGATCGGCGTCGGCTACACGGTCGACGGCAAGGACCTCGCCTCCTTCCCCGGTGCGTTTCAGGGCCTCTTTCCCTTCTCCCTCCCCTCCCTTTCAAACCCGTCTTCACGCGCCTGTATCAACCCTGACTGACATCCCCCATCGTCCCCCTTGCTTTTTCTCTCTTCCTGATCGTTCTCTGGCCGGTTTCCAGCCGACCTCGAGCTCCTCGCCAAGGTCGAGGTCCGGTACGAGACGCTCCCCGGCTGGAAGACCGACATCTCGGCCATCAGCGACTACGCCGACCTCCCGGTCAACTGCCGGGCCTACGTCGAGTTTATCGAACGCTTCGTCGGGGTTCCGATCGAGTGGATCGGCAACGGTCCCGCTCGCGAGTCGATGATCCGCAAGCCGGTCGCCGCCTAGAAAGGGGGATCCCCCCCCCCCCCTCTCAAAGGATCAGAAAGATACAAAAGCCACAATCCAGGAACTTTCCATTCTAGAAGTCCCTCTTCCCCGCCGCCCGTCCTCTCTCCCATCTTGTAGACCCGTTCATCATAAACTTGAACCCGCTCGTCTTGGAAAAAAAAAACATGGCCCTTCTTATCAGAGTTGACCGGCCCCGGGCGAGACCCTCCTCGGTCGGCGAGCCGCAACCTGGAGAGGGAAGCTTGGCCTCCATCGCACAAGGGCTAGCCCGCTCTGCTGACGTCAACGTCCAACGAAGTCATGAGCTTCCAGAGCAGACAGGGCGGTCGTCGGACATTTTAGTATACAGTTTGGCGCGGTAGGAACCAGGGAGGGGACAGATGTCGAGAAGGGAGAAAGGAAAGAGGGTGAGAGAGGGCGGGATCCCAAGGAGACCTCCGTCGGCCGAGGGTCCTGTCTCTAGAGGGCGACCGGTCGGATCTGAGCATCGAGCTGGGCTTCGATGAGGAGCGGCCGGACCTGATAGTTTTTGCGAGCAGAGCAGGACGTCAGCTTCTGGATGCGCTCGGCCCTCAGGATCTTGGGGACGCACCATCTCGACAAACAACGGGAGGACGGTCGGCAGGAGCCGGATGACGGGCGGCGCGATCGCTGCCTTGCCTCGTGTCTTTGCGTGCCGCTGGGCCTCGCGCTTGACGTAGAGCCCGTCGGCCGGCGGAAGTGGTGGCCGCTCCTGCTGCTGCTGTTGGCCGCTGCGGTCGGGCGAGCTTGCACGCGACGACGACGGCGACCCTTTGCTGGCGGCCGAGTCGCGCCGCTTCTTGCCGCCTCGACCGGGGAGGTGGAAGCGGTGGTTGGAGCCGGCCGCCTTGGCCGCAGCCACCTCGGCCTCGCGATGCTCGCGTTCCTCGGCGGCCCACGAGAAGCCCGTCTCGCCGTCGGCCGGCGTATCAAACGGCCGGCGACCGCGCTCGTCCTCGTCATACTCGTCGTCGTCGTCGTCATCCTCAGCCCCGATCTCGGCCACGCCGCCCCCGATCGTCCCTCCGAGGTCGAGTCCGTCGACGACCGAGTCGATCAGGGCCTGCTCGTCCTCCGCGTCGAGCCCTTCAGCCTCGGCCCCACGGACGGTCGTCCGGAGGAACTTTCGCCGGACCTTTGACTCGTGCGCGACCTTGAGCTTGTAATGGTAGACGGCGATCGCGTCGACCTCGCGAAGCATGGCGAGCCGTTCGGGCCCGCTGTGCGGGAGGAGGATCTCGAGGTCGATCCGGGTCGGACCGCCCGAAGCCGCTGGTGGCAGGCCGTCGCGGATAAAGTCGAGGAAGACTTCGATCCAGGCCATGAGCGAGGCAAAGAGGTCGGACCCTTTCGAGTGAACCTTGTGAACAAAGCTGTAGAAGGCCTGTTCGTGCCGGTCGACGAGGTCGATAAACGTCTGAACCGTCCGACCGGGGTCCTCCTGGCTCACTGCGGGAAGGGGAACGGCTGATTTTCAGCTGATGTGCACCGGTCAAAAGGGTAAGGCCGCCGACTCACGCTCCTCGACGTCGTCAACGGTCCGAATGAGGTCGTTGATGAAAGTCTGGAGGTCGCCGAGCGAGTCGGCGATCGAGGCTGCCTTGTAAACCTGGGCGAGCGGGGCGTAGAAGATGGTGATGATATCCTTCATGAGCTCGGCCGTCGCGCCCTTCGTCGCAGAGAGATCAGAGAATGCGGCGGCGTCAGCACCTCGTGTCCGGCCTGACCTCGTACAGGCAACGAGGACGACCGACCTCGAAAATGAGGGCAATCATGCGCTCCTTCTCTTGCATCCGCGAGTAGAGGCGCATGAGCTGGCCTAGGTCGACAAAGAGCCAGGCGTCCTCCTGGTCGACCTCTGGCCCGTCGTCATCGTCCGAGTCGTCGAGCTCGTCACGCTGCTTCCTGTACGCCGCATAGGCTCGATGGGCCCGGATGACGCGCAGCATCTGCGGACGGCCAAGGGCAGGCGCGTCGGGCGAGCGAAGGATGACGGCAAGCAGGTCGATCCCTTCCTGCTCGGCATCGCGCTTGAAAAGCGCCTGCACATCCGAGGGGGCGGCGACGAAGGCGCGAACCTTCTCACAGAAAGCCGGGTCGCCAATCCTGTGAGCGAGATGGTCGACCTGCTCTTGGAGCTCACGGATCTCTTCGTTAATCGTCGTCGAGAACATGCTGTGGGGAACGGTCGAAGGACGTCAAACTTGTGGTGGAGCGTGGGACAAGTCTCGAGTTCAAGGGAAGACAAACCGCTGGATAAGGCTCTGCCCGCCGAAGGGCCGGGCCAGGAACAGCTCGAGTACGCCTGCCGCGAACGAGAAGAAGGGAGGGGCGGAAGGAAAGTCAGCCGGCGGTCTTGAGGTATGGCTCGGGTACGTGGACAGAGCAACGGGAAGGCGCGTACCTCGGATCATTGCCATTGGATTGCTAATGCGGAGGATACCCTTGAGGACAAAGTAGGGCATGAGGCCGTGCAATCGCTTGAGCTGGCCAAATGTCGACGAGGCATCGTCCGAGGCAACAAACGTCTGGAAGATTGCGGCTGCAAGTCTGGCGGGAGGGTGGAAGAATAAGGCCGAGGAAGTCAGCGGACGCAAACGCAAAGGAATGGAGCCGGCAGGAGATCGACGCACGAGATCTTGCCATATTCGAGCACCTTGCGATACTCGTCCGGCAGATCCTTGACCTTGTCCACTTGAGCCAGCACCTCAAACACCTTGCGGATCCCTTTACTCTGGACAATCTCTTCTCTCAATTCCTTGACGCTCTCCCTGAGCTCCTCCACCCGTTTGCCTGCCTCGGCTCGGAAGCGCTTGCGGCCTTCCTCGCGCACGCGGTCGGCATCTTCGCGTCTGCGGGCATCGGCGAGCTCAGCAATCGAGAGGGTTTGGGGTCCAGAAAGCAGGAAGGAACGCAGGATCGGTGATGAGGCGATCGGGCCTGAGGAGACGAGGAAAGACCGTAAGAAGGACCGCAGCGTAAGCCGGTTCTTCTCGCGCGTGAGGGGCGGAAGCGGGGCTGCTGTTGCTGCTATTCCAGGCGGGGTCGAGTAGGAAGCTGAAGCAATGTTGTCGCCTCCGCTTTGATGGTTGACCGTCGGTGTCGCTGTGCGCAAAGGAGAGCTCGCACCCGGGATCCAACTCGCAAGGTACGCCCGGGTCGTCTGAGCTGCGGGCTGCGGCTGCGCCGAGGCATAACCGCCTGAGGCGGCGCCATCGGCTGAGGAGGACGTCGAGTCGCCATACGCGCTCGAGCTCGAGGACGGCATGGCCGAGGCTGACTTATCCTTGGCGGGAAGAGGGCGGATCTCCTCATCGGGATGACGGGCACGGAGCTGCAGGATGGGCGATGCGGGCACGCGGTCCGACAAAGCAGGCGTGAAGCGCCGAAGGAATCAGTATTGATGTTCTCAAGCGCAGATAAGGGGAGCATGATAGCGAGCCTCAGTCGCGGGGAACGCACCTCCTCAGCCAGCCGCTTGAAGTCGCCATACCGCCGCCAGACAAAGACGTCCTCCCTCCCCTTGCGCCGGGTCCGGACAAGAAACTCCTCGTGCTCCTTGCTTCGGCTCCCCTTGCCGGGACCCTTTGGCGCCGCCCGGACGCCGACGACGTTGATCTCAAACTCGCCAGCCTCGGCGTCTAGCGCTGGACGTTCGCGCTGGAACTTGGCCTGAGCCTCGCGCTCGAGCTGGGCGAGGTCGGCTTGGGTGATGCGGACGACCTCCTCGCCCGAAGTCAGCTTAAGCGCCGAGCCGAGGAGGAGCGTCATGTGCTTCTCGAGCTGGTCGAACAGTCTCCGCCGGCGGACGGCATCAGCCTGGACGGAGGGGTCGTCGGAGAGGCCCGGGATGGATGAGGGGGCAAGCGAGAGGGCAAGAAACTGCGAGAGGGTCGGCTGGACCTTATGCGGCCAGAAGGAGGGCGGAGCGGAGGAGAGGAAGCTGACGGATAGAACGGGGAGGTCAGCGAGATATCACGATGGCGAGGTGGCCATTGCCGGAATGGCCGCCGGAGGCAAGGAAGGACGTGGCTGCGCGAGCGTCGACGCCTCGTGATTGAGAGCAGGGGACACACAAGCATTCCTGCCATAGGACCAGAACAGGAAAGCTAAGAGGAGGACGTACGGGAATGTGAGGACAAATTGCCTGAACATGAACCTGATAAAGGGTAGGTCGGGCAAGGCGCGCTCCCTGCCCGTCTGCGGATCCCGTCCGGCGACGAACGGCCTGCCGAGGGCAGCAATCGCGTCGCCGGCTGCGTTGGCTCCTCCTCCGGTCAGGGCCGGATCGGCGAGCGTCGCGAGCTCGTCCATGAATTGGTGGTTGACGAGATATTTCTTGAGATAGTGTGCCCGAAGCGGTGTCAGGACGTCGGCATTGGCGGCATTGTGCATGGGGAGGGTCGACAGCGTCGGGTGAAGCAGGGACGAGGTTGGGATCGGCGGCCGCTGCTGAGCCATCTGCTTTTTGCCAGCAGCAGGCAGGGACCCCATGTCGAGCGCGGCGAGGGAGGCTGTCGTCCGGGCGACGGCAGGATCGGGTTGGCTGCTATGGTCATCGTCATCGTCACTGGCCGGCCGGGGAGCGGCGGGGACAGCGGGCACTGCCCGAGTCGGCCGGCCTGGCGGCGGAGCCGCCAGTGAGCGGAGCGGATCGCTGTCGTCGTCGGATCGGCTATCGGCCATGTCAGTTGACGCTGCTCGTGATGGGCAGGAGAGTGAAGGCTGGCGTCGGTTCAAGTGTAAGAGATGGCTGCGGCGTCACGGAGTGGCTTCGCCGTTCGCCACAGCGGCCAGCGGCGAGGTGACGGGGTAACATTCCAGGCGCGTCAGCCTGAGGCTTGAGCGGGAATCACAATTGAGCGAGTGGTTTCAATATCCAATCTCAATCGCTCCAGTAGCTCGACCCACTCGGCTTCACAACCCTTGCCTCGTCAACCGCACGCGCTTCCGTATCCTCCCTCTCATCAGCGACCCTCGCCTTGCGCACACGATGGCCGACCCCTACCTCGCTCGTCTCCCGCAGCACGCCATCTTCACCGCGCCGCCCTCGGCCCCGGCGGCGGGCAAGACGCTCGTCTGCGTCCGGGGGAGTGAGCTTCTCGTCCTCGCCGGCGGATGCGAGCTTCGGCTCGCGAGCCTGGCTGAGGTCAAGCACGGTCGAGCCGGCGGCAGCGGCGCTTACCGGGTCAGTCCCCAGCTTGGCGAGCTAAAGAAGAGACGAGAGAGCGACCGGCCTGACTTGAAGGAGCATGCTCGTGCAGGTCCTTGCCTGTCCGCACCTCAGGCCCCTTTCGTCGTCGTCGGCGGGCTCATCCTCCTCCTCGCAGAGCCCGGGACACTCGGGGTCCATCACCTCGCTCGTCCTCTCGGCGTCAAACAAGCTCCTTATCCTTCGAGGCCCGCACACCCTGCTCGCCCTTGTCCTTCCCAGACCGGGTATAGCCTCTTCCCTCAGCTCAAGCACGTCCTCCTCCGCACTCGCTCCGTCGACCTTGACACCGGCAGGTAGCAGCGGGCCTTTGGTCTGCACCTCGGTCGTTCTAGGCCCGTTTGTCCACTCGCCCCCGGCTTTGCCCCGAATTGCCGATGCCGTCTTCCACCCCTTCGCGCGCGAAAGCCTCGTCGTGCTCGACGTCGAGGGTGGACTGTATGAATACGACCTCTCGCCCCTGCTCCTCAGCCCGACGTCGGCGGCAGCAGGGGCGCTTGGTCGGTCGTCGACGGCCGTGACCAGTCGCCGGAGCCGCCGGCACGAGGAGGCCGACCCATCCGAGCCTGTGCAGACGCTTGCCCTCCTCCCATCGTCGCGCGGCAAGACCGGCCGATTCAACGCCGTTGACCCCTCGTCGCTAACAGCCGTCTCGCTTGCTTTTTCCTCTGCCTCCTCCGCTCCTTTGTCGTCGTCAGCGGGCGGAGGTGGGGAGCCGAGCGGAGACGAAGATTGGGCAGGATCAAACAGCGAAGCAGGAGGAGCCGACTGGGGTCCGCTGACGCTTTATGTTGGGATGGAAAACGGTGACGTCCGGTGCTTGTGCCCCTTCGTCCCTGTCAACACGTGCGTTTCCATCCTTTGTGCTCTCATCCTCTTGTATCGCAGCTCGACTAATCTTTTGCAATGCACGAAAAGTCGGACTTTCCCCCCATCGTACCTCCTCGCGCTGCACACCTTCACTCGCTCGAAACTTTCAGCAGCCCGGTCGGCCCTACCCTCTTCATCACTCCCTTCGCTCGCCGCAGGTCCTTCTTCGGCCATCGACGGCGCGCTCGGGGAGCCTCTTAGCCCGAGTCCGAATCTGTCGACAGCCCTCGTTGGCAACGACCCCTCAGCGACAGCCTCGTCGTCGGTCCTCGGCTCCTCGACGACCATGCCTGCGACGACGGTCGCCGGCACGCGTAAGCAGGTCGAGCGCTACGCCACGCAGTTGGCCTTTGTCGAGTCGTTGCTTGCTCGGGCTGGCTTGAGCTCGCCCAATCAGACTGAAGGTGCTGACGACGAGGCGGAGGATGAGCGGGAAGAGGGCCAGACGGCCGGTCTTCTTGTGGGCCCTTCTGCGCCTCTGGCACCGGCTTTCAAGGCAGCCAAGTCGGTCGTGAGGCATGAGGCACGTTCGGCTCGGCTCGCCCCTCCCTTCTCGTCGGCGCCGACGGCGCCGGCCGGCAACTGGAAAGCGGCCTTCCAGGGCCCGCTGCTCATGAGGCCTGCGCCGCCCCTGCCGGAAGATATCGACGACGACGACGTCGAGGAAAGGCTAGTGGGCCTGGCTGTCCTTTCGAGCTCATCGACGCTCTCGTCTTCCGACTTTGATGGCAAGGAAAGTGGACACGACAATGCTGGAGGGCAGGGCAACGTCTCGGCCCTCGTCACGCTCTCGTCGACTGGCCGACTGGCCGCTTTCCTTGAGCTCGACAAGCCCGAGGCCATCTTCCTCCCTCAAACATCATCCTCTGCCGGCCGGAGTGGTATGACGCGGGAAGTGGGCACGAGCGGGCGCTTCGGCGCGACGTCTGCAGCATTTGGCGAGCTGGGGAGGTCGCAGAAGCTCCTCCTGCCGCCAGCTGGGGGCCAATCCGCTGAAACAGACGAGGACGAGGAATTGTATGGCGCGTCAACGTTGGTGCTTTACGAGACGTGCTCGATCCCCCTTCCCCCTTCTTCCTCTGCACAGCCGGTTTGCCTCACCATGCACGCCGATCCCCTTTACGCCGACACGCTTTACCTCGCTGGTCCCTCTGGACTCTATGCTGTCCGGCTCGGCTACCTTTCAGCCCTTGCACGGTCACTCGCCTTGCCTTCCGAACCCGCGCGAACCGCCGCCCTGGATCATTTCGCCGCGCGCGGACGGGGCGCGACCGTCGAGTTTCTCGTCGAGACGGCCGGCGAGCGAGCTGTTGAGAGCGTCAGCGTCGTGCAAGACGTCTACCTCGGCTACGGGCTTGTCGTCGGGCTTGAGCGGGGAGGGTGCGTTGGTTTGCCGCTCGACTTGCGGATCGGCGACAACTTCGACGACTTTGACGACGACGATGTCGCCACCGAAACAGCCGCGACAAACGATGATGACGCGACAGCGCTCTTCCCCTCGCTCCTCTCTCGCGAGCCGTTTGTCCTCCCCTCGGCCCTCTCATCCGCTGTTCCCTCCGCTCCTACGTCCGCCACGTCCTCCGGCCCCCTGACAAGCATCACGCCGACCCTGCTCCGCTCGCTCGGGACACATGCGGCGACCGCCCGCGAGAGGGCGCACGAGCTATCGCAGGCTGGACGGGCTATCCAGGCTCGAGTCGACCTGCAGCTGAAGGAGCTCAGCCGGCAACTCGCTGCCATCTCCACTCCTGGCCCCTCGTCCTCAGCGCTCTCGAACCATCCGTCAGCCATTGGTCCACTTGAGGACCGCCTTGAGTCGGTCAAGGCCATGCAGGCATCTCTCGTCCGACGCGCCGACCGCGTCCTCCAGCGTGCGATGGACGGCTCGTCCCCGGTCGTGTCCGAGCTTGAGCGCGCATGGTTCGCCGAACTCGAGGGGCTCGAGAAGGCGCTTGGGTCCAGCGGCGGGCTAAAGGATCGGTTTCAGACGGTGAACCTCTCTCTCTATCTCCCCTGCTCATGGCGCGGTGGGACGGATGCTGACGACCTATCCTACTCACGCTGCGGACCTGCAGATCGAGCAACAGCTCGCGATCCTTCAACCCAAGCTCGCAGCCGTCGCTCTACCAGCACCGTCGACGCCTGCCAAGTCGGCAACGCTCGGCAAGCTCCAGCTTGCGCGGCTCGAAGAGTCGCTGTCGTCAGAGTTTGTCCGGTTTTTCCGCGCGCTCCCTGCCACCTCTACCTCCTTGCTTTCGATATCGCTGAGTCGCGCGACATTGACACACCCGACTCTCTCCTTCCGCAGGGCCAAGCTCCTCAGCACAGCGACCCGAAAACTCGACGACCTGACCGACCGGCTTGGGGCCGTCGGTATCTGAGTCTTTGCGTCCGCATGCGGCGAAGGTCACTCTCGCATGTCCGGTGCGGGGGGACGCTGACGTGCATGATGTCCTTGTGGACCATTTCGAGTTCATACAAGATAGTGGGAGTGCGATGGTTGGCACATGCTCGCGCGGGCTGTCAGGGCTTAGTGTAGCGTGGTGACTATCCTCATCAACCCTTCCATCCGGAGACTTTGCACAGCAGAACAGATGTCTAAGACGGACAGTCCGACAGACGGCCTGGTCCGGGCGCGGGACGCCCTCTCCCCCCTGCCATTAGCAGGCGGACGGCCTGATGCGTTCGAAAGCTTGACTTGCACGACCGCCCTGCGGTCTGATCGCGCGGGACGCCCTCGGGCCGCAGAGACGTGTCAGTCTGTCCTCCTGCCAATGATGCTGACGCGATGCCGCCTGACGTTTAGTGTTGTTTGTTGATGTCTCTCAAAGTTGTTGTTTGAGATACACACCGATTTGAAGTCATTGCACTTTTACGTTCAAGGGAGTAGTAATCAAGTGGTTAAGATGCTTCCCTGCTATTTCATTCAGCATTCAGGAAGTGCCCTCTGGGCGCGCAGGTTCGAATCCTGTCTACTTCGGACAAAACGATTGTTTTTTTTTGTCATTGGCGGTGAGCCCTCGGTCCGGGCTGTCAGGGACCTATCGTACTCCATTCCTTTTGCTGCGGGCCTTCTTGCACACCTTTCCATCGCAGGCAAACGGTGAGAACACTGTCCCGGGCCATACAGAAAACTAAGCAGCTTATGCGGCGGCATTTGTTGCGCGACGCCGCTGCGGGCTGACAGGAGCGCTCGCTGAAATCGGAACAGGTGCAACATAGGACGTCTAGCGGTTGCCTTCCACTCAGACGCAGACTTGACATCAAAAAGCGCATGTTGGCTATGCCGTTGATCACCAGGGCAGGCAGCTAGCAGACGGAGTATGGCTTGCTGCCGGTTAGCGGGGAAACGGCTGAGCGTAGGTGAACTGTCTTCGGCGGAGACGCACAGAGGGTGAAGTGATACAGTGCTTGAGGGTGTGCGGGCGATGGTCATGTGATGTGAGGGGGGCTACTAGTGGGTATCTCAAGCAGTCTAAGAGTTAGGGTAAGCAAGATGGGTCAACGTCCTGCAGCGATGATCAAGGGGCCAGGGGATGGATGGCGGAAACACACGAGGTTTGCGAGTACAAAGAAGACGGGGAGACTGAGCAGCACCGGTGGGAATGGGCATCTAGGCCGGCGGCTGACAGCTGCAATGTCTGGACGAGAGAGAGATGCAGCGATTACTCGGTCGAGCCCGCCGCGGGTCCGCCGCTCCAGGTGAGGACCCGAATAGCCGCATCTGCTCCTGTGGTGACGAGGAGCCGCTCCTTGGCATGGATAGCGACGCCGAGGGCTCCAGAGTCGCGGTTCTGTCGGTGGAGCGAAAGCTCCTGAACCGAAACCTCGGACTCGAGATCCCAGATCTGAAGCGAGCCGTCGTGGCCAACCGAGGCAAGCGAATTGGGCAGCAGGGCCGAGACGGCGAGAGCACAGACGCCGTCTGTGTGGGCGGGGAGCGTCGCCACCGACTTGCCTGACGATAGATAGGCCAAGAGGGTGATCAGCGGCAGTGACAACGCGATCCAGTAGGTTGCTTATTGATCGCACCTGTCGAGACGTCCGTCAAGCGGATGAGCTTGTCCTCGTGCGCTGAGAAGATGATTGAACGAGACGGATGCGAGGTGATCTTGTTAATTTGCGTATCGGTTGAGCCATCTGCAAGGGCAGCTTCCATGATCAGCGGACGCTTCGGCAGTACGAGTTTGATGTAAAGTGCGCACCATATGACGCGTCGGTCTCAAGCTGCCGGACCTCTTTGCCCGAGCTGGCGTCGAAAAGCTTGACAACGCTGTTTGCGTAAGCAACGGCGACGAGCGACGGGTCCGAGCCGACTGCGCAGACTGAAGTCGGCACCGGCTTTGCCTCGGACTTCGACGCATCGGCGCTGCCATTCGTTCCGAGTCCATCGTAGTCCCAGCTGAGAAGTAGCGGCGTCGAGGACTTCTCGGCGTCCCAAACCTTGACGGTCCCGTCGGCCGAGGCGGAGACGAGCCTCCGCTGACCCTCGGCACCGACGATCGCAAGACCCCAGATGCCATCCGTGTGGCCGACGAGCACGCCGAGGCTAAGCGAGGCATCATGTGGCGAGTAAAGCGAGTGCTCGGCCGCGTCCGGCACCTTCCAGGCACGGACGGTGGCGTCGAGCGAGCCGGAGAAGACAACCTCCCGTGCCGGGTGAAAGACAACGCAGGTGACGGCTCCTGAATGGCCGCGGAATGTGAGCTGGGGCTCTTGCTCGACTTGCGTCGACCTGTCGGGTCACGCGGTCGATTTCAGCCACATAGCTTGATCATCGGTCTGAGTTGTACGCACTTGTCTGAGGTCAGCTCCTCGAGGTCGAGTCGCCAGAGCTTGACGGTGCAATCCTCGGAGGCGCTCGCGATGCAAAGGTCTGTTGGGTGGCATGCGACGTCGCGGACCGAGTCGACGTGGCTGCCGAGGAGCAGACGATCGAAAGAGCGGTCAGCGCCTCAGACAAGAGGGACAGGCCGGAGGGCAGCAAAGGGTGCACACCTCTTAAGCGTACGCCGCGTCCTCCATGAGCCAGCGTCGCTCGTCGTGCTCTCTGACGCGCTTCCGCCCTCGGTGTTGCCGTCCTCCTGGGCGACAGCGTCAGCATTGTCATTGAGCGTGAGATTCGCCAGCTCGTCCTCTGCACTGCGATCGGCGGCGACAGGCACCGCGTTTTGAGTCTTGCAGAGCGACAAGGCCTGAGGTTAGCAGGCCACAATTCAACTTGTCGGTCCAGTCAAGAGACGCACTGGCAGGCTGCTGCCGGCCTTGCTCAGCGCGTTTCGCCACTGAGTCTTGTCTGGAGGCCGGAACATGGCCGTCAAGTGATTCTCCTCCCCATCGATGGATACGGTGCTGCGAGCGGACTGCTCGGCAGAATTCTCGCCGTTCACATCGAAGCCAGTCGTGGCCTCTTCGCCATCGCCATCGACGCTCTTGGCTGCGGCAGCAGATTCAGGCGTAAAGGTAGCGTCCGATGAGAGGTCGGAACCATCATCCTCGGCAAAGCTGGTCTCGCTGTCGTTCCCGGCCGCGTCAGCCTGGACCTGCTCGTCGGTGATGTCGATCGCGGCCTCAAGGGCAGCGTCATCCGGCACAGCGCGTTGCGAGACCTCGTCAATCGTCGTTGCCGAAGCACCCATCAAGGCGTCGTCGTCGTCGTCCGTTCTGGGAATGGCGCGCGCCTCCGTGTCAAGTCGGATCTCCTCTTCGGTCATCTCGGGCGCCTTTTCCTTGACGTGCTCGAGCCGCTTTTGGTCTGCACGCGCAGCAGCCTCCTTAGCTTCCGCCTCTCGTTGGGAAGCGGCGTCGCGCGCCTTTGCCTCCTCATCCTCCTGCTGCTGCTCGAGCGACTCCTGGAGCGAGGTCGGGATGCCTTGAACGGGCGATGGCGGCGGGTTCTCAGAGAGCGCCTTCCTCGGCCGGACTAGGATAGTCGGTTGGGGAGCTTCGGAGATGGCGGCTGGAGGGGGCGTCGCCGACGCTACCGACGAGGCCGTGACAGCTTGAGCATACGTTGAGCGTTCAGCCGGGGCCGTGGGCGGGGGCGAGAGAGATGTATGGTGGGCAGCAGGAGCTGGCGGGGGCAGGACAATGGGCCGACTCGGAAGGGGATTGAGAGCGCCGGGCGAGGTCAGGTACGAGACTTCCTGCAGGCACTGTTTGAGATAGTCTCGGCTACGCTGCCGGCTTTTCGGATCGCGGCCAGCGGCAGCGACGCCCGTTTTCCAGTTGGGGACGGGCCCAGTACCGTTAGTCGCAGAAGGGGCGACAGAGCTCGCGCGCGTCACTGCCTCCTTGATGTTGGGCGGCGGGGAAGCCGACGTCCGGACACCGTTTGGCAAAGCTAGCGAAAGCCATAGCAGTGCGGGAAATCAGCCTCATTGCTCTGCAAGCGCATGGAAGGGTCTGCGGGTCACAAACCTCCGTCATCGCTGCCGCCCTCGCTGCTCGCGCTGCCATCCTTGCCCTCGGCGCCCTCGGCCTGCATCAGGGACAGCTTCCCAGGCGGGATGGCCGACGACTTCGAGCCAGGAGCCGGCTGCTTCTCGCTCGCTTTCGACCTGAGTCAAGTGCCGGAGGAGCGCAGACGGTCAGTCGGCCAGATTGTCAGGTAAGGAGAGGCGAGTAAGAAGACGGACCGCTCCTGTCGCAAAGCAAACTCGAGCAGCTTCACCCTCCGTGATAGGTCCGTCTTGAGATTGTCCGCGGAGCGACGCTCGCCCTCGAGCAAGGCGATGCGGGCCTGTGTGACATGGGATGGCCGGGTTAGCACGACGATCCTCGTTGAGCAGGAGGCCCGACCCGACAACCCTTCGCCATTACTCGCTCCCTTCCTTCTGGCACTGAGATGCCGGGATGCTCTCTATCGACCCGGATAGGGTGTGAGCGCGGCCGATGTCGTTGATCGACAAGGCCCGAGAACAGCCTGAGGTTCCATTTAACGCCATCGAGGAAGCTAGCTCCGTCGTCGGCCCTCTGAGCCTGCCTACCTGCCCATCACTTCGTCAAACAGACAGCTAGAGGCCAGCCTGACAACAGAGCAGAGAGTCTGACCTCTGTAGAGCATGGAGTACCAGCCCTGCTCCATTAAACGATATGAGGATACCAGCTCGGCACCGATAGCCTCAAATGTTTTGAAAAGAAGAGGTTAGGGAAGCGAACGCACCCTCATCTCGGCTCGCTCAATCTCCCACTCGTTGCGGTCGCGTTCCCACCGGCGCCACTCGGTCTGCAGGTAGTGTAGGACGCCAGCAAGCGACATTTGCGGCTCCTGAACGCCATTTGGGCTGGCGCCGGCCGGTTGAGGGGGGCCAGGCTGCTGCTGCTGCTGCTGCTGCTGCTGGAGCGGCGGCGGCTGATGAGGGTGACCGGCGCCCTGCGGCTGCTGAATCGGATGCCCTAGGTTCTGTGACTGCATCACGGACTCTCGGGAAGGACAGGCGATCTAGGTCGCAGGCGACGAGAGAGGAGGATGAGGGCGATGTCGACGCAGGTGGGGTCTGCGAGAGATTGAGAGGGAGGGTGAGGGAGGGGGCCCAGGGTTGGTCGTCGGAGCGAGGGGAGGGACGAGCATACACCAGCGCCCGGCAGACGCGGAGCCTCAGCTATCAGAGTAGCCTGCCCGAGCCCTCTCCGATCCCTTGCAGCACGGCGTTCCTCTTTGATTCACGCGCACTGCAGATAGCTGGCAGAAGCGCTCGACACAAATAGCAGCCGAAGAACCCGAAGTGAAGGGATGGAGTGCGGTCCCTGACAGCCCGAACCGAGGGCTCACCGCCAATGACAAAAAAAAACAATCGTTTTGTCCGAAGTAGACAGGATTCGAACCTGCGCGCCCAGAGGGCACTTCCTGAATGCTGAATGAAATAGCAGGGAAGCATCTTAACCACTTGATTACTACTCCCTTGAACGTAAAAGTGCAATGACTTCAAATCGGTGTGTATCTCAAACAACAACTTTGAGAGACATCAACAAACAACACTAAACGTCAGGCGGCATCGCGTCAGCATCATTGGCAGGAGGACAGACTGACACGTCTCTGCGGCCCGAGGGCGTCCCGCGCGATCAGACCGCAGGGCGGTCGTGCAAGTCAAGCTTTCGAACGCATCAGGCCGTCCGCCTGCCAATGGCAGGGGGCAACTGCTTCACAACTGGTGACTGCGGGGACAGCCCTGTGTATGCTGGCCCAGTGAGTCACGCATCGCGTGCAGATTAAAGGCGCTCGATCGGAATTGACTTGAAGCAGCGATCCCTTTACTCAGAGCAGCGACGTGGCGAGTTTCATAGATCAGAATCAGTCCCTCTCTACTATCTCTAGATGGCCGGTCGATCTTGGCCAGTCTCCATCGTCGCTCGGCGCTCCTTCTCGACGCGGCGCTCCTCGAGCAGGCTGATGCCGCCGTGGCCCGTGACGTCGAGCGGGATCTTAGAAAAGTTGAGCGCAGGCGCAGGCGAAGAGGGTACGACGCCATTGACCGCACCCGGCGCAGGAAGGGAAGCGCCGAGGGAGGCCAGGGGTGAGGAGGGCGCGGTCGTAACGTGCATGGATGCCGAGAGGACGGACGACGAAGCGAGGCTCGATGACGTCGGCGGCACGCACGCAGACATAGCCGCGGCACCCTGCAGGCGGGGATGTGAATCATGCTTCCGGTCAGCGGTAGGCCCGCGCAAAGAAGTAAGGAGAGAAGGACGTACAACGTCGCTGTCGCGTGTCATGTAGACCGGCTTTTTGACGCCCTGCTTCGTCGTCGACGGCACGTCGGCCAGCGAGTCCTGAGCTGCAGGGATGTTGCGCGCGTCGCTGTAGCGGCCGATGAGGGCGAGCTCTTCGTTAAGCGTCTCATTGCGATACTGCATGCGGATGTTGGGAACATTGGTCTAGAAGGAGGTAGGATAACCGGTCAGCCTTCAATGGCTACAAGGTGCGACAAGACTGCAGACCGGCGACCGACCTTGTTGATGTCGTTGCCCTCGACGCCAGGGATGTACCAGCGGTCGCCGATCCAATGACGCTTGACCTGCATCTCCCAACCTGACTGGTGGACCGAGTTGCGCGCCAGCTCGCACATGTCGGCCGGCGAGAACTTGTAGATCTGGGCGGCACAAGAGTACTCCTCAAGCAGCGGCTCCTTGGTGAAATGAAACTGGGGATAGGTCGAGTCAGACGCGTAGATGAGCGTCGATGCGAGACAAACGGGTCCGAAGGCTGAAGGGGAGTCTTACCTGCAGCGGGTCGTCAGTTGAAAGCGAGACGTTCATGCCGACGCGGAAGTAATCCTTGATCCTGAGCGAGAGCGAGCGAGGTCGAGAAAGGCGGGCGAGCTTCAGCACAGAGCATCGACCAGGCGACGACACACGGCTGAGGGCAGACGGATATGACGCACGGGTTTCGGTCGTAGGTCAGGAAGAGGGCGTTGTTGCTCAATGGTGACATTGCAAGACCAATTTGCTTGAGATAGAAGAGATACTGCATGACCGGCACCTTGCGGAGGAGGATGCCGTGCGAGATTGAATGACTCGTCAGGAAGGCCGATGACAGGTGGTCGGTGTCGCCGGCCTCGCCAGAGTGCGGCCGGAGCACAAATGTGTTGAAGCCGCGCGACTTGCGCCAGGCGTTCTGTAAGTTGATGAGGTCAGTCAGTCAAGACGCCGAGCCTGGTCAACCACAGAGAAAATGACGGACCAGGGTGCCCATGTTGGCGTACATGTAGTAGAGCCAATACGAGTACGGCGGCGAGGTCGTGAAGTTCCACTCGCTCGCCTTCGGGAACTTGCGAAACGTCCGACGCTCTGGCTTGCTCTCGTCATCAACGCTACGGGACGGCGGAGCATCTGGCATCAGCTGGCGACTTTTGTCGTAGGGCACAAAAAAGCCAGCAGCTGAGCAGAACGTACGAATCAAAGCCGATCACACGCTGGAGGAAGATATGAAGTTCTGGGTGCGATTTCGGGTCCTTGGTGACCTCGAACAGCGGCTGGAAGAGGTCTGAGAGCGAGCGGAGCGCAGAGTAGGATGTCTCAGCTTCGCCCGTCACGCCGGCCGCTCGGTCAGACCAGACGTACTGCGGACGATGTCCTGAAAGTTGTCGACGAGCCCCTGTCCCTTGTAGATGTCGTACAACCGCGGAACTTGGATAAGCCCTGTCGTTAGTAGAGATTGGATTACTTGTCAGCCCAGGCTCGGCACGCGTATCTGTGAGCAACTGGATGCACATCGGACGTTCTGTAGGACGCCGGGGCGGGGCGTCTGAGTCAGCATTGGGCTGTATAGTAGTGGAGTTGAGTTGACGGACGCACGTGAGAAAACAGCTTGTTGTTGACGACCCACTTGGCGAGCTTGTCCCACTCGTTGACGTTGCGAGCGTAGATCGAGATGCGCCACTCTACGTGCTTCGGTTGGGCGAGGGTTGTCAGCGCCTCTATCGATACGGGATGAAAGCACTGGACCCCGTACCTGGTACTTAGACTGCTCGAGATCGCTCATGAGCTCTGTAAGGGTACCGTCCATCCAGTCAGTGAACAGTAAGTAAGTCTTGCAAGCTCAGCTGCAGACACACCCTTGGTAAGTTCAGCGAGGTAGCGACCCTCGATGAAGCTGCAAAATTTGCGAGGAGAGAGATCAGTATCGCGCTCAAAACCAATCCGGCCATTATCCCAACGCACTTGTCAGTCTTACTGTGATTAGATAGAGATCAAATGCAGAGTCAGGAGCAGATCTGTGACGACGGCCGGCAAAGACGCTGGGAACGAACAGGAAGATCTCGCGCAGGCGCGAGCTGCCGGTCGGATTGTACTATGATGGCGACGAGAGCGAAGGGGCGATCAGACCGCCATCGCCGCAGGAAACAAGATGTAGAGGCCGCGCACCTTCAGGTTAAACTTGTCGAAACGGTCTGCAGGGATACAATGAGGAGGCAAAGTCAATCCTAGGCATACTTGGGAGCAACAAGCGGGGCCTGAACGAACGATAGTCGCCGTGGGCATGCATGCTGTTCCCGACATGGATCGGTCAGCCCGAGCAGCGGACGGGGTTGGAAGGAGAGGAAACAGGACGAACTCGAGCAAGTCGATGCTGAGGTCGTACGCTTCAAAGCCAAGTGACTCGAAGACCTCCTTGAGCGTGAGCTCCTTGCCGTCGCGCAGGGTGACGATCTCGTCGGGCGAGCGCTTCATCTTAGACTTGATAAAGCGTAGCAGGTGCTTCTGGTTCATTGAAGCTGAGTGATGGATATGGGTGTCGACCTTCCGGACATCTGTGAGGTGTGGTGTCAACTGGTCAGACGTGGAACATGGGACAGAGCCGTCTATGTGCGTGGAGAACGACGCACTGTAGAAGTCACGGTGAGGAACCTTCTTGATCTCGCTCAGCTCGCTGAACTCGTCTGTCGGATGTAAACAGAGTCAGCGAAGGCTGACTGGCCTGAGCCTAAACTGACATAGCGGCCGGAGACTAACTCAGCAGCTGGTACATCTCAAACTTGCTTTGGAGGAACTTGAGCCGACGGTAGGCAAACGACTTGGCCGGACCGTCGGCGCAGACGCCGAGGACTGTTGTGAGGCGCAAATGGATTGGGCCTTTGGTCAGCACGACGACTCTGGAGCACCTGCTCGGACATGAGAAGAACTGACTGTAATCAAGGTCCATGAAGTACTCGCGCAGGCCAGGCATCTTGCCGACTTGGCGCTTCTCGCCTCCGGTCTTGGCCGGTCGCTGCCAGACCTGGAAGACGCCATCCTCGCCCATGACCCAGTCGTTGGCCTCGTCGAGCCCCTCGTCCCGGTCGAGCTTGGCCTTCTCAACCTCAAAGATTTCGTCTTTGTCAAGCCCGTGGCCCTCAGGCTGAGTCGACGAAGCTGTCCAGTGCCATTTCTTAGGCGGGGGAGGCGGGTAGATCGGCCAGGACGGCGGAGCGTCGGGCGAATCGGTCGCCACCGGCACGGCCAAGTGTGCGTGTTGAGGCGAGAGAGAGGTTGGGTCGGAGAACTACGCGTCGGGCGAATGCGGGGCGACGTCAGCGTGCAGCCGTTAAGCCCGACGCCCTAGATAACGCGCTCACGTTGACTGTGTCGGCCGTGAAGCCCTTGAAAGTCCGGTCGATGTCACGCGGGTTGTCGCCAAGGCGCTGGCTGCGGTTGGGCGAAGTATGTCTAGGTCAGGGCGATACAGGACTGAGTGCTCGAAGGAAGCCGGGCGACGCACAGCGAGAAGCTCATGTACTTGGAGCGAAGGTCAAGGCACTTCTGGAAGCTCTGGCTGAAGATCCCAAAAGAACAAGGTCAGAACTGAGGCAAAGTGCAAACGCGACAGCATGTCGGCCTGGACGCACTAGAGCGCCTCGAGCTCGCTAGCCAGGCCACCGACATCGTCTTGCGTCTTGCCGGCCGCCTGCGGAGGCTGCTGCGGCTGCTGGGTGAACGGCGCCTGGAGGCCGGCACCAGCCCGCTCGCCAAAGGCACGCTCGTCTTCCTCCTCCTCAAGATCAATCTGGTCGACGCCGAGTCCGAGGTTGTCGACCATCGCCGGCGGCAGCGGCACCCGGAAGCCGGCTGGCCCGACTCCTCCGGCCGGGCCGAGCGCGTTGGCCGAGGGCGAAGTCGATGCCTTCTGGCTCTGGTGCGTCTGGTGGGCAAAGAAGTGCTCATCCGCCTAGGTCAAGAAGCGGGGTGTGGGCTCAAATCAGTCGCCATCCTGAGTCAAGTCAGACTCAGAGCGAAGAGACAGACGGAGCGCAGGCGGTGCTCCTGTTCGTAGCTGAAGGTCGTATCGCGGTCGGGGTTGGGCGTCCCGATGGGCGACGGCTCGCCCGAGTCGGCCAAGTCGGACGAGGGCTCGGAGTGGGCAGCGACGGCCGCCATAGCTTCGGCTCGGTGTCCGCACATGTCGCGAGAGATTTGAGAAAGAAAGGTGAAGGTCGGGAGGGAGGAGTGCAGCAGGCCTCGTCCTCGAACCGGCGCGCACGAGGTCGCGGCCGCCCGCGGTCCCCGACGACGCGGATGAGTCGACCGGGGTCCCTGCCGACGTCCACGGACCACCAGGACGACGGCTACTTAAACTAGTGTTGCCACGCCGCCCTGACTCAATCAATCCGAGACAAGACGGTGGTGGCAGCTGTAGTATGGAGTCGTTTGACTTCCCCGCCGGGGCCCTTGGCAGGAAGTCCCGGTTCCTGAGGCGCGCGCTGCTGCTGTTGCTCCTTGCAGGAGCCAGCGCGTTCAGCCGGCTCGTCGATGCACAGGCAACCATCGCCTGGTCGCCTGGAACGGATTACTTCTGGCAGCCGGCCGTGGCAGCGACGGTGGTCAGTCCGGCGGTCATTCGACAATCCCTCAAACTCTGAGCTGACCGGACTGACTGCTCACCGTGTAATTAGGTCGCCCTAGTCTGCGCGTCACTGCTCTATCGCCCGGACCGGCCGCCGCCAACCGAGTCGCTCACCATTTTGCCCTCGCTGGGCTTGCTTCTCGGCTCGTCCTTCGCACCGGCGGCAGAGTTCCTGCCAGTCGCCCGCATCTCCCGCGTGGTTGTTGGCGAGGCATTCGTTGGCTTCAGCGCCCGGTCGTACCTCGGCATTGTCCTCACCGACCGCGCCGACGTCGTCAACGCATTCCCGGTAAGTCCCTCGGCAGGCTGGCTATGGCGCATCTCTCGGGCAGATCTCTGACATCGTCATTCTACCCTCAGAATTGTCGTATCGGCATGGCCGACCTCGAGCGGGTGCACATGTCCGTTCAGCACCGCCTCTGGTCGTCATGTGGCGGTTGAGAACGATCGGTCCTCTGCCGCCCGTACACGTTCGTCCGAACTTTAGACTGGCCGTGCATGCGGCGACTCGTCTCGTCGTCAGCACAGCTGGATTCGCCTGGAACATATCTGTTCCCAAAGCTTCGCGCTGTCCTCGATGGGTCGTGACCTGCTCGCTGGATGCGTGATCTGTAGTTTCCGGTGATCGGCACAAGAGGGAACGTCTTGGATGCTCGTGATAGCTTTCACACAATTTGTCAATCGGGATCAGTTCCGGTCGCTGCAGATGGGAGGGCACAGAAGCTGGCTTGAACGTCTTGCTGCGCGGAACCCAGGGAGTTCGCCCGCAACCGTCGCTCTGGCAGGCGGTACCTCCTCCTCACCCACTTTCAACACCTCATTCTAAGCTCCTCGTCCCTCCCCGCACTAGAGTCAGGCCTTCTGGACAACAATTTTTTACAGCCGGCCGCCGAGATCAAGTGCTCGCCTTAGCTTGGCTCAGTCGACTCTTTCATCACGGGCTATCGCCCAGGTCATCCCTCCGACGCCTCGAGCTAAGCGCAGCGGCTCAACCTCTCAGCAACTCGTTCCCTTTGACTGAGGCCCAAAGCGCCGCTCGTCATGGAGGGAGGACGTCTCTTATCCGCCGTCACGGCATCGTGAGTCGTTCTTTAACCGGGTAATCATGCCCGACTCCTGACACTTGGTCCGCCCGCCCTTCGTGCCGCCTCAGGATCAGCCGCACGGCGTCGCCCAATCCACCACCATCACAGGCTGCAGCCCCAGAAGGACCGCCGTCGCTCTCGCTCAAGGTCATGCGGCTCTCGCGGCCAACACTCGCTCATGTCTCGCCTCACTACTTTGAAACGCTGTCGTCGTCAGACGGCCCGCTGTCAAGCGCGCTGCTCGCTCGCGTCGACGGCTCGCTTCTGCACTATGGTTTGTCGTCGGCTCCTGACGTAATGTCAACAGATCAGACCTTCGCACCGAGAACAATGCGTGACTTTCCATTGTCTGCGCTGCCGACGCTTCCCGGCTCGTTCGGCACTATCAGCCTCGGAGAGACGTTTGCCGCCGCGCTGTGTCTGTCGAACGATTCAACGACCGACGTCTCGCACGTCCGCCTCCGGGTTGAGATGCAAACTGCGTCGGCCAAAGTCCTTCTCTCCGAGGTGCGGGGTCCGGATGAGACGGGTGGCGGCGTCGACCGAGGTCAGGCTCTGCCGCTGACGGTCAAATGGGAAATCAAGGAGCTCGGCCTGCACATCCTCGCGTGCGAGATCTCCTGGTTCGACGACGACGCACAGAGCGAGCGCTCATTCCGCAAGGTCTATAAGTCAGTGTGTACCATTAAGGCAGTATGGTTCCAAGCTGATAGGTCGCACGTCGTCCGCCTGCCCAACCGCAGGTTCCAGGTCATTAATCCGCTCTCGGTCAAGACTAAGATCCACATTCCCCACGCTGCTTCGGCCGCGCTCTCGCCAGTAGCACGCAATCAGCTCTTCCTCGAGCTCCACGTTCAGAACACGTCGCCACTTCCAATGACATTCAGCCAGATGAGCTTTCAGCCGGCCGAGGGCCTGACCTTCCGGTCGATGAACGGGCTCTTCGTTGACGGTGCCGCGGAGGCCGAACGCGAAATCTGGGAGGACGAAGCGGGGCAAGGCCCGGTGCTTCTTCCAGGTGACGTTCGACAGGTTTGCTGGGTCGTCGACGAGACCAACCGGCCTGGAGCGTTCGGTGAGGGCGGGATGAAGACGGCCTGGGCGCCAGGCACCGTCTTGCCGCTCGGCAAGCTTGATATTTATTGGACCTCGCCCTATGGCGAGACTGGCCATCTCCAGACGTCAACACTAAATCGACGCGTGCCCCTCGCTTCTGGTCCGCCGCTTGATCCGCATGACAGGCTCTCGGCGCCGGCCTTGCATCGGAATCCTTCAAGTGCAAGCGGGCCAGTCCCGACCCACTCGCTCCCCTCGTCGCCTGCAGGGCCCGCGGCCCCGCTCTCACCGCTACCAAAGATCCTGGCGCTCGATCGATCCGGATCGCAGACGAACCTTCACGACCCTCGACCGCGCCGGGTGCAAGACCTCGACGGGCCGACCGTCCGTCGGTCGGGCGTCATGAGCCTGCCACCTACACCACCGCCGAAGGATCCAAGCGCTGGCCTGCCGGAGCTTGCGGTCGAAGGGGTCGAGAGACCTGCCGGGTGGGATGCAGAGGGATGGGACATCGACCTTACCGTCGTCGAGCGGCCCACCTTCGATGCCGGCAACACAGCGGCTCGGATCGAGCAGGTATTTCAAGTTAAGATCCGGGCCGTTCTCAAGCTCCGCGAGGGCAACCGAACTGCGCCTGACGGCCTAATCGAGCGCGCCTTTGAGCTCCATCATGCGATCCCTGTAGCTGGCGCCTTGCAGCCGATGGGCTCGTCGATCGTCGCCTTCGGCGTTCCGCTCGTTGCGGTCGGCGTTACCGTCAAGGAGTGGACATTGGACTTTTTCCCGCTTCGACCCGGGCTGGTGACGTTGACTGGCATCCGGATCATTGCCGTCGACGGCACGGTCGACCAGGACGGTCAGCGTCGGGAGCTTGAGATTGGCGCGTGGACCTCGCTGGGCGAGATCCTAGTGCGCAAGTGACGCCTTTTACAGATGCCTTTCCATCACGATGCCTGCCAGCCAGCAGCAAGCGTCACCAGGACAGCATACAATCGCGTCGGCTGCACCGCTCTCAGCTTTTCTCTGCCCTCCGAGCCTCGGCCAGCCTAGCCTTGACCTTCCGGAGCCGCTCGGCTTCGCGCTGCCGCTTGATCTGGTCCTCCTCTTGCTTGTTCGCGGCCCCGCTTCCTCCCTGTGACGACTGCGATGGCTGCTGCGAGTCGTACCGCGGCGCAACGGTAAATGAGAGACTCTGCAAGACGCGAGATGTACAGGGGTAGGCGTCAGAGATGGCGCCAGTAAAACAAGCGCGTGACCAGGTCGGGGACCGACCGACGACATTGGGATGCGGGCTCCTCGCCGCTTGTTGCCAATGCTCTGGGCCTTAATCTCGCTCCGCTCGCCACCAGGTGTCAGGCTTTCATCTCGCTTGCCACGCTCCTTCTCAAGCGTCTTGAAGCGTGGCAGCGGCTTGCGCTCCTTGACGTCGACCTGCTCGACCACCTTAGTCCGATAGGCCGACGACTTCTTGACGAGCGGCCGCAGCCACGCCAGCTGCAGGCGCTCTGCCAGGCGCTTGACCCTCAGCGTCGACCGGCGCGACTTGGTGTAGAAGATGACAATCTTGCCGAGGCCGCACGATTTGAGCGTCGGCGTGTCGATGTCCATCTGGATGGCGCAAGCTGGTAAGTTAAGCCTCCCCGACACCGCACACAAATCCGGCTGTAAACGACGCGCCTTGACCAGGATCTCGAAGAATGCGGTCTGAATGCCGAGAGATGGCAGCGTCCGGTCTGGCAGCGGCTCCAGCCATCGCCGGACAGCACTCAATAGATCGTTGTCAACGATGCTCTGCAAGAGCGTCTGCCTGTGGGGTGGGTTGAGCATTCGTTTCCGATCGGGTCAATCAACGCGCAGAGCAAGTCAGCAGGAAGGTCATCCGACGCACTGCTGGAGGACGTCAACAACATCGGTAAGCATTGACTCCTTGGCCGTCGCGTCGCGGCCCTCCTTGCCCAGCTGCTCGTCCTTGTCGGCCGCATCGAGCATCCGGTCCTTAAGTGCCTGGATCATGTCGTCGGCATACTGATCGAGGTCGTCGTCGCCGTCCTTGTTGCGCTTGCGTCGGTTCGACGGCTTCTTGATGATCTCGTCGATCCGCCGGTTCAGCGCCGCTCGCCGGACTGAAAGGGAAAGGAGGGGGGGGGGGGGGGGTCAGCCGCCGGAGCCTGCGCAAGCCACAAGAGGTCGGCCGGACTGACTGTCGTCCTCGGTTTGGATAGGCACAGGCGATCCCTCCTCGCGCTCAGGCGACGGCGAAGCCTTGCGACGCTTCTTCCTGTGAGGCCGCAAGGGGATTCAGATGATACAGGCGTGAGCTGCCCGACTCTCGGCTGATGAGCCGGCTGCAGCCGAGCTCCTAAGCTGAAGATTGACTCACTTCTTGCGGATGTCGCTCTTGTCGGCCGATCCCTCGCCCTTCTTGCCGCCCTTTTTGAAGCTTATCGGCCCTTCCACCTCGTTGGCGCCGGCGCCGCCGTCGTTGTCGTCGCCATCACCGGCACCCTCATGCGCGCTCGCAGTCGACGCCCGCTCCTCGGCGTCCTCGCCACCCTCGTCGGCAGATACCATGGCAACGTCCCCGGCGACATCCTGATGGGTCGCCGAGCCAGACGCACTCTGCGGCGAGCCAGCGACAGGGGGAGAGGCAGCGGCAGCGTCTGAAGCCGAGGCATCGTCTTCAGCAGCGGGCGAGGGGGAGGCTGCGGCGGGGGTTGGCTCTGTCGGGTCCGTCTGGAGCGTTAGCGGGCGACTCTCTCGGCGGGTCAGGCACTGCGACCAGCATCCGCGGAATGCACCTTGCGGAGCGGCCTCTTCTTCGTCCGACGAGGCATCGCTATCGGCCTGCGCAGGCGGGACAAAGACCTGGTCATAGGCGGCCGAAGGCTGCCGGGGGACGGGGTCCATGTCCTGTTGACGAATGTCACTGTATGGTCAGTCGTGTCCCTCAAGGCTGGAGAAGCGAGACAAAACCGCACCATCGGAGCTGGAGACGACATGGCTAGTCGCTTATTGAGCTGCGGGTGAATCCAAGGGAGAGTGGGAGGCGGATGGGTTGATGGAGGGGGAGCAGGCCCGGCCTGGCACTTGGCTCGTCGGACGCGCGCCAGTCACATTACAGTTGCCCAGTCGATATCCTGACCTAATCCTTGAGGTTCGACTTGGTGCTCTAATGACGCCGCATGAACCGAGGACCATTCCTGAGGCCTCAAGGTACCCCGACCGCTCTTCCCCTTCCTCGACCTCAATCTCGCACCCTGTCCCTTGTGCCCCTCCTCTTAGAGCAATCACCTCGACCTCGCCAGCCTCTCACCCTGTCGCCCAAGATCAGCAGGTCCTCGCTTGCGATTGCGGCTTCCTAGCGAGCTCCGCCCAGGTCCAACACAGCCGGCCCTTTCGACTCCGCCGGCTGTGCTCCCCGACCTGACCAGCAGGTCGTGCCCGCCCGGCTCATTCGACTCTCTCTTTTAAGTGCACGACAATTGTCCAGCCGGTCATCCCAAAGCGATGCCCTCCTCGCCGTGGGGCGATGTCGAGTACCACATCGAGACACCGGCCCAGTTCTGGTCAGGTGCGTGTCCGCCCTAGCTCCGCGCTGTCTGCCAGGTCCCGGCACGACCGACGGGGTCATCCCCGTCCAGACCCATTCCGGATGAGATTGCTGAGGTTTCTTCCGTCGCTCATGTAGAGCTCGAGGACACGCTCAAGGTCCCAAAACGGCCGACGCTCGAACAGCTCGATGCCAGCCTGCTGACATACATCACGCTATCGGCCGCCTACCTCGGTCTGTTTCGCCGAGCCTAGGTCTCGCGTTGCCGATGCTGTGGCTGATCTTGGCTTTGACGTTTCCTTCTTGACAGACGAGTATCTGAACACCGAGGTTTTGCTCGATCAGGCGCTCCATATGGTCTTCCGCAGCATCCTCTTCCGCTTCCATTCGCAGCGCATGGTCGACCTCCTCCTCAAGCAGGCTCGATCGGTTCGTTTCTCAGCTGGCGCACATACCGGTACAGAGACGATGCTGATTAGGACTGTCCTCTGTGTCACACTCACCCGCAGCGCGATGCTACGCCGTGCGAGCATCACGTCGTGATGGCGGCCCTTCTAGCTTACGGTCATCACACGCCGGCCCTTTACCGCGGCCTGAGTAAGTGGCGACCGCTACTTCAACGTTTGCTGAACCCACTTCGACCACCGGATCAGCGGGTAGGCGACGTTGAGGGCGAGCTCAGGCTACGAATCCCTGTCGCCAGGTTGCTTTACGACATTTGCCGCGTTCAGAAGCTCGAAGATCGAGATCTCGGTTGGTCCTCTGATGATTCGGCTCCGCGCAGCCGTTTAGAAGCTGACCTGATCGAGGCGTATCGATCAACATCACAAGACCTCTTTGACGAGGACCTTATCGATCACATGTTTGAGCTCGTAGAAGGCACCAGAGGTCACGTCGATGAGACGCTCAATTATAGCCTGGTCAAGCTTCTCGTGCGAACCCCATCCTTTGCCCGATGCTCATCTCTTTCTGGCTTTTGGACTGACTCTCCGCTTCAACCCGCTCGCACAAGATCGCTCTCAACGAGCAATTCATGGTCGCCACCCTTACTCCGGCCGCCCATCAGACGCACGCCGCCGTTAAGCCGCATGCCAGCGGCCACGTTATTCACCACAAGACGCACGGCACGACGCAGCCCGTCCCCGAGACGCCGACACAGGCTAAGGGCCAGAACCGGGTGCTCGTGGTCCTAATGCGCCGACTCGGGGCGAGCAAGACGTTTGGCGAGAACATGATCTTCATGTTGAACCGTGCTGGTGCGTCTTCGGCTAGCGTCCCTTCGACTCTTCGAAGCTCATCCTCCTTCCCCGCCGGCCCGCAGAAAACACGCCGGAAGACCTTTGCCTGCAGCTTCTCATCCTTAAAATCCTTTACCTTCTCTTCACGACCCCGGGCACGTCCGAGTACTTTTACACAAATGACCTCAAGGTCCTCGTCGACGTCTTTATTCGCGCGCTGTCGGACCTGCCAGAGGAATCAGAGTCGGTGAGTCGGGCCTGCAGGCTAGCGAATGAGCTCAGCCCCATCGCCTGACTTCGTTACCTAATTAGCTTCGACATACATATCTTCGGGTCCTACATCCACTCTTGACGTCGACGCAGCTGCGCGACTGCCCTTACAAACGGCCGCAGCTGCTGCGCGTTCTTCGATCGACGACCTCGAACCCGTACGGTATCCGCGAAATCACGCCGACGACGAAACGACTCGTCGAGCGCTGCCTGGGTGGCGAGTGGTGCGCCGAGGGCAGCGGCAAAGAGGGCAAGGGCGTGCCCTCGCCTGGTGGTCAGCAGGGCAGCATGGGCACTATGACCGACGTCGCCGCAGCGCTCGGCGTCGATGCTCAAGCCCAGGCAGAAGAGGCCGCCGAGGTTGGTGAGGGGTCGGGGCTCAGCAAGAGCATGGATGACCTCAAGCTCGGGGCCGTCATCAGGCTTTCGCCTGACGAGCGTTTGCCCTTGGGTCTGACCGTTCAGACCGGGAAGCGCCAGGCTTCGCTTCCCTCTCGCTCGCCACCGCACCTCAGCCCGCTGGCGACGCAGCCGTTTTACAGCCACGAAAACTTGACGGCGCCTCACCTCTCGTCGTCGGCCGTGGTTGGCTCGCCAACCGAGCATCTGTCGCCGTCATCCGCGCCGGATCATCCGAGCCCGATCGGTGCTGCCGCCGCGCGGTTGGGTCAACGGCGGAAGCCTCCAGCGCCGCCCGTCAACCGAGCGACGAAAACCCGAGTGCCTCTCGTCGCAGGCGGCGCCCGCCGAGGGACTGAGACCGTCGAGGAGGGCCGCTTTGGCTGGCAGACCTTCGCATGACGCCCCGTCGAGATTGCCCCTTGTGTCTACCATGTATCTGAACAGCCGTCCTTGTCCTTGCTGTGGCCCCGTTCCGTGACAGGAGTTCGACTGGAGCTGGCGAGTATGGCCCGGTTCCTTCGCCGCATATTCCGTCGCATCGATGCGCACGCACCAGCTTCCTAGTCTCTCCGTGTCGATGCCCAACATCCAACGGACACGTCGGCCAGGGCTTTGCTTGTCGTCCGGGCTTGCTCCTCCAACAGCCGGTTTGCGCTGAGTCATGCCCTCCGCTCGCCAGTTAACGTGTCAGAGCCTAACCGGTGGAGAGCATCGATGATGAGCCGTCCTGTCTTACTTGCATGAAATTCTCTTACAGCTCGCTAAGCGACTTGAGCCCAACTTCGGACCAGAGCTTGAGACGCTCGCGGTCAGCAATCGCCTCCTTTGAGGCGCTGAAAAAGCGTTTGCCGCCGCCGCCCTTCTGGTCCGTCCTGGCAGAGATGGAGTTAGGTGTCAAATGTCCGTCAGTGAAAAGGCCAATGACGTCCTAGCGTGTTCCGGGCGCACCAGCGGACCTCCTTACCGCCCTTCTCGAGGATGACCTTGACGGTGCTCCAGCTGAAGCGGACAAGGGAAGGGTAGCCGAAGATTGGATCGAGCGTCGACTGGAGATAAGCCTTGGTGGTGGGATCTGCGGCAGGCAAGAGGTCATCAGCCCTCACGTGCTGCGGTGCATGTCCAAGTATGGCACAGAGGCGGCCCACCTGACGGATATCCGGAGCCCATCAGGACCTCGAGGAGCTCGTCCAAGTCGGAAATGCCCTCCACGACGACGGCGTCGGTCGGTGCTACTTCCGAAGCGGCTTCGACCTTAACGTCAGCGCCTTCTGACGCCTTATCCTCGTCCTCGTCCTCGTCCTCGTCCCGTTCCACCTCAGCTTCAGCCCTGCCCTTCTTGCTCTTGCCGCCCTTGGCCTCGGCACCTTTGCGCTTCTTCGGAGCCGTTTCCTCGGCCGCCTTGAGCTTGTACGGTAGACCTGTTTCTGGGTGCAGCCAGTGCGAAATCCAGCGATCGCGAGTGATCTGTGGGTTCAAGAACATCAGGCCTTTTTGATTTCAACTGCAAGCGGGCTGCGAGCAAAGAGCCGTCCGGTCACACACCTTGGCGGCGATTGACGCGGCGCCGACGATCTTGTAGATCGAGTCTGCCTTTGGCTGAACTGTGAAGGCGATGGTGCTGGGTCGGAAGTCCAAGTTGGGTAAGCAGATGCTGCGCATGCGATGAGCCGCCCTCGGAGTCGCGCTCACGGAAAGAGCCTCGAGAGCTTCTCCTGGTAGGGGCCACAGGCACCTAAAGCGTCTACGTAGCACTGACGATGGTAAGCCCAGTCAGTGACGAGAGTCCAAGTGCTTAAGCAGCCCTCAAAGCATCCTGCGCACCTCGGCTAGGTCGATGCCTCGAGCAAGGACCTCGCGGATGAGCAGGATCGTGGCGTCCTCGGCCTGCTTGTTGAGGTTGATGGGACTGATGCCGCGCAACATGCTGGTCGAAATATCCTGCGGTGAGAGCACTCTTGTCGAGTAGTGGAGCTCGTTGTAGCACTCGGCCGCCCCATTAGCTTCAGAAGACGGGCCGGTCGGGTTCTTGAATAAGGAGAAGAGGTGGTCGCGCGTCTCATGCGAGAGCGCCTTCGAGTCGTCAAAGCCAAGCCCCTCGAGTGTCTCGCTGAATGAGATAGGAGCAAAAGCGCAGGCGTAAACCATCGGACCTATTGAGAGCGGGACGAGTCTATCGAGCGTCAGCAGACGACAACTGGAAGCGTTCGAAGGCGAGCTCAGGAACGCACCAAGAACAGGGCCGCGACCGGCCTCGTCGATGCCCATGACCCAGCGCTCCTTCTCCTTACCCTTGGCGCTGCTCTCTCCCTCGAGCGCTGCGCCCTGCGAGCCCGAACCCGACGCTGTTGGAGCAGCGTCTGGCTCGGTGTCGGCCAGCACGCCGTGCCGGGCAGCCGCCAACGAGGCCGACGCGACCTCTGCCGACGGCAGTTGGTAGCGCTCGCGGGTCAAGGCCGAGAGGGGCGAATGGTATGTGTAGGACCGTAAAAGTGGCGAAGTCGGTAGCGGATCAATCGGATCGACGAGAATAGACATGGCGATGAGATGCAGGAAAGTACGTGGGGGTTGAGGACCCAGTCGCGTCGACCAGCTGAGCAAGGCCTCAACGCGTCGACTGGCTGGCTGCGCGCAGTATAGCACAGGCCAGCTGCTCCCGTCCGCGTCCCCTCCAGTTGAAGAGCGCCCCTCTCGCACCACTGGACGTCAAATCTACGAGCGATCGCGCAGACAATCTGAAGATGCGGGCATCGATCTAACCCTCTCTCGGAAAACCCTGCTGCTCTATGGCCCCGACAAGCTGCTCTTCCTCGCGAGAATGTCGCCGAGAGCGAGGGCGATGCCCTGCGTCTTGGACCGGATGCGGATGTGGCCGCTAATGACGCCGTCCTCGCCACGCTCGATCGACAGGTTGGCAAGCGCATCCTCGCCTGGGCGTCAGTAGTAGGGAGGTCGAGTCAGTAAGCGGATCTTGGCCCCGACGGCCCGCGAGGGGGGAACGCACCAAAGAGTGACCGGGCGTAGCAGTTTGCCGAGAGGAAGTCGCAGTCGCCCGAGAGAGCGGCGTCGGCAGTCAAGCAGGCCATGTTGGTCGACTTCATGATGTGCTGCAGGTACTGGCGGAGGTCGTTGATGTCGGTGTTGACATTGACCTTGTTTTCCCACTCAAATTCGGTCCACATGCTCCGGAACTGGGCCTCGTTGCAGTAAGCCGGCTTGATGTAGTCCATGATGTCGACATGGATGTCGTTGAGAACGACTGTCGACGATAGGTCGGACGCGCCCTGGCCGTCGTAGACAATGTTGCCAAAGATGACGCCCGTCTCGGTCGACGACACCTTGATCGTCGCCTTGATTGAGTGGAAGCCGTGCGGGGCGAGCGTGTGCGCGACCGGCCGCTCCACCAGTTTCAGATCCCCAAGCGTCGCGAAGTCGATCGTCAGGTTCTGTAGCGTGTCCTGCGTCTGATTGACGATGAGAACCTCGAGCAGAATGTCGAACTGGTGGACGTTGACGACAGCCTCGGCGTAGACCGGGTCAGAGAATCCTGCGAGGCGGTGAAAGAGCGGCAGATCACATTCAGCGTAAGGTACTCGCCAAGAAATCATCCGGTTGCGAGGCGCACCAGTCAGCTGGACGACGCGACTGAGCTTCGAAATAAAGTCGTCTTTAAGATCGGCCGCGCCTGTCGCCCTCGTCAGGTCCGTGTCGAGCTGAGAAAGAAGCAGTCAAGCGGTCAGCTCAGTTTTCGGTGCCCGCAGGCGGTCGCCCTGGCGATCTGAGGGGCGCCGCACCTCGTCCGTATCGCCGCCGGCCGCCTTCTTTGAGAACTGGCGGAAGACAATTTGGTCGTCGGCCTGGATTTGGCTCGACTTGTTCTCCTTGGCCCGCTTCTCGGCCACCTTGCGCTCTGCTGTTGAGACCATCTTGGCATACGCCGCCTTGGTGTCCTCAAGGAAGATTTCCTGCGCCGGTTTGGAGTCTTCGAGCTGAGCGAGCGTCTGGACGCAGTTGAGGATGCGCTCCTGCGAGTCCTCGTCAATCGGGACGGCGACAAAGCGCGATTGGCCGACGCGGACGATCGAAGCCATGATGAGCATCGCCTCAGCCCTGAGGCTGTTGACGACGCTCGCGTCCGACGAGATCTGATGCAGACGGAGGATGAGCTTGGTGATGCTTGACGAGAGTACCGAGCCCGTGTAGAAGTCGCCTGCAAGCAGCAGCGCGCGAAGCGGCGCTTTGCTTGCGGCTCGAATCTTGGCAATTTTCTCCTTCTCCTGCACCGTTGACGAATAGACGGTCTCGGTCGCGTACGTGCCGTCGGCGAGGACGCGCGTCGTCGTCGACGGCTTGTGCTCGACTGGCTTTGACGGGTCCTCGATCGCTGGGCCCTCGAGCTCATCCAGCAACCGCTGTTCCGACGCGAGGATGGGGACCTCACCAAGGATCTTGCGGATCGCCGCAAAGGCGGCCTGAATGTCTGTATTGGTCAGGTTGCACGCAAACGTGCGATCAGCTGCCGGACCCCGGGAACGACAGCAACCCGACGACAGGGACAAACCATCGACCTCGCTGCAATACTCGCCCACAATCCAGAGCGCGCCGCGGAATACCTTGCCCGACTTGACGTCGCCAATCGTTTGCAAAAGGCGCTCGGTGATGGTATGCCGCAGCTTAGGAAACTTCTCAACGACCTCGCGCACGAACGAGATGACGTCGACCGCTGACGAGTTGCCGGCGTCGCCAATGAACTCCATCAGGACGTGGACGACCGAGGCCGCGACCTCGGAAAACTTGATCGCACACGAATGAATCGATTGAATGAGCAGCTGCCGGTACTCCAGGTTCTGCAGACGGCCAGCGAGAAGCAGCGTCAGCGGGAGAGCAGAAGGGCGCCTCCAAGCCCGCCTGAAAACGTGGCGGCGCACCTTCTCGTAGCCAGACTCCTCCATCGTGTTGGAGAGCTGTTTCTTGAGCGAGCCGACAACCTCCTCGACGTTGCGACCGGTGACCATCTCGAGCGCGACGCTGAGTGCCTTGCGCCGGACCTCCATATCATTGCTCGCGAGCACGCGGAGTAGGTCCATTACGAGAGGGTCGAGCACGTGCTCATGCCGGGCCCGCAGCTGGTTGATGCGTTCCAGAACGATAAGCTTGACATTGTTGTCCGCCTCCTTGACGCAGAGCTCGATGAAGGCGCTGGCGCTCGCCTTGACGGCGGCCGGGTTCTGCGTCAGCGTCGTGAGCGAGGTCGCCGCCTCGTACTTGACCGTGTGGGACGATGCGTTGAGCAGCTCAAAAATCGTCCGGATCCACTTAGCCTTGTGCGGGCCGTCAGCATTGGCCCGAGCCTCCTTCCGGACGAGGTCGATGACGGCGAGCTGAAAGAGCTCATCGAGCGTCGGGATCGAGTCGTAGATCGACAGCAAATATTCGACCGCTCGCTGGGGTGCCATCGAGCTCAGTGAGACGAAAGCGTTGCGTTTGCATGTCGGATCCGACTCCTGCAGAAGACCCACCGCCCGCGCTGAGAGTCAGCGCCTTTGCATTCGCGCACTGTCGGATCGCAAGTACGCACAGCGGCCAGAAAGGTGAGAAGTAGTTCCGGCGCGTCCGGAATGAGCATCTCGTGCTGCTTGTAGATTGAAAAGACGGTGAAGACGGCGTTCTTCCGGACATAGGGGTGGCGGTGCTCCTGTTGACGCGGATGAGAGATGCACTTCAGTAATATTGTCGAGACCCTGTTGGAAGCTAGTGGCGCCCACGTACCATGCAGCTCCGGACAGTCGGCACCAAAGGCTCCAGCAACTCGGCCTCGTGGATCTTTTGGACGGCGCGCAGGGTCGTGCCCCGGATGTACTCATTGGGATGTTGCTACGAAGCAGCCAGGCGTAGTGAGGAGGTCGTAGTCAGTCAGCGGTCCTTTCGCGGCCGAGGTGGTGCCAGGGTGCTCGGACAAACCAGGTCGTTCCGGATGGCATTGCTGACAGGGACAGTCAGATCGAGAGTCAGAAGCGACGCCGAACCCCACGGCAAAGGCCTCCTTTGACGCACCAGACGAGAATCATCTCCTGCTTCAGCTTACCGTTGTCATCAAGCTTGGGGCAAATCCTGGGGGCCGATGATCTATCAGGACGTATTTCTGGAGTTTGAAAGCCTCAAGACCATTACAGAGAAGGCACTCACTCCCAGTAGAACGCCAGCATCTTCTTGATCTGCTTGTTGCGATTCGGCAGCACGAACTGGATGATCGGCATGAGGAGGTTGGGCTAGCGTACGGGTGGGAGTCGATCCCGGAGGATTAACAAACGGTCAGCATGTCGCAAGATATCGGGCAACCTTCTCAGCATGGCACAGGACCGCCCGCTAGCCTTCGCGCCGCCCTCAGTAGAGCTGCGGGCGAGGCTGCCTGCTAAGGGAGGGCGAGCTGAACCGGAGATGCGCAGGGTCGACCGCGCCGCGAAGCTCGGCATGCGGCGCCGGCACCTCTCCCTTGTCTTTCCATCCGCAAAGCGACACACTGAATCAAGCACGGACTCATCAAGAGACGTCGGGGACGTACGTGGGGCGCGCCATTAATGGTCGAGACGATGATCTTGCGGAGCGTCTCGAGCTTCACGTCGTCCGACCCCTTCTCGAGCGCCTGCCGGAGCTCCTGCGTCGAGGCCAGCGAAGAGAGGCCGTCGTCCGCGATGAGCGTGTATGAGATCGGGTCGGCGTTGCTCATCCTTGCTGCGGGATTTGGTTCACCGAGAACCTCGAACAAGGAGCCACAAGGATGAAGAGTAGAGGGGGGGGGGATGAGACTTGGTGCTGGCTGAGATGGGCTCAGGTCGGCGCACGGCGCGCGTGTGTCGCCGGCATGGCGGAAGCGGAGCTAGGGTTATCGAGGACGCGGGAGGCTTCCTAGATGAAAATGTCTGGCTCGCGCGGGAATCAAGTAATTGAGCACAAAGATTTGAGAGAGGGCGCAAGAGAGGAAGGTGGAAGGGGATCTGGGAGATTTGAGTGCGGATGCTGAGCGAATGATTAGCTTGGAGAACTAGCAGGTACAACGAGGGAGAGAGCAGGTAGGGTGCGGGTGCGTTTGCAAGGGCAGGCGAGCGGGCGTGCGGGGGCCGCGGGGAGGGGAGGGTGCAAAGGGGTGTGCGAGGACCAAATGTGGAGAGGAGTTGATGATGAGGTGAGGTCATGACATGCGACGGGCAATCGGCCATGTTTAGGATCCAGAGGCCCACTTTTGGTGTAATTGTGTGAGCTTATTCCAGGCATCCTGTGGGACGCGACTGGCAGCCGTCAGCGAAAATCTCACGAAGAGATACAGAGGGGGCGTCGACGTACGTCGGCGGTGAAGTGGGCAGTCGTGCGTGCGTACGAAATGAGCTGGTCCAGCACCTCGCGCGTAACCGACGTCGAGTCTGGCGGCAGAGTCTGGATTCTAGGCGTGGCCGATCCTGTCGGCAGGGACAAGAAGGAACGCGAGGGGAGTGTCAGCCGGTTTGAAACCACAAGGCCGATTGCATACACAAAGGGCGGCGCACGCTTCCAGGGCTTGAGGAAGTCGTGCTCCATGAGCTGCTCGATGTCAGGCCGGTTCTTCTCGCTCCGGCCGTGACACAGGCGCATAACCTCAATCGCAACTGGATCGACTGGGCTCTGCATCTCTTTCCGCCGGCGGTCAGCCTCGTCCGAAGGAAGGTTGACAAGCACGGGAGTCGACAGCCGCTCATAGACGATTTGATAGTCGGGCGAGGTGATGGCCGCGACCTTAGCCGGGTGGCTGGTGAAAGCCGAGAACGGTAGGTGATTGTACACCATCTGGTAAAGGATGCAGCCGAGCGCCCAGACATCGGTAGGCTTGCCAAGCTGTGCGTAGGGCAAACACGGGGTCAGCAGTCGGAATAGATGCTCCTGCGCCTAGCAGAACGCCTAGCAGAACGCACGACGATGTGAGGCTCTCCGTTGGACCGCTGAACCGACTCCGGGCTCATGTAGTTGAGCGTGCCGATCTGCAGTCGCGCGGACTGGAGGTCAGTGACGCAATTCCAGAGCTCAGTCAGAGAAAGTCACGAACTTGAGCCTCTCTCCGGACATGAACGGTGTCGCCTTCGATCTTGTGCGAGATGCCGAAGTCGATGATCTTGAGCGCGCCACGGACAATCACAAAGTTCGCCGGCTTGAGGTCGGTGTGAATGATCTCGCGATCATGGACGACCTTGACGCACTCGAGCATCTACGACACCGGCCGATCGAGTGGAGCGGAAACGTCAGCCAACGCGCGGCCCGGGTGTGCGGGTGGCACGGCGCCAGACGCACCTGCAGCCAGAAGTAGCCGACGAAGTTCATATTGAGTCGCTTGCCCTTCTGCTCCTCCAGCAGCTTCGAAAAATCGGCCTCGCCAAACTCCATCACCTGGAGGGGAGGGCAGGATCGTCAGGTCGGACAGATGGAGGCTGGTACAAGCTCGGGACGAACGACAAGGATCGCTTTTGGCCGGCCACTGGTTCCGCGCGTCGTCTCCTCGTCGTCGAGACGAATGACCTTGTCGTCCCCGCGGAGGCTCTTGAGGAGCTCGATCTCGTTGAGATAGTTGCGGATCGCCTCTGAGTCCAGCCGGTCGAGCGCGACTTTCTTGATCGCAACCAGATCCTTTCCTTCGGACAGGCACTTGAACACCTTGGATGACCCGCCTCGGCCGATCTGACAGAGCTTGGTATATGATCGCCCGTTGACCTGGAAGACCAAGGACAACGATCAGCAGAAGATGCGACACCCATTTCAGTGCCGGGCGGAGAACGCACGACCATTGTCCTCTCCTTCTTCGCCGCGCCGGTGCCAGGCAGATTCACAGCGACAACCTGGTCGACATGCGCGCCCATCCCGCCGACGCCATTCATCGGCAATGGCGGCGGCATGGGCGCGTAGTGTCGTTGGTGGGACGTCGACTCATACAACTGCTGATGCTGGTGATGCGATGGATGGTAATGCTGCTGCTGCTGCTGCTGCTGCCTGTCGTACGTGTGTGCGGTCGGCGTCGAGTCGTACGTCCCGAGCGAATGCTGCCCGTACTGTTGCTGGTGTGATGGCTGCGATTGATGCTGCTGCGGCGGCGGCGGCGGCGCGTGCAGATGCGACTGAGGTGCGTGAGGCACGTATTGCTGCTGCTGACCCTGAGGCAAGTGCAGTGGTGGCGGAGGCGGTGGCGGTCTGGTCGGATGCGGAGCTGCTTGACCATGCAGTGGGTGTGACGGCGCAGTCATCGGGGCCAAACGAGGCGGAGGCGAGACGTAGGCCGCGTCACGCTCGCGCTCGCGGCCGTCCGACGAGATCCTGGAGTGATACGCCGGTCGCGGGGGATGTTCCAACGGCGGCGGTGAAGCCGCATAATCTCGGGCGATGGGTGAGGGCCCTCGGCGACTGTCACTGGCTACTGTGGCTGCAAAAGATTGTGCATGTCCATGCGCGCCTAACGGCGACGGTGTGTTGCCAGGCATGCGTGGCGAATCGGCGCACGAGGACGAGTTGGACACAGACGTCGATGCTGGTGAGGAGCGTTGAGAACCGCCTTCGTCTCGCCTGGTGCGTGAAGTCCCTACTGAGCCAAAAGAGGCCACGCTCTCCGGCGAGCGATTCTTCTCAGCCAGGCCGGACGTGTCATCATCCTCTTCCGTCTCTGGCAGGGCTTTCCTCGCCAGCCGACCGGCCTCCATAGCCTCTTGCGCACGCTGCTGTCGCGCAAGCTCGTCAGCCTGTCGCCGGCGCTCCTCGGGCGTGACACTACGAACGGCGCCGCCTAGGAGGCGAGACGGCTTGCCGCTCACAGCCCCGCCGGGGGTCTTAGCCGTCGCTGCCGATGAAGCACTCGCCGACGTCCGATGGCGCGCGGTCGTGGCCCCGGGGGTTGTCGTAGGAGGGAGAGCGGCGCGCAACGTTCTCGTCGCATTGAGTGATGTCGCCGTCGTCTCATTGTTGAGGGACAGCCGGGTCGGCGACGCGATAGATGCCTCGGATGTGGTTGAGGCTGAAGGCGAAGGGTGTGCCGGAGCCAGGGTCGGTTGCGACTTCGACTGAAGCTGTGGAAAGAGTGCATGGCGGACGACGATGATCAGCAGCAAGTCGTAAAGTAGAGCACAGCCCTTGCGTAGCTGCCTTGTACTGCGAGATCTTGGAGGGCGGCGAGCACGAGAGCCTCATGGACGTACGCGGTCTGTCCTTCTTGGTCGATCGATATCCTGAGCGCCATCCCTGTCGGCGGCGGCCGGCGGCGACCTCCTGGCGGGCAACGACATACCCGACTGTTTCGGCCCCTGAGAAGCCGACGAGTGACTGGCGACAGAGTCCTCGAGACCCCTGGCAGTCCGCCGAAGATCGCGCGAGCTGCTGCCGCCGGTGACATGGTTGACCTCGTCGCCGTAGACGGTCGATGAGGATGAGGTGACCGGCGACGGTGACGGCGACGCGCCGTTTGTTGACCCACTCTTGACGGGCGAAGGGTAGTCGAACTCGAAGCTCACGTTGTTCATGTGGGGGTCGTCATCTTCGTCGTCGTTATAGTCCTGGCCATGGTCGCTGCTGCTCCCGCCAGACAGGGTGCTCTGTGCCCGGTAGGCCGCCGGAGAGGCCGCCGGCGTGGCGAGCATTCGGAAAGAAGGTGAGAGGGAGATCAGACCGAAGTTGGCCTAAGAGAACGGGCCGACAGGATTCGGCGAACGGAAGCTCGTTTGTAGATGGCGTAGGAGAGCAACAGAGGGAGAGACGCGGACAACGTGTTGACCTAGAGCGACGACGGGTTGTCGGCGTCGGCGGCGGCGGCGACGCGCCGGAACTCGAACCTCCGAAGCGGGTTTCATGCAGCCCTCAGAGGTCGCGCCTGGTCTCGAGCTCGAAGCTCGCTGCCTTGCTCGACCATCTTGATCCTGCAACGACACCTTCCTCTCAGCTTCTCGTCAGATGTCGCCCGCGTTCCCATCGGCCTCGGCCGAGGAGCTCGCCGCCCTCTTTCCCCTAACATCGCCGGTGCCAACACCGCTGTCGCACCCGCACCTCGTTCATCCTTCGACGCTCGCAACCGAGGAGGATCTCCTTGCCGAGCCGTCGTTCCAGCGCTGGTGGGATCACATTCATAACACCCGACGCCGGATTGCGCTCGTCCAGCAGGATGAGCTTGCGACGCTCGGCCCTGCCGCCGACGATCCGACGGCGATTGTCCTCGGCCCGCTTCGAACAGAGGCAGCCCGGCTGATGCTTCAGACGGTGACGAGCCTCTACGAGCGCGCGCTCGCTGTCTTTCCAACGTCGTTCAAGCTGTGGAAATCGTACATGCTGTTCCGCCATGCGCTCGTGCTTGGCCAATCGGCAATTGCCGGCTCCAAGAAGGAGAAGGCTGGCCTCAAGAGCGCCAAGCGCAAGCTCGACACGGCCGAGCTCCTCGATGAGGTCCGTCGCTCAGCCGACTGGGACGGAGGCCTCGATGGCGTCGTCGGCTACGAGGAGTGGCGCGCACTTGTCGCAACGGGCGAGCGCATGGTCGCCTGGCTGCCGAATGTGCGTTCTTGCCCTGCTATCGACCTTTAGCCTTCAACTCGCTGATTTGCCGCAACCGCTGTCCTTCCAGCTCCCTGCCGCCTGGCACTTGCACCTCCTCCCGCTTCTCCATCCTCTCTGCCCTTCACCCTTGGCCCGGACGTATGCGCGCCGAACCTTTGACCGTGCGCTGCGATCGCTCGCGCCGCCCCTTCACCCGCGCATTTGGTCACTCTTCCTTCGCTGGGCCGAGCTCAAGGGCGGCGAGGCCGGCCGCAAGGTCTGGCGTCGCTTCCTAAAGGTCCGTCTTCCAGCAGCCCTCCTTAATTCTTCCGGTTCCAGAGCTGACAAGTTGCTCGATGACCTGCATTGCAGATCGACCCTTCTCTGACGGCGACCTACCTCAAGACGCCGCTGCCGCAACCACTCGAGTCGTCGAAGCTCCAGCTGCTGCTCGCTCGGCGCGCAGCGGCAGGCACGTACATGCCTGAGGATGGCCAGTCAGCCTACCACTTGCTAGTGCAGTGGCTCGAAGGCGTCGAGGCCAACGCCGAAGAGGTCGGTCTCGACTGGGACGAGACAATCGCCGAGCGGGCCCGGCTCGAGCAGATCGACAAGGACAAGGAGGCCGAGCAGGTCCGGGTCGCGAATGAGGGCGCTCGGGTTGAGGGCAAGCTGATGCGGATCGACGGCCCAATGAAGGTCCTCACGGAGGCCGACATTGCGGAACAGGCGGCTGCCAAATCAGCAAAGGGCGGCAAGAAGGCGGCCAAGGAGCAGGCCCTCTACGTTGAGGAGGAGGATCCGAGCTCGACCCGCCGGCTCGACGTCGAGAAGATCGTCCTCAAGGATGGCCTCGGCACGTACAAGGACCAGGCCGGTCGGCTCTGGACCGGCCTCGCGACATACTGGATCAAGCGCGGCGAGTTTGAGCGAGTGCGTTCGGTCAAATTGCTGTCAAACAGTCGTGAGCATTCGTCGCTGACGCCTCGTCCTCTTCCTTTCCCAGGCCAAATACACGTTCGAGTCGGGCCTCGGCGTCGTCGTGACCATCCGTGACTTCACGCAGATCTTTGACGCTTACTCTGAGTTCTCCGAGACGCTCATCTCGACCCTGATGGACGCACTCGGTAGCCAGCCGGACGAGCCCGATGCCGAGGAGGCCGAGGAGGCCGCCGAGCTTGAGGAGGAGCTCGATGGGGCGATGAAGGACTTTGAGGACCTCATGGAGCGCCGGCCAGTGCTCGTCAACGAGGTCTTACTCCGGCGCAACGGCAACGAGGTTGTCGAGTGGGAGAAGCGCGTCGCTCTCTTTGGTGGCGACGACGAGAAGGTACGCAATGAAGAATATGACTCCGCCGGTGAACCTTTGTCGCTGACGTTTCCTTCTCATCACCTCGCCTGCGGCCAGGTCGTCGCAACTTACACCAAGGCGCTCGAGACGATCAACCCGCGTAAGGCGACCGGCCCGCTCTACCCACTCTACGTTGCGTTTGCCAAGTTCTACGAGGAGGGCGGCTCAACCGAGGACAAGGCCGAGCCCGATCTAGCAAGCGCCCGTAAGGTATTTGAGAAGGCGACGCGCGTCGCATTCAAGACGGTCGAGGAGCTCGCCGAGATCTGGTGCGAGTGGGCCGAGATGGAGCTGCGAAACGAGTGCGTGCTGGTCTCGCCCCGACGCGGTTGCCTTGACTATGATTGTGCTAACGATCGGCGCCTTCCGCAGGAACTATGACGAGGCGATCCGCGTGATGCAACGGGCGACATCGACACCGAAGAACACCAAGATTTCGTACCACGACGACTCGCTCTCGGTCCAGCAGCGGCTGTTCAAGAGCCTCAAGCTGTGGTCGTTCTACGTCGATCTCGAGGAGAGCATCGGCACAGTCGAAAGCACCAAGGAGGTGTATGACCGAATCATGGACCTCCGGATCGCTAACGCCCAGGTACGCTACTCCGTCGGTGCCCTTGGTTGCCTAGAGACATGCTGATGCCCTACCGCTTTGCTGCTCGGACAGATCATTGTGAACTACGCCGCCTTCCTGGAGGAGAACAAGTACTTTGAGGAGTCTTTCAAGGTCTACGAGCGCGGCGTTGAGCTCTTCTCGTTCCCGATCGCGTTCGAGATCTGGAACATCTACCTCGCAAAATTTGTCGAGCGTTATGTGAGCCGCCTCCCGCGTCGCCTTCCGACTGACTCAAGCGGTGCATCAAGTGGCTGACCGCCAGCTCCCTCATTTGTAGGCCGGCACGAAGCTAGAGCGGACGCGAGACCTGTTTGAGCAGGCGCTCGAAAAGTGCCCCGACGCGTTCTGCAAGCCGCTCTTTCTCATGTTTGCGCAGCTTGAGGAAGAGCATGGCCTCGCTAAGCGGGCGATGGCCATCTATGACCGTGCAACACGGGCCGTCAAGCCAGAGGACCGCTTCGAGGTGCGTCGCGGGCTGCCTTTGAGTCTGCCAAGTTGAGTGGCTTGGCTAATGTTGCCCTCGCGCTGTCGTCCTCTGCAGATGTTCACCGTCTACATCGCCAAGGCGGCCGCCAACTTTGGTCTGCCAGCGACGCGGCCAATCTACGCCCGGGCGATCGAGGTCCTGCCCGACGCCCAGACGGCCCAGATGTGCCTTCGTTTCGCCTCACTGGAGCGCAAGCTCGGCGAGATCGATCGTGCACGCGCCATCTACGCGCACGCCAGCCAGTTCTGCGACCCGCGGACCAACGCCGCATTCTGGACTGAATGGAACGCCTTTGAGAGTGCGTCCGCCGGCTTCCCGCTGTTCCTATTTCTTTCGGGCTGACTTCTTCATTACCTTCCTCGCTCGCAGTTGAGACTGGCTCCGAAGACACGTTCCGCGAGATGCTCCGCATCAAGCGCGCCGTCCAGGCCGCCTTCAACACCGAGGCCTCATACATTGCCGCACAGGCCGCGGCCGCCCGGCTCGGCAAGAAAGGCGACGACGCTGGCTCGGACGACGAGGGGGGCGCGGCCGTTGACCCGATGGCCGCCCTTGAGGGGAGCGCGCCCAAGGGCCCGAGCTTCGTCGCCGCCAAGCAGAAGGGCGTGCTCGACGCCGGCAGCGCGAAGGACGCCGAGCCCGCCGCGGCTGCGAATCCGGACGAAAGTGCGTCCTCATGCTCGCTCACGACAACATAGACTCGCATGCTGACCCACCGGCGCCCTCCTTCCGTCCGCAGTCGAGATGGACGATGACGACCTTTGAGGCTGCGCAGACGAGTGACGCCAGGGATGGACGCGGCTCGAGAGGAGGACTGCATTATCTCATCCCTCTCTCTTCATCTGGATTGTGCTTGCCAGAACGCTTGACCATTTAGACCATACTTTGTGATAGCCTGACTGGCTGCTGGCGGTCTGCAATCACATCGCGCCGGAATGGAGGAGCCCCGCCCTTGCCCTTTTTCGCGGCGGGCGGGCGGGAGCCGCCTTCTGCTTGCCTCGCCCTCTGCCCCTCGTCTGCCCTACTTTGACCGTTCCGCCCTCAACCCCACCCCGCTCGCCTCTTCCTGTCGCCGTAGCCCGCCTCTCCTTCAATAACAGAATATGTCCCCTAACCTTGGCGGAGGCAAGCGCGAGTCGGGCACCGCCCGCATCCTTGGGTCCGGCACCTCTGGTTAGCCCCTGCCGCCGCCCCCAGCGCCTCTCGTCGGCTGCCGCCTCTGCCGCCGGCACGTCTCAAGGAGGAGGCGACAGAGGCTGGAGCTCGTTTCCAGTTACTGAAACCTCTGATCTCCCTTGCTCAGGTATCGCGGAGCTCATGGTCTTCCACCCGGTCGACACGATCGCCAAGCGGCTCATGACGAACAAAGACGCCGTGCGTCCCTCCCCCCCACGCACGCGCCTCCTGCCCTTATCCGCCGGCGCCGCCTGGAAGACGAGAGGCTGACCGTTGTCCGGTTCCTCGTCCAGATTTCGCGGGCCAACGTCAAGGAGATCATCTTCCGCAAGCATGCCAGTGCCCCCGTCGGCCAGAAGTTCCTCTCGCTCTTCCCTGGCCTCGGCTACGCCGCCGGCTACAAGGTCGCCCAGCGCGTCTACAAGTTTGGCGGCCAGCCCTGGTTCCGCGACCTCATTCAGAAGCATGACGGCGGCTTCTTCACCCGCACGTTTGGCGAGAAGAAGGGCAAGATGATCCGCGAGGCGACGGCCGGCTCGTACGTGCTTGCTTCGCGTCATGTCGGCAGCGGCCAGACAGTCAACGCTGACAAGCCATGCCCGTGTTGCTGCCCATAGCCTGACCGGCATCGGAGAGGTTGTCCTACTCCCGCTCGACGTGCTCAAGATCTTGCGTCAGACAAACCCTGAGGCATTCCGCAACCGCTCGTTCCTCACCATCATGAAGGACGAGGGCTTCGGCCTCTACCGCGGCTGGGGCTGGACCATGGCCCGCAACGCGCCTGGCTCGTTTGCCGTGCGTCCAAGACAATCGCCAATCGCTTCTGCCCTCGTCCTGACCTCAAATGACCCGTCTCTCTGCAGCTGTTCGGGGGTTCGGCCATGACCAAGGAACTCCTCTTCAATCTGTCCGACTACTCGAACGCAAGCTTCTACCAGAACTTTGTTGCCTCGATCGGCGGCGCCGTCGCTTCGATCACGGTCGCCGCTCCGCTCGACGTTGTCAAGACGCGTGTTCAGCAGGCCAACTTTGAGAGCTCTGTTGGCGGCATGGCGGTCATCCGTGAGATGGTCAAGAAGGAGGGCATGGGCGCTTTCTTCAAGGGTCTCACCCCGAAGGTGCGCCGACTGTCAGGCACGCGGCCAGTTCAGCTGTCCGCCCGACTGATCGATTTTCCTTTGTTCCGTCCAGATCCTCGTCGTCGGCCCCAAGCTTGTCTTCTCGTACACGCTCGCTCAGACGCTCATTCCCTTCTTCGGAAAGTATGGTGCGTGGGCTTTTCTGTCCCTCCCATCTGACCACTCAATGCTGATCCTCATTCGAACTAAATGACTCCAGTTTAACCGACAATCTCCCGCGCGTTCAATCTAGAGGCTGCTAGAGCGTCTGCCCCGTGGCGGACCCCGCCGGCCACCCGTCCCGACCATAAAACCCTCAGCCGCCCTTGACTCTCGGCATGGGCCTCTCCGACCATTGCATCCCCCTCCTTGTACCTTTCCCTCAGGGCTCCCTCGCAGCCTGCCCTACTCCACCCAGCGACTTGTACCTTTCAAATCCTTGCTTCGCACTCCCACACCCGACCCCTTTCCGTATCTTCCTGGGCCTCCCAGGCCTGCCTCGCCCTCGCTTGAGGGAGTTAGCTCGCTTGACGGAGAGAATGACCAATCGCACCCCTCAACACCGCAGCAGCGCAGACAGTCAGACATTCAGGTCCTGAAGTACAGATTGATAGGCGCCCTGTCGTCGTGGGTTCTGCGGGCCTCTTCGACCCGCGCCGCCGGCGGGCCGCTGCCGCCTTGACTTCGTCCACCACACCTCTCCCCTTACCGACACATCCTCCTTCGCCACGCCCCGCCCGCGACCAGGGCATCGCACACTTTTCCTTGCGAGCTCCAAGCGAGGCCCCGATGAACTACCTGGCGTCATTTTTCTCGCTTCCGTCGCTCCCGTCACTGCCGACGAGCTACCTGCCGTCACTCCCGTCCCTCCCGCAGAACCTCCAGCGGCGCTTCCTCTCCTTCGTCCTCAAGCGATCGCTTGGCCACTTAGTCAGGGCCGGCGCGCTTGATCCGGAGCGTCTCGAGGCTCAGGTCGTCACCGGCCATGTCGAGATCAAGGGCGTTGAGCTTGACGAGGACGTCAGTGCCGCTGAAGTCGAAGCGATGGCCCCCGCGGCCGGGTCCAAGGGCTGACTGCGCCTCCTTCTGACCCCCTTGCCGTCTGATAGGCGATCAACGGCCTGATCCCTGCTGCCGTGCCCGTCCGACTAGAGTCGGGCTCGCTCGGCACGCTGACTGTCGACCTCGGAAGTGCCGGACAGCCCAGCACTTCGTCGTCCGCCAGTCACCACTCGACGTCGGCTCCAGCCGGCTCTGGCTCGAGCAGCGGCGGCGGGGGCTCCTCTGCGTACTCGCTCAACCTCGCCTTGTCACACCTCTACCTCTGCCTTGTGCTCGAGCCCCCGCAATCGTTGCAGGCGAGCGGTCTGTCTGATGACGGTCCAGCAACGGCCGACCTGGCGAGCAGCGTCCTCAGCGTCGCCGACGAGTTTGTTCACGGCGAGCTCGACGCGCAGGAGGAGCACGACCTGCTTGCGAGTGTGCGCACGCTCCGTCGCGACCAGGACTCAGACCCGTTCCTCGCAGTCGACTCTGAGGGCCGTCGTCGACAATCAGAAGAAGACAACGATGACCTCTGGCTGCCTCCCGGCGCGATGCGGCCGTTTGTCGAAAAGCCGCGGCCGGATCAGACGGATGCGGAGGGAGTCAAATCGTTAGTCATGGGCCTCGTCGAAGGCATGCTTGCCCGCCTCAAGGTGCAGGTCCAGGACGTACGGGTCCGCATCCGCTTCCCTCCTACAAGTGACAAGCCCGGGGATGATTGCGACGAAGAGGTCATAATCGAGCTGCGCATGAGTGCTGTCTCTTATCACAACGAGATCACCTCTAGTTCAGAGTCCGCTAAACCAGGCAAGGTCCTGCGCCTCTCATCATTCAAAGTGACCTTACTGCAGCAGTCTCAGCCGATCTCGTCAGTCTCAACCCCCACTCGCCGGTCCTCGACCTCAACGCTATTCCAGCCGTCGCCGATCCGCCAATCGACCACGTCACACTCATCTTCATCATCTTCGTCGGATGGCGACCCAAACTCAACGCTCATGATGTCGCAGGCGATCGCCGACCTTCGTGAAGGTAGCCTGACGGACTCAAGCCAGAGCATCTACCAGAGCGCGACCGAGGGTGGCACCGCCAGCTTCCTAGTGCCCAACCCAGCCGACACTCCTTGGGCCAATGCCGAGCCCGTCTCAATCCGTCGGCCATTGCCGGAACCAGAGTCCTGGCAGACACTGCTCTCCCTAGGCGATGAGGACGTCATCCTGCGCTTCGGTGCGGCGTCGCCGACCGCGACACGGTCGTTCCCATCCCGGCCACAAGCTCCAGGCCTGCAGCGGTCAGGATCGTCGTCTTCGGGCGACGCCGGATCGAAGCCAACCTCTCGCATCTCACAGACAGCGCTGCAAGGACCCTCGATAAGTCTCCAGGTCCCCGACGTGATCGTCCTCATCCTTCCAAAGCAAGTCGCGGCTGTGTCCAATATCGTCGGCCAGTTGCTCGCCAGTCGCCCATCACCCCCAGCGCCATCTTTGACTGCCCCCAAGGGCGTCACTAGCACAGCCACGCCCTCGGCACATCTTCTTCTCAACCTGCGCTCGGTTATGCTAGTCGCGGTCTACACAGAAGACGCACTGCCATCGGCCGCCCTCAATGCGTTTTGGAGCAAGCCGCGCGGTGGAATTCTGTCGGCCGGCCATCTCGTCTGCAAACTTGGTCCAGTCGAGGCTCTGTCAAGCCCGCCGGCGTCCGCTATCCCATCAAGAGACCCGTTACCTGTGCACTCCGCCAATCAAGCGCTATACATCGAGGATCTGTCGTTGTTCGAGCACCTTGCCCCGAGCGTGGTGGCCCTTTCGGCGGGCAGTGGCGACCCAGCTCCCGCGGTCGCGCCTATCCTCATCGTCGACCCAAACCTCCCGTCGCAGTACGAGGGTACGTTTCCAACCTTCGACAGCCACGACTGGCGTTCTGGCGATCGGGCGCGCAAGGCCGGCGCTGTCGAGAAGGCTTGGCAGGTTCGATCAGGCCGGGCCAAGTTTGCACCCTCGGCAAAGGAGTCGTCGCCGGCGCATCGCGGCCCGGCCCTGCACGCGCTTCAGAGTGAGGCGTCAACCGAAAGTAAGCTTATCCTGCCTTCATCGTGAGTCTCTGCCTTCGTTGACGCGAGCGCACCTTACCTCTCACCGGGCTTTGCAGTACACGCTTTGCCTCTCCACCTCTTCGTCGACCTCGCCCTTGTGGATCGTCTTTTACCATGGCTGCGTTCGATCTCGCCCGTCCGCCCGGCCAAAGCACCGGCGCATGCGGCTGACGGTCGCTTAGGTAGCAGCCCTGCTGCGCATTGCCTCAGCCCTGGCGTGCTCGACTCGCTCGATGCCGAGTACCCAGACAACGGCGCTCGAGGGGGGTTCATCGCGCCGCCGCCCCGACCGATTAATCTGCACCTCCCGTTCTTCCGACTCGATATTCGCTGTCCGGCTACGGCATCAAGCCAAGGCATCGGTGATGGCTCCCATATTCGGTCGGGCATCCTGACGCTGGATCTTCGAGAAGGCGTTGCTCGACTTCGGCCCGCCACGGTGGGCGCAGAAGCTCGGTCGAATGTCAGCCCAGTTCTGTCCACCGAAGTCGAATGGCGACAGCTGGGGCTCTGTTTTCTGCGCATTGGGGACACACGCTCTCGCGCCTTTCTCACCGTCGGCCTTGGATCTGCCGTCGATTCACACGACTCAACGACAGACGGACCGCCCCTCCTACCGCAGCTTCGAGTCTTCGAGCCTATCATGACTGCAAGCCGTTGTAGGATGCGCGATCAGCAGTCGTTGCCGCCTTCTGCCAGGGCTCAGCACGTCGTGTGCCGCCTGCCATCGATCCAGGTTGACGCGCACAAGGCGACAGCGGAGGGCTTGCAGTACTTCGTCGACGACGTCACGCAGTGGCTAAACGGCGCTTTCGGCGATGGCAGTTGCCCTTGCCCAAAGGAGGACATCAAGCTGATCGGTAGCCGCTTCTTTGGGGCTCGACAATCGTCCTTCTCGTCGTCATCGAGCGAAGAGCTACGAAGCAGCATCGCAGGAGGTGTTTCGCCTGACGAGTTGAGCGAGAGTCTCGTTACGGTCGAGATCGCAGACAGTACGTACCATCTGACTCTGATGGTGCATCTCGGAGCTGACATGCGGCCCATTATCTTTTTCATCTCCAGTCGACATCGTTCTGCGCGCACCACGCGTCTCGTCACCTTCGGACCCGGTCCGGGTGATACAGCTTTGGGCTGCAGAGACGACTGTCATCATTGACGCGATCGTCGACCTCAAGGTGCGGAAGCGAGCTGCTCTCGGCTCCCTGTATGCTGCGAGGAATCTGATCCTTGAACCATCCCTGCTCGATACCCATCGTTAGAAAGAGTCCACGCTCCGCATCGCTGTCGGTGATCTTCGCTGTCAGGACATTTCGCACCTCGAAGCGCCGCTTCGGATTCTCGAGCGCACAAGCCATCGTAGTCTGGTCAGGCCGAGCGCCGACGGATCTTTTCGCACTTGACGTGCTGACCCGAGCCGCGGTTTTCTGCAGGACGCCCGTTCGCGGCCAATCATCTCGGCGCAGCTTCACTCGTCGGCCGAACTCGACATCTCTCGACGCGATACCGACCTCGAGGTCTCAATTTACAACTGCACCGTCTTTGCAAGCGCCGATCTCTCGTGGGTGTCTGACCTGGCTCTCTTCATCAAGCCACCGGAAGGGGTGCGTGAAGGCAAAAGCTTTGGAAGCCCATTCGATCTGTCTGACGTCTGACTTGCCACTCATTTTTCGATGCAGGCTTTCGAGAATGTCGAGCCGAGCGAGGTGACCCGCGTGTCGCTGCTTCTGGACGAGACGTCTATCCACCTCCTCGCCCCGACCCTCACCGGCGCAGTCGTCGTCGCCTTTCAGGATCTCCTCGTCTCTACGGAGCTCATACATGACGCGCCATCCAAGACTGTCGGCATATCGGCCGCAGCTCTTCACCTCCTGCTAATTGACGACGTCAAGACGTTCGTGGTAGAGGCGAAGTCGAAGTCGAGACTGCCATTGTCACTTAGTCACTGGAAGGTGGGTCTTATCAACCGGACTCTTACCTTCCCAGCTGGTTGACGCGATCGCGGACCCCCAGTCGCTCGACTACGCGCACGTCGTGCAGGCGCAGACAATTAAGACCATCATCGACATCCGAGACTTTGATCCTCGACTCAAGGTGCGGGTGTTCAAAGTGATCAGCCTCTTCAGCCCCGGGAGCTGACGACCGGTGTCGCCCAGGTCGATGTCGTGAAGGTTCGCGTCCAGGCCCAGATATGTCCCGATTCCCTCGCCACTCTCGCCGCTGTCGGAGGAGACCTGGCGAAGGTCATCGCTAAGTGCGTTATTCTCGCTCTTGACTTTTAGGCCACCCAGCTGACATGCTGCCTCCCGACTCGCACAGTTCAGCGGCCGCATCGTCTGTTGCAGAAGATGCGGAGACTCTACCGTGCAGTACGCAGGGGATGACTGGTCAGAGCGCTTGACGACTTGCAGTCACTCGTCGGTCGACTGACGCCATGAGTTTGATGGCTCCGTAGGCAGCATCGAGGAGCAGGCGTTCAAACACGGACTCGTCCTCGTCACTGATGCCGACCTTGTGAAGGACGACGTGCCGCGCAACATGGATTACCTCGACCTCGACAACCATTCGGGACGAATGGCCCGCCAGACTCCTGAGCTGCTGTCTGACTTTGAAACGGTAGGGGGAAGTTCAGCGCCGCTGCCAGCAGCAGTTCTCTCAGAAATCGACGGCGAGACGGTCAAGCTGCTCGATCCGTTGGGTCTTAACCCGGTCGAGGAATATCATGCGGCTGTCGCTGAACAGCCTGTTGAGCCCTCGTGCGTAATCGCTGCTTCTTCCTGTATTAATACCTCGGGCGCTCGGCTGACACCGCAATGACACGATTAGAAACGACGCGTCGTCGAAAAAGCTTCGAGTGCGCGACTGCGAAGTCTCGCTTCACCTCCACGACGGCTTTGATTGGTCGAGCACTCAAAAGGCTATCGAGCTTGAGGTCAAGTCAGTCCGTCGCAGGCTCGAAAAGATCCGGCAGCTACTCGCGTCTGGTCAGACGCCGGACGAGAGTGTTGAGCAGACCGGGACGATGCTCTTCAACTCTGTCTACGTTGGCCTGCCTCAGTATGCCGCCGACGGCGACGCAGACGCTTACCTCGCCGCCCTTGGAAACGACGACTTGCTGCACCTCGACTTTGCAGACGACAAGAGTCAGAGCTCATCGTTCCAATCGGTCAAGGGCCGACCGAGCGGCGGATCGCCACAGCTCCCATCAAGACTTAGGGCCAAGCGCAAGCAACTGACGCGATCCAAGCATGCGCGGATTGTCGTGGAGTTGACTCAGGTCCGGCTAGCCGTCGAGGTCTTTGCACCGACGTCTGCGACGGCGTCGAGCGTACGTTTGACGGTCGACGAGGTCGAGATCCTGGACCAAATCAAGACATCGACATGGAAGAAGTTTTTGACTGAACTCCGCGTAGACGGCCGGGGCAACACACGCGAGGCCGACTCGCACATGATCACGCTCGAACTCTTGACCGTCAGGCCAGCCGACGACGTCTCGCGCGAAGAGTGTCGGCTGCGTGTAAGTCTTCGTCCCCGTGCTGCTGAAGCGAAGGATCTGACGTCTGGCGCATTTTACAGGCCAAAATCCTCCCGCTGCGTCTGCATGTCGACCAGGACGCGCTCGACTTCCTCAAGCGCTTCTTCGCCTTCCGCGACCCAAGAGCAGCAACGGTATCTGAGGCCGGAGACTCGGGCGCCAACAGCCGAGAGGTCTACCTTCGTGCGCACACGCCGTTCGCGCGACTCCGCCATCCCATGATCAAGGCTGAACCCCTGGCCTTCCCATGCGCAGAGCACGTTGAGATATTTCCGATCCAACTGAAGCTCGACTACAAGCCTAAGCGGGTCGACTACCGTGGCCTGCGCGACGGTCGGACGATCGAGCTCATGAACTTTTTTCACTTCGACGGTGCCGAGATGACTCTTCGGCGGATCACGCTCTCTGGCGTGCGTTCGAGGTCACGTCCTGTCATTGCGCGCTCATCTCGTCTGACGCCTCTTCCGCACCCGCTCGCAGGTGTCTGGCTGGCCGCGGCTCTTCGACACACTAAACGTGCTCTGGACGCCCGATGTCAAGGCCAATCAGCTCGCCGACATCATCACCTCGATCGCGCCGATCCGATCGCTCGTCAACGTCGGCTCAGGCGTCGCCGACCTCGTGCTTCTTCCGCTCGAGCAATACGGCAAGGATGGCCGCCTCGTGCGCGGCGTCCAGCGCGGCGCTACGTCCTTCGTCAAGTCGACCGCAATCGAGGCTCTCAAGCTCGGCGCCGGCTTGGCGACGGGCACGCAAGTTGTGCTTGAAAAAGCCGAGCACGTCCTCGGCGGCGGGCGGTCGAACCGGTTTGACAGTCCTGTGATGGGCGAGACCGTCGCCGGCAGCGGCCCCGAGCCCGACGACCTGCACTCGAGCAGCGACGACGACGAAGGCGCGGCAGAAGCTCATAGTCGATATGCAAAGCAACCGGCTGACGTCAAGGAGGGCGTCTCGACCGCATACCGGAGCCTTAGTCGGAACCTCAACTCGGCAGCCGAGACAATACTAGCTGTGCCGATGGAGGTTTACGAGAAGGCCGGAACCGACGTGCGTCACTCTCCTTTGTCTGCGGTCGCGCCCACTCACCACTGATGCCGTCGCTCATCCTCCTTCACTGACAGGGTCCCGTTCACGCCGTCGTCCGGGCCATCCCCATCGCTGTACTCAAGCCGATGATTGGGGCGAGCGAGGCCGTGAGCAAGACACTTTTTGGTCTGCGCAACTCCATCGATCCGGGTGCGCGACGCGACCTCGAGGACAAGTACAAGTGAGCGGCAGGTCCCAGGCGATGAACAACGCATGGTCACGGCCCGAGGCTATCGTAAACCTGTGGACCCGTCTGGCAGGCGTGCGAAGCTTCCAAAGGAACGGGCGCTCCATCGGCAGCAGCGAGCCCGGAGGCCGCGAGCTCAGTCGGGGGCCGACGACAGACGACCCAGCCGTGCGGCACCGGACCCTTTCTCGTTATCCAGCCGTAGCTCCCTCGCAGTCACTTCGGCCTGCACAGTACAGATGGGCGCAGGGCGGCAGACGGCAGCAGGTCGAGCACCAAGCCTCTTGGCTCGTTTGGCCTCAGGGCTTGATCCGGATTTGCTCCCTCGGATTTTTCACGACAATGCGGCTGTCAGCGACGACACACACGTGACGACGACGACCTCCAGACGCCCGCTCGCCCAATGACATGAAAGCTTGCTCGTCCATGGGTTGGTCAGTGAGCTCCTGCAGGTCGAAAGGGCCGGACGCATCGCTGCGCATGTGCAGGCAACCGTGGCATCGCCCGTCTCCCCATGGACGACTGGACGACCATATATATATGGTGCGTGGATCCGCCGGCTGCCGTCGCGTCGGTCACGGCGCGCCTCCTTGTCGCTATTGCTCTCGCGAGGCGGTCTCGCGTGGCCGCGCCGCGCCTACAAGCAAAGAGCGAGGCCGACGGCCTGCGGCCCTGGGTCCCCAAGCGAGGGGCTCAGCTTGGGGCAGGCCTTGGGTCTGGCCGGGGTTGTCGGCGACGAGGTTGCATCTGCAGGATATGATTCCAGCCGCCCGGGCCATGGGAAAGGGATCGCGGCCGAGAGCTGGCCTGGCGACCCGTCTCAGAGGAGTGGCACCGGACAGAGCTCCTCTGCTGCCGTTGGTTTGCCCACCAGCCTGCTCGCTCCTGTTGCTGCAATCGCTCAGAGTCCTGTCTCAGCATCAGCCTCTCTCTCTCAACAGCCATTGAACCTCCCTCGCAATTCCCTTGCAATAGACGACACGAAAGGTATGCTCAGAGCAGCGCGGCCGATCAAGCCCACGGGCTGACACGGACTGGTCACACGCGGAAGTCACTAGTCTCCTTCAGCCTCGGGTCGTCCAACAGCCAGCAGGTCGAACTCGATTCGACTGCCACACGACGCCTCCTCCAACAATCTCAGTCGCTCCCTTAGCTTGACGTCGAGTTGGCGGACAGTCCCTACCTCGTCGCCTAGCACGAGGTATCCCATCCGCTTGTCCCCGGCCGACGCATCCCTCCCCGCCCTCCGATCCACCTCCTGAGACCTTGCGCCTCGCACGATAGGCAGCACGCGCCGGCCCTCCTGCTGTCGACTGACCCGCCAGTGTTCTTCCCGCGTTCTTCCCGCGCACCCTGCGCCAATCTACGTTTCCCCTAGCCGATAATTCACCTCCTGCGCGGCATGTCAAGCCCCCTGCGACCTTCAACAGCTTCGAGTCGGCCGGCAACCGGCCGCCGTCGCAACCGACCGGCCACGGGCAGCTCGGAGCGGCCCGACACGGCTGCCTCCTCAATATCTTCGCTCGGTCCGGCGCTGCATACCTTCCGGCCCGACCTAGATGACCTCAGTGACGATGGGGAGGGCTTCGTGGAAGAGTCCGAGTCGGAGGCTGAGGAGGGCGTCTTTGCCTTCGCCCGGCCCGTGACCGGTGCCGTTCCTAGCTTCCGTCCCGGTGGGCTCAGTCCCATCTCGCAAGGGGGCAGTTTTAGCCAGCCGCCGACGACGGCTGGACAGCGGTCTGTGCTGGCAGACGGTCGCAGCGCTCGTCCTCCATCGACGGCACAGTTCTCAGTCGCGCCGCCGTCGGTGTTGTTCTCCCCGTCCGGGCAGCCGACGATGGGCAGGCACCCGCCCTGGTCGGCCGATAGCTTTGAGGAAGGCATTGCTGGCGGGAACTTGCCCAACAATCGGAGCGGCAGCGACCTAAGCCGGCCAGACGGCGCTGTCTCGCCGACGCAGCTCGCGCCCGCTCAGCAGGTGCTCGCCAACGACGGCGAGCGCTACCTCAGGGGCGACCCGAAGTTTGGTTACATCGAGAGCGAGGCCTCGTCCTCACTCAGCTTCCCAACTAGCGCCGGCGACACTTCCTTCAGCCAGCAGGCAGTGCACATGCGCAGCTTTGCGCCACTCGTTGAGGAGGGTGGTCGCCGGCGGCGGAGCGTCAAGTATGCCGAGACGGAGCCCGGCTCGGACGACGGCGCCGGCCAAGGGTCGTGGCAGTCGCACTCGCTTGCGGGCCCGACGACAATTCCGCACGGTCAGCAGGATCAGCATTATGACGACGAGTATGAGAAGGGCGACATCATCGCCGATCTTGAAGAGGACGACAGCCCGTACGCCGAGGTACGGGCGACCGTATCGAATCTGGACGACTACGACATGCCCGGTGAGTCTCTTCCCCTCCAGCCGCATAGACATCTCACTGACTCTGAACGCTTATTCCTCGCTGTTTCTCGCTGTTTGCAGCGCTTACATTTCGCGTCTGGGTCATCGGTGGTGGTCTCTCGCTTGTCCTCAGCTCCATCAATTGCTTTCTCTACTATCGCAACCCGGCACCCAATATTCCGACCACGCTCGGCATTCTTTTGGCGTACCCTCTAGGCAAGGCGGCGGCTGCCATTCTGCCGATCTCGACGTACACCTGCCCCGCCTGGATACCGTTAGTCGGCGGTGTCGATTGGTCGCTCAACCCCTGCCCCTTCAACATCAAAGAGCATGGCCTCATTACGATGATGATGATGATCAGCAACACGGCCGCATACGCACTTCAGGCTCACATCGCAGCCGCCAAATTCTACAACGTGGACCTTTCTATAGGGTCCGTCTTCGCACTAATGCCCGAGCGCGAACATGCGGCTGAGTTGACACCAATCGGCTCGTCCCTGTCACTTTTCAGCTGCGAGATCCTGCTCGTTTTATCCACTCAGCTAACGGGCATTGCATATGCAGGCTTGACGCAGAACTTCTTAGTAAGTTCTCTCAATGCGGATCAGGTCACAGACGTGCCCGGCGACTGACTACACGCTCGTGGCGTAGATATGGCCGGCGTCACTCATATGGCCAGCCGTCTTGCAGCTTTGCTCGATGCTCAACACGCTTCACGCTGGTGAGGAAGTCCTCTCTAGCGGCGGCGCGAAGGGCATCACCCGGCTTCGGCTCTTTTACATCGTTCTCGTTGGCTCGCTCGTGTACATGTTCCTGCCCGGCTGGCTCTTCACCGCGCTCAGTTACTTCAGTTGGATCTGCTGGATGGCCCCCGGTACGTTTTCGCAGTACTGCTTCTAGTGCTCTCTCTGCTGAAGAGCACGCGCCCTCTTACCGGTGACGCTCACCTTGCAGAAAACGTCGTCGTCAATCAAGTGTTTGGGGCAGCGTCAGGCCTTGGCCTAGGCTTGCTGACCTTTGACTGGTCGCAGATCAATTACATCGGCACGCCGCTCGTGACCCCCTGGTGGGCGGCTGCGAACGTCGCCGGAGCTTTTGTCATCGGCTACTGGATTATAGTGCCAGCTCTTTACTACACCAACGTAAGCCCTCTAGCGCCAATGTACGCAAGTATCATCACACTGAGCTATGCCACGCGCTCTTCTGTACGACCAACAGACCTTTTCTGCTCAGTATCTGCCGATCTCAACGAGTGGCAGCTTCGACCGCTTCGGCGCGCCTTATAACCTCACGCGCATCATCGGCAGCGACTTCGGCTTCGACGCGACCGCTTATCTCGCTTATTCGCCAGTCTACATCTCGTCTGCCCTTCAAATGACGTACGCGCTCTCAATGGCACTCGCCGCCGCTGCCATCGTCCACACCGGTCTCTTCTATGGACCGCGGATCTACCAAGGTCTGCGCGGCCGCAAGGTCGAGGATGACGATGTGCACGCGCGCATCATGCGTCGTTACAGAGTCGTGCCTCATTGGTGAGCATAGGCTCAAGGTCCTGTCGACGTTCTCGACGCTTTCGCTTATGACATTGCCTTGCCTCCCAGGTGGTACGGTATTGTCTTCGTTGCCTTCTTCAGCTGCGGCATTGCCGCTGTCCAGGTCTGTCGATCGAGCTCACTTCGCCATTCCAAAACAGGCGCTGACAGTTGCTCGTACCTTCGACAGGCCTATCCAACCGGGGTTCCCGTTTGGGCTCTCTTAATCGCCTACCTTCTTCCCGTCATCTACGTCATCCCAGCCGGCTACGTTTATGCACTCTCAGGCTTGACGGTCAGTCCACCAATCCACTGAAGCGAGCCGTGTTGAGGGATCTAAGCTAGGTCGCTGAACATAACCACACGCGCTTCGACGCCAGTCGCCCATGTGCAACGTTGTTTCTCAGACTATCGCCGGCGTCCTGTTTCCGGGGCAAGCCGTCCCGAACATGGTTCGTCCGTTCCGCGCTAGAGCTTGCGCGTAGCAGCGCTGATCATCATCTTTATCAATCCCAGATATTCAAGGCGTACGCTGTCAACACGCTGTTCGTTGCCGGCAATTACTCGGCTGCGCTGAAGCTTGGGCATTACCTCAAGGTCCCACCAAGACAAGCGTTCTCCGGTACGTCTTGGATGCTAGTAGTCAAATAGATTGGTTGCATCTTGACGATTGTGGCTGGCCCTTTCGGCTGCTAGCTATGTTGGCCGCAGCGAGTGTCACAGCCTTCCTGCAGGTCGGCATCAAGGAATGGCTATTTGCGACTACCCCTGACATATGCACAAACTTCAACGAGAATTCGCTCACGTGCCCGTCGACACGTTCCTTCTTCACTGCCTCAGTCCTATGGTGCGACGCCGAGCCGCTTCGACAAACCCCTCCTTGGGTGCTGATTCGTCTTCGTCTTTGCACTATAGGGGCATCATTGGACCAAGGCGGCAGTTTGGTGCAGGGGCGACGTACAATCCTTTGCTTTACGCCTTTCTCATTGGCGCTCTGGTGCCGTTACTGCTTTGGTTGTACCTGAGACGCGTGAGTGACAATGGCGTTCCAAAATTCCTTTCTGGCTGGGCCTAATACTGCTTCTGGTCGAGTTCCAGTATCCGACGTCCTGGCTCAAAGACGTCAACCTGCCAATTGCGTTAAGCGGGCCTCAAGTTATTCCGAACGCCCCTTCTCTAAACACGGCTGTCTGGGTGATCGTCAACTTCTTGACCCGTACGTGACCGTCTTTCTGGCGAGTCAGGCCAGCCTCTGATCTCCTAGACTATTGCGCCCGTATCGCAGAGTACGTCGGCCGGCGCCGATACTTCCGTCTGTGGTCCAAGGTATGTTCGCGGCCTTTCCCTGCCTTGCTGCGCACTCGTCGCCCGGCCCCTAGCAGCTGACGCTTGGAATCCTTGCCTTAGTACAACTACATCCTCTCGGTTGCTCTCGACACTGGCACTGTCATTGGCATCCTCCTCATCTTCCTTTGTCTCCAGCTCCCCAAGGACGGCACGTTGGCTCTCAACTGGTGGGGCAACCTTGTCTGGCAAAACAGTCAGTCCCGATGATCGCCTTCCTTGACTTATGAGGGTCACCCGCTGCGCCTGCTCATAGCGCGCTTGCTGACCCTTTAGCAAATTCTCATCTTGCTACGCAGCTCTTGATGGCACTGGGACAACCTTTCTCAAAGCCCCGGAGACAGGGTTCGGACCCTCAACTGTGGGTTCAGAGTGCCTCAGCGCCTACCTCAGCTCCATTCTGCCGGATTTAGCCCACGATTGGTTATCTGACCTACTCTACTTGTATCGTCATCCTTGTAGTGGCCCGTATAGGCTCAAGTCAATCCGCTGTAACAACACGCCTTTCTCGCCTTCGGCCGCGGCGCATCGTCCGATTCACTTTTGCACCTTCCGCTCACACTTCGCATAGTCTCACAGACCTTCTTAACTTGGCCGATCATGACCTTTGATGACTTTCGGAACGCCAGTCGATCAGTGCTAAATCAGTGCTGATATGTGCTGGTACTGTTTCTGGGCTGGTCTTGCGTGCGCCGAGAACGCTCAAACACCTGACAGCAGTTGGATCGACCAGATACGACTGTTGCCTTTGGACTATTGACTGGAAGGAAGCCGCCGACACTTTGTCGTTCAGAGTTCTGCGCTCTCGAGCCGAGTCTGCGCGTGATTAGAATTGAGTTCGTCGTGCACCGAACACGAGGACGCTGCCATGCGAATTGCTGAGGTCGTCCGCGGGTCCGCCCGCCTAAGGTTCATAAGGAGCAAGACAGTGCCCCGTCTGGTCGTCGTTTCAGCCGTCGATGTCACGACTTCCGTTAAAGGGGCGAACTCAACCCGGTGCAGTTCTTCGGTGGTAGAAGGAGAAGCGCCGCCGCGCGCGTCCAGTCGACTGTGCCATTTGTGCTTCACTCGTTAGCTCGTAAGCCTGTAAATACATGTCGAGCGGGCAGCTGCCGGCCGCAACCCGCTGATGAAGGGGCGACGGCAATGATGCCGACGTGGACAAAGGATCCAATGTCGCCGTCGGTACCTCGAAGAGCATGACGACCACGGCGATCCCCCTTCGTGGCCGTTCGATGCGCCCTCCGGTAATCACAAGAAGCCGCCGCCAGCATCGACCTCTCGACGGATCTCGGCCCCTCCCCCGGCAAGGTCGCGGCCCCGCCAAGCTCTGCGCCCTCTGCCACCGCCTTTCGCGCCTCCTCGGTTGTCGTCGTTGTCGCCTCCCCTTTGGTCGGAGGGGAAAAGGGGGCAGATTGGCGTGGCCCGGCCGGCCAGCGCCGGGAAGGACCCGTGGTGGCGCCTTCGTCCGCAAAGGCAACCTTGTGCCCCCGATTGATTTCGTAGGGTTGAGCCACCGAATTTCTTTTTCACCGCGCGCGCGTGCGGGGAGCGGGAACGCGCAGCAGGCCTCCCGGCCCGACGCGACGCGGGTGGCGGGTTGGCTGGGCACGAGGGCTCCTGCCGACGAGGAGGCGCGCTCGACCGCCTTCCCCTCGCGACCCCACCTCGTCGAGCCCTCGCAGCGGGGTCGGCGGAGGGGATCCAGAGACAAGGAAGAGAGGCGGAACCATGTCTGTGACGCTCGAGACCTGTTGAAGCAAAATACGGAGGGGGAGGTGGGAAGCAGCAGCAGACATAAAGGCGGGGAAAGACGGTTGTGCTCTTGTTCCTTCTCTTCAAACCCAACAAGCCCTCTGCCGATCCTCTTTTCCCAGAGCCTTCCGCCCGGAACGCCAGCTGCCTTCCAACCACCACCTGCCCCGCACACCGCTACCTCTCACACACAGCAAAGCTCCCGTAAGTCAACTTGTCTATCCATACTGAGTGGCCGAGGAGGAGACGGCTGCGGCTCGTCAGCCCCTTCACTCCTCATTTTACACACCGCTGTCCTTTGTGTCTGGTCAAAGGTCAAGAGGGCTGACGTGATCTTGTCGCTTGCCCATCTCCTCGCCATCGCTCCTTCACGCCGACCATGCTGTTCGTCTTGCAGGTCCCTGCAACAATGCTTTTCCCCAAGTCGACCGCCGTTGTCGCCTTCCTTTCGCTCACGTCGGTTGCCGTTGCCGCTCCCGTCCCCGCCGTCGGCAACATCGAGGCCCGCGGCCTCTGGAACAACCCCAGCCCCTTCGGCCAGGCTGAGGAGCCTTCGGTTGACATTCGTGGCCTGCGCCAGAACCCCTACCCGATCTCGAAGCCCGAGGAGCCTTCGGTCGACATTCGTGGCCTGCGCCAGAACCCCTACCCGATCTCGAAGCCCGAGGAGCCTTCGGTCGACATTCGTTCGACATTCGTGGCCTGCGCCAGAACCCCTACCCGATCTCGAAGCCCGAGGAGCCTTCGGTCGACATTCGTGGCCTGCGCCAGAACCCCTACCCGATCTCGAAGCCCGAGGAGCCTTCGGTCGACATTCGTGGCCTGCGCCAGAACCCCTACCCGATCTCGAAGCCCGAGGAGCCTTCGGTCGACATTCGTGGCCTGCGCCAGAACCCCTACCCGATCTCGAAGCCCGAGGAGCCTTTGGTCGACGCCTGAAAAGCAAAGTGTGTGATTATAGTTTTCATTTGCAATTGAACTGTCAATCTGATCGGATTCATCTCCCTTTGTAAGACCTGTTATCTTTGCAGAGAAATTGCTTCAATGACCTCACTTGCGTTTGCCCGCATCCCTGTTTCACGCCCCGTACATTGTTAGATGCCTATGTTCCTGTAATTTCAACGTTGCCATAACGCACAAGATGCGATTCATATGCCATGCCAAAGAACGAGTATTATCACTGTAGGGAAAGATCGCGAACAACTGAGCGCAGGTCATTCTCGTCCTTGCCTAATGCCCGCTGCGCCGGAAGCCAACTCGCAATATCAGTCTCGCGAATGACCGTGCGCGGCTCGCTCGGGGCCCACCGACTCTGGCTAAATTGCATCGGACATTCTCGCGCGCGACCTGAGATGGACGACGAAAAGGATGAGACGCAAGGGACCAGCAACCTCTCTAAAACTGCTCGATCTTTCCGGTGCAGCGGCAGCCTGGGGAGTCGCGAGTCCTTGCTTTGCAGTTGTAGAAGAAGACCTTCGCATCTGTCTTTACTTGACATTCAGCCTACAGTCCTTTGAATGAACCCCTACAAGTCCATCCTTGTCACCGTCAGCCTCCTAGTGGCCGCTATCTGCGTAGCCGCCTCGTCGGTATCCGTCGTCCAACGTCAGGTCGGCGGTCGGCCACAGAACCCTATCTCGCACTCGGAGCCGATCAGGCGTCAGGCTGAAGTACGCTTCCAAAAACCCATCTCGGACGACGACCAGCTCGCGCGTCGGCAGGTTGGCGGACGTCCCTTGATTCCTTCCAGCGACGCAACACCCTTCCGCCGTCAGGCAAGCGGTCGCCCCTCGAAACTTGCGGCCTACGTCGACAGTGACGTGGTGGATCATCGGCAGGTCAGTGGACACAGTCAGAACTCGACTAAGGACGCCGAGTTGATCAAGTGCTGGACGGCCGGCTAGCACCTGAACCCGATGTTGAACGTTTTGTCGGCTGTGAGCGAGTAGCTTTGACGTTCCTGCTGTGTTCACCCTCGTGATTGGCAACCTTCATCGCTCCACGTCGCGGTGCTCGGCCACTTGCCTCGCTCGACGAATGAATGTGTACAGATAGTTGAGACCGAGTCATCAGCCCGATTAAAAGTCTGGTAAAGCCACGGCCTCTGAGGCTGATGAGCCGGAAGCGGCTGTCGGACCCCTCGTCTCGACTTCAGCTCGAACATCTGAAGCTTGAGATCAGGATCTTGCGAGCTAGAAACGGGCTGCCTGCCCATCAACATCTGTCAGTTTTGCGTTAGAACATGAAGTGAGTATGATTGTGGCGAGCAAGCGGCGCTTGGCCGGCTCGAAGACGCACGCAAGCTAAGGGCTGACGTTTTGTCAGCGACGAGCGGCTTGGGCGCCTCCGCCCGCGCGGTGATTCGTCCGAAGCATGACTGACCAACCTTGCTCGTTCGACTCCGACCACCGCCAGCACAACCCTTCCTCAAACCCCCTCTCGAGTCCAAGCTCGCCCGCATGTCTTCATCTTCCGCCTCCCCTGGCGCAACTCTTGTCATCGGCTCGCTCGAGCGCGGCGCAGAGTACCAGGCCTTGATCGGCCGGCTCGAGGCGGACCAGGCTGTCGCCGGCTCGAGCGCCGCCCGGCTCGACCGCTACCTCGTGGACAGGATTATTGATGGAGGTACGACCCGAACTAGCAGAGGCAGGAAACGATTGACACCATCTGTGAGCTTCCAACTGACGTCCTCATAACCCCCTCCCGTCAGCGACGACGCTTTCGCCGGCCGCTTACTCGTCGGCATACATTCTGCTGCCCGAGTCGCAGCTCGCGCCGCTCCACCCGACCTTCCTCGCGCAGCTCACGGCGGCCCTGAGCCCAGCAGCGGCCGTTCAGTTCTACCTGCCGGCAGAGGCAGCACCGTCCAGCCTGTCGTCGTCGCTCCTGCTCGCAGGTCTGCAACCTGCGGCGGCAGCGGCAAGCACCGACTCGGCCGTGCTGCGTTTCTCCTCCCCCTCCACTTCTGCTGCGACCGAGGGAGGCGTCCGACTCCTGCGCCGGCCCAAGACCAAGGCGACCAAGTCGGCTATCTGGGCTCTCCAGGCCGACTCGCCGGGCACGTCAGGCGGCAGCGGGACGATCACGCCGTCGAGCCTGCTGACCGAGGGCGACCTCAAGCGCCCGGTCTGCGTCCTGCCCGGCGAGGCCGAGCGGGCGACGAAGCGCAAGGTCCGTCCCATTGTATCCTGGTCAGGCCGCCGCCTTTTATGTGCTGACACTCTGTTCACCCTCTATCTCGCGCAGCGAGCCTGCAAGGGCTGCACCTGCGGCCTGGCAGAGCTTGAGCAGGAGGAGGCCTCATCGGCGCCGGCTGTCGCGTTTGATCTCTCGTCTGACCTTCCTGACCTCTCCTTCGGCATCTCGGCCCCGGTCGCGTATGTCCCACACCCCCTTGCTCAGTGTTGCTGCTTGTATCGCAAGTCTTTGCTAACAAGGTGTCACTTGAGAACTACAGTAAGTCTGAGCAAGAGCGTCTCAAGGCGGCAGCGGCAGCAGCGCCCAAGGCCACAAGTTCGTGCGGCAACTGCTACCTTGGCGATGCCTTCCGCTGCGGCGGCTGCCCTTATGCAGGTGTGTCTCGCGTCCATGCTCGCGTGCTTGGCCGTTCGTCGCTCACGAATAAAGCATTTCACCACTGCAGGCCTTCCCGCGTTCGAGCCAGGACAGCAGGTCGTACTCGACGGCATGGCCGACGACGTCTAACAGCTCGTTGCCTGCTGTCATCGCGACCTAGTATCCGCTATTCTCCCTGTCGTGCAATCCAGCGATCGCCGCCGTCTTCTCTCCTTGTACCATCGTATCCCGGCCACTTCGCATTCTTCTGCTTCCCTTCTCAAATTAGACGCGTTCTTGTTCCTCTCAACCGCGATCAGGCATGATGATCCTTTTAGATCTTTCCAGACGGTCGCTTAGGAGATGACTGCTCTGCTTAAAACATAACGCGCTCTGCTTGAGACATAACGCCGTCTGGATCAGATCTAACGGTCTCTCTGACGCTCTTGCAAGGGAGGCACTGGCAGAGCATGCATGGAGAGCCTCATTGGCGCGAGCTCTTCTGGCCGGTCCTGCCTCCGCCCCGACCCCTTCCTCCGCCCCGTCCTCCGCCGCGGCCGCCGCGCGATCCACCGCGACCGCGACCGCCGCGGGACGACGGCATGCCGGCCTCACGCGAGTCATCGTCGCGGTCCATGTCGTCCTTGCCTCCAGCGCCATCAGCCCCGCGCTTGCGCTTGCCGCCGCCGGCCTTCTCCTCACGCATCTCTACCGCAGCCTCGCGCGTCGCCTCGCCGACGCGCTCCTCGAGCAAGCCCACCGCCTCAGCATCGAGCGGGAACTCGACCATCTTCTTGCCGATGACCGATTCGATCCGCTGAACGAGCTCGATATCGTATTGGGTGACGACAGTGATCGACTTGCCCGACCGTCCAGCACGGGCCGTCCGACCGACGCGGTGAATGTAGTCCTTCGAGTTAGTCGGGATTGAGTAGTTGATGACGATGTCGACGGCAGGAATGTCGAGTCCACGCGAGGCAACGTCGGTCGCGACGAGGATCGACCGACCGCCTGACTTGAATTTGCCAAGCGCGCCGAGCCGAGCCGACTGCGAGAGCTGGCCGTGGAGCGGGACTGCCGGGAAACCGAGCATGCGCAAGATGATTGACAGACGCTGGGCGTCGGCGACAGTCGAGGTGAAGATAATGATCGAGTTGGCCGAGAGCTCGTTTGCGAGGTATACGAGGTGAGTGTCCTTCTGCGAGTAGGGCGTCAGAATGTAGTGCTGCATGAGCGTGTCGACGGTCGAGTACCTGTCAATGGTCGCCGCCGGTCAGCACATGCGAGACGCGAGTGAGTGCTGCACAACAGGCAGGGCGCACTTGGACGAGACCTCAACGCGAACAGGGTTGGCAAGCGAGGCCCGCTGAAGCTTGGCAACTTTAGACGTCATCGTGGCTGAGAAGAGGAATGTGTTGCGCTCCTTCGGCAGGACCTTAAGGATCTTGTCGATGATCGGCCCGAAGTCCAGGTCGAGCAGCCGGTCGGCCTCATCGAGAACCTGTTACGATTAGGCAGGACAGCCGTTGGTAAGCCCGTCGCTCGATCTGAAATCCAACCAGACCAAAGATGGCAGCGCTAACGTACCAGGTACTTGATGCCCTTAAGCGAGAAGCCCTTCGTGTTCTCGAGGTGGTCCTGGAGTCGACCAGGAGTGGCAACAACAATGTGCGGCCGCTTCGAAAGCGCAATCGACTGCGTCATCATGTCCATGCCGCCGACGATGACAGCTGTCCGAACGCCGATGGTTGCGCCGAGGCCGTCAATCTGCTGCGCGATCTGATAGGCGAGCTCACTAAGGAGACGTAAAGCCAGGGAGGGCAAGGCAGCCGCAGCTAGGGCGATCAGTGTCGGGCGCAGGTCTAACGATACATCAGTTTACACGTCCAGTCGGCCTGAGCAAGAACGCACCGAGTCGGCGCGAGTACGCAAGCAAACATCGGCTTGGGGTCCTCCCAGAGTGCCTGGAGAATCGGCAGCGAAAATGCGGCCGTCTTTCCGCTGCCGGTCTGCGCGAGACCGATAATATCGCGGCCCTGGAGGGCGAGTGGGATCGCCTCAGTCTGAATCGTCGTCGGCTTGGTGAATCCCATAGTGTCACAGGCCTCGCACAGAGGCCCGTTGACACCGAGCGAGGCGAACGTTGCCGTCGACGTCGAAGCCTCGGCGTCAGAGGCGGACCCTGAGGCGACGGTCGAGCTCGAGGCATCGGACGGCGCCGGCGAGGGCGAGCGCGAGGTCGAAGCCTCCTGAGGGGAAGGCATGGTACGAGCGAAGGAGAAGCGAGTCTGAGGAATGGTTTGATTGAGCGGCGAGTACGTGCGTGCGAAGCGGGCGATCGGGAGGTTAGTTCGGTGCGACGAGGGCGGTGGTCGACTGCGAGGCTGCTCGTCGTCGAGATTCGAGTGCAGCCGGCTCGAAATCCGCAGGGACGGTTTACGCCTGCGAGTTTACGGTCTTTACGGCCCCAGCCTGCGCCCGCGTTTTCGGGCGGCGTCGACTCGTTCGTGCTCGGGATCTCGCAAACCCGCCTCCCTTCTCCTCCCCCCCCTTCTCTTCTTCCTTTCTTAACGACCCCTTGCTGGGAAAGCCACGAACGGACGACACCGGACGATCAGCAAAGAAACAGAGGGAAGAAGATCAGTTTCAGCTTACGGCCCAACCAGACCTCACGCTCGCACGACCCGTTCGACCTCCCCACAACCGCCGCGCCGCCTCTTCAGCCCGCCCTCTCTCAGCCGCCCCCGCCGAGCTCCCCTGCGCGTCCTCCGTCGCTCGACTCGAACTTTGGTAGCCAACGTCCCGCACGGCCGTTCGTTTGCCTGTAAACTCTCGAACCCCTCGCCGACCGCAACTCAGGCTCCGTCGTCGATCGAGGAGTCGCTGTCCTTTGCCGCCCACCGCTTGCCCACGATGGACCCGACCTCGGCCAACCAGTACCAGAACCTCCATTACACGTTTCAGAACCTCGCCCTCTCGCCGCCGCCCCCTCCGCCGAGCGAGATGCCCGCCCTGCCCAACCTGCCGCAGAACGGTGCCAACGGACCGGTCAACGGTCAGGAGGCCGGTCAGTACTACGAGGAGTATGCCGGCCAGGGCCACGGCCAGCAGCCTTCGCACCAGGGTCAACAGCAGCACCAGCCGCAGGTTCAGCAGGGCCACCAACAATACTACGAGCAGGCCCAGCAGCAGCAACAAGGCCCGGGCGGCCAGCAGCGTGGCGTCCCCGAAGGTCCGGCTGACATGCGCTCCATCGGCCGCAACGGCTGGGGATCGACCGCTGGCGCTGATGCCAACAGTGGCACGGCCGGCGCCATGAGCAACGCCAGCCGGGGCAAGGGCCAGCGCTCGGGACTTCCTAGCGTGAGTTCAGTCTTGCCTCTGTAGATCTCGAATGCGGCGATGAGGCCGACCAAAGAGCAAAAGGTCAACCTATGCGTCGCTCATCGGGCATCAGTGCCAGACGTCCCGGTCTGGTCGGATGATCAGGAATGACGCGTCGCGTGTTCGGGGTGCGCGTCTTCCGGCGAGCCGACTCGTGCCCCATTGTCCCCGGACGTTGCGGGTTCCGTCCGCAGCGGCTTTTTGTCTTTCTTCAAGCGTCGCCTCCGGATTGGTCCCGCCCGTAACTCACACACGCTGACTCCCTCCGATTCTTTTCCTTCCTCAACTCGCCTCCGGCTTCTTCTACTTCCCACATCTCGCTCTTCGACGCGATGTACGGCTCCCGCCTGACTTATCCTGGTTCGCTTCACGTGCAGCAATGGCTCCAGGACCCGTCGCTCATGCACCAGCAAGGCAACAACCAGCAGCCGGCCCACCATCACCAGCGTGGGCCTCAGCACCCACAGCACTTCAATGGTGGCCAGGGCGGCTACGCCAACGGCCCTCAGGGTCCGTACACCCAGCACGGCCCGAACGGCTACGCCTATGACCGGTCGACATGTGCGTTCTCCTCGCGATAAAAGAGTAGCTCCTCACAGCTCTTGGCTGATCCTTCCGCCGTCATCTCTGTCTTCAGCCCCCAACCCGTCGCAGCAGCTATCGACTCAGTCGATCTCACCGCCTCCATCGGCAGGTTCGCAAGTTTACGGCCCCTCTATCGGCGGTCCTCCCTATCCTCAGCAGCAGCAGCAGCAACAACATCTCTACTCGGCATCGCCTCCCATGCACCAATCAATGCCGTCGCCGACCCTTCCCGGCCAAAAGTACGGCTTCGCGCCCGGCGGACCCCAGGGCGGCAACAGCATTGGCTCAAACGGGTCTGGTCCTAACGTCGGTAACCCGAACGGGCTTGGCAACAGTGGCGGACCCGGCGGAGGCGGCGCCGGCAGCTGGGGCGGAGGTCCTATGGTCGGCGGTGGTCTTGGCAGTGGCGTTGGCGCTGGACCGGGCCCCTTTTCAATGGGTCCCGGCGTCGGCGGTGGTCTCGAGGACGACGTTATCCCGTGCGTCTTCTGCAGGTCGTCTAGGGTACAATGTGGAGCTGCTTAGCGACGTCTGACCTCCTCTCGCTCTCGCAGGACCGCCATCGTCATCAAGAACATCAACTTCAACCTGCAGAAGGAGGACCTACTGCGGACAATTGAGTCGCTCGGCGCTCCTCTGCCTTACGCCTTCAATTACCACATGGATCAAGGCGTCTTCCGAGGCCTTGCATTTGCCAATTTCCGCAGCGCCCACGAGGCCGACGCAGTTGTCGCCGCGCTGAACGGGTACGTTCTTCTGCGTATCGCGTCGCTGCCGCCAGCTCACTCGTGCGCGTTTTGCCCTCAGCTATGACGTCGGTGGCCGTAAGTTGCGCGTTGAGTATAAGAAGGTCCTCCAGGCCGGCGAGAAGGAGCGTATCGAACGCGAGAAGGCTCTTCGCCGCATGCGGTCGATCCAGCAGCCCCAGCAACAGATTTCGCCGCCTCAGGCCATGATGCTCGGGTCGAACGGTGCCCTCGTCCCTCCACAGTTGCAGCAGAATGGGTCGCAGTCGATTTCGCAGCAGATGGGCAACTTGGCGCTCGGCAGCCAGGGCAACAACATGGCCGACAGCTACCCTGAAATTCAGCCCGTCGCGCTGGGCCTCGGCCTCGGGAGCGGCGGCAATGGTATGGGCAGCCGCGACGGCAGCACCAGTAGTCAGGGCACCAACCCGGCGATCCCGATTGTTCAGGTGACCTCTGGCGGAGGCCGGACCGACCGCGGCGACACTGGCAGCGATGCCGGAGGGGCTTCAGCCAAGTCGGCTGAGCTTGACCTCAACGACCCGACGACGCTTGACATCTACTCGCGCATCCTGGTCTTCAAGGAGGACCGCATGCGCGATGAGCTCGCCTTTTCGCGTACGCTCTCGGCAAGCCAGCGCCGGGTTGTCCATCTCGTAGCGCAGAAGCTCGGCGTCTTCCACTACTCAGTTGGGGAGGGGGACGAGCGCTATGCCGTCGTCACTCGCAGCGAGGCCCGCGGCGGTGACCGTGCCAATCGCCACCAGACATCGCGTTCGCCCGCCCAGCAGCAGCAAGGCAACGCCGGCAGCCAGCCTAATAATCTCTACGCAGCCTCGCCTGCCCTCCGCAATAAGTCGTCTATGCCCGACCTCTCGCACCTGCACGGGCCTGCTGTCTCGCGCGACCCAACTCGGGCGATTCTGTCGCAGCGCTCGACCATGAACCTCCGCGAGGGCTACGCGACGGTCGGCACCGTCGGCGCTGCCGCCCGTCGGTCGCAGACCAACCCTTTCCAGGAGCAGCAGCTGCTCCAGCCACCGAACGGTCCCTACACGGGTCCTAAGGGCAACGAATCGACCGACAGCCTCCTGTCGGCCGACGGCGGCAGCCAGAGCGGGGCCACTGGGACCCTCCTCCGTCAGCCGCGCGGTCCGCCCGCTGTCAACGTCGGCCAAGGCTTCAACGGTCGCCGGTTGGTTGCGCCCGGCAGCGGCGCACGCGTCAGTTCGCCTGGCGGCCAGGCGGATGGTCAGCAGCAGCAGCAGCAACAGCAGCAGCAGCGGCCCGAGGACAACTTTGCCACGAGTCACGAACCGCTCGAGTTCTAGGGAGCTGCCAGCACCGACATCATTCCCCCTCCCCCCCCCGCGCATTCACAACACCGAAAATCTCAACGTCCTGCGTGAGTGTCGAGTCCGGTCTTTAGTCTTGCGTTAATTGGGCTCGATTGGACTGACATACGGCCTCTCTTCGCAGACGATCTCTCACTCCCCTCAACGTCTTTATGTCACCTCCACGCCACCTCACCCATCCCCCCTCGCCCATCCTCCTGCCGCCTCCCGCCCGACCCGAACGACCAGACGACTAACAGGAACGGTTCCGCCTACATCAATAACCCCTCCTCCATCCGCACACTCACACATCCTTCTGCTCGACGACCTGAACGAAGAAAAAAAGAAACCTTCACACCAAACCCCCTTCGGCCCCCTCCCCACCGAAGTTCAGATGACTCCCTGACTGTTTTATACCGCTGTTCCAGGCCCGGGCGTGTCGATCAAGGCACGCCCTTCCCGCCACAGAGCTCTCTTTCCCTTTACTTCTCCCTTTCTCTGCTCCTGTCTGCCCCTCGCTCGCTTTCCTTTCCTCATTCATAATGCCCCGTGTTCTGCCCCCCCCCCGCTCGATCCGCTTTCCTCGTCTGCTCGCAACGCCCATCGCTGTACAGCCGCCGCGCCACCCGAGGCGAGGAGAATGTCCCATGGAGCTCTCGCACGTCGCATGAGCTGGCCGTCAGAACGTCGACAGTTGTCTTCACTATGTTTACCGGCGCCGGCGGGGACCAAGCGGCACGAGCTCGACGACGACGCGGTCTGACGACGGAGCTCAGCCACCTGTTGCGCCCATCCGTTAGCTCGCACCTCTTACCCACCAGGATTCCTCGCACGGCCGCTCCTCCGTTCTTTGTCAATCCAGAGACACAGACGGCTGCTCAAAGTAAACTCAGTTGCAAGCATCGCCCGGCATGTCTTTCGGCCGGCCAGGTGAGCCCCTGGCCTTGTCGTCCGCTCGGAGGTCGGGCAAGCTGCTCGCTGGTTCACAGCATCTGACGGTCACCTCCTCTTTCGAATCTGATCTCGCAGGAAATCTTGTTGACTCCTTCAACGTCAGCCCGCCTGAGCGTGGCTCGTTCCCACTTGACCATGATCGTGTGTACTCCTTGAGCAACAATCAAGGGCAGGCCGATCGGGCAAGGGCGTGCTGACGCGCTAACTTCAGACGAGTGCTCGTCCGTCATGAGGGAGTACCTCGCATGCCTCAAAAGCAACCAACAGAAGAATGAGAAGTGCCGAACACTGAGCAAGAAGTATCTCCAGTGTCGCTTCGATGCGTGCGTCGACAACTCCTATGCGGCCGCGCACTTCAGTGCCGCGCAGCACGGCTGACCTTGCCCTCCTCCTCCTTCCCCTTTGTAGCGGATTGATGGAGAAAACCGAGTGGCGCAACCTCGGCTATCCAGACACGCCGTCTACTGTCATACCGGCAACGACCGAGTCGACATCAACCGCGACGGGCCCGGCCCACGGCAATCTGCCGACACCAGCACGAGGCGAGTCGGGACCTCCGACGCGATTTGCACCGGTCCCTCTGTCCGAGAGCGTCACGGACGGCGCGAAGTCAGATGGCGTCGGGACTGGTGCTGGCCCCACCGGTGTGCTTGGCGGAAGTAAGGGCTCGGGCGTATGATGGCTCGTCCTGACACCTGTGCGGAGCGGGGGCTGCTTTCACAGTCATCTGGCAACGCAGTCTGGCTTCGTGTCACGTCTTCCGGCGGCTTTTTTACGCAATGCGCATACTATCAGGAGTCAATGAATGCCTCGGGCGCGACCTCTTCTGTTGCGATGGGCTCGAGCAGCCAGACCTTCCAACTGAGGATCTCGTGCTATTCGAGACGATGTAGTTGTCCTCTTTAGTGTCAGCCAAGACTGCATTGCGAACAGCAGAGCAGGAAGTGAGGAAAGCGGACCGACACTCTCAAAGTAGCCACCGCAGCTTGCCGTCACACCCAGCCAGGCGTCTCGGCCATCCTCATTTGTCATCAGCGGCGGCACTTGGTCCGACGAACAGACGCTCGTCCATCGTTCGGCGTCATTTAGCTCGGCCACCTCTTCGTCGTTTGCTGCCGGCCCGCCATCCCTCAGTCGGACATCGACCGACCCCGCAGGGCCGGTGCAGACGCGCAGCGTGTAGGCCCGGCCATCGGTGAGCTCGGGTAAGGTCGAGCGAGGCGCGCAGGAAAGTGAATGACGGTGATGTGGATGCGGCGGCGAGTGGAGCGAGATATGAGGTGCGGAAGGGTCGCATGTGCGGTCTTCGCTGAAGGAGAGGGCGCAGCAGAAAAAGCCATCAACCGTAAGCAAGACCGGATCAGGACGGTTCTGCGCACGGCGGGCGGAACTCACGTCTGATACGTGTCGATCTCGACAACCCAGCCGTTTTGCGCAACGCCTGCATAGCCCATGCCGGCACCGCCCTCGCCCATGGCTGGTCGCTGGCCCCGGGGAAGGACAAACAGCCCAAGCGCCATCCCATCCGCCCCGGGCGTGTCCGGGTTCATGCGGATGCGGAACGTCATGAGCGCGACGAAGGGTGTCAACGGTGAGGGTAGGGGCAGAGGGAGGAAGGCAGCGCCCATGGCTGATGGCGCGCAAGGCGTGAGAGCGAGAGCCATTGAGGGAGAGAAGGCTGCAGCGCCTTGCATTACCGGCCGAAGTCCGGTTGTCACGCCGAGATCGAAGAACGCAGGCGTGACGACTGGACGGCAGAAGTCAAGGGCGTTCAGCTTGGCTTCACATAAAGGTCACCCAGAAACCACACACCTTTGACCAGGACGAAGCCCGACTGCGCACCGCCTACAGCTTCCCCTCTCGCTTCCCGCCAAGCAGCGCCGCCGCTCACTCGACCTTCTCGACCTTCCCTCATAGCCCGCTCTTCCTCCTCACTGACCCGTCCAAGCCAGTCACTCTCCCACCTCCGCTCGCTCGCATCCTCCCTCCTGCGCTCAGCCCTCTCCTTCTCGCCAAGCCCTGCCCGTCGCCTCCCAGTCATCCACTTCAGCCACCGCCTTAAATCGCGCTCACCGATACTGACCCGACCTGCCGGCAGATCAAGTGAAGGCACGTAGGAGAGCGTAACGTCGCGCGCGCCGGACGTCCCAAAGGCAAGAATATACGTGAAGCGCTTCTGCCAGCCGAGTGCGTAAAGCAGGGGCCGGTCGGCCTTGCCCTCGGAAGGGTCAACGTGCACCCAGCGATCCTTTCCTGGGCTCCAGTACTGCGAAGAGGAAGCGCGGGTAGTCGACAGCCGCGTGTGTACTGGACTGCGAGACTCAGTACGTACCTCACACCAGACATGGTCCTCAGCGCACCAGACGTAGCGCGCGCGAAGACCGACCGCGCGTAGGCAGAGCATGAAGAGATTGGCAGCCTCGCCGCACCGCCCTCGACGCGTGACGAATAACGCGCGGAGGTCGTTAAGTCTCGGATATCGATTGACGCGACCGCAGGCTGTACAACGCCAGAGCTCGACTCGGCCTGCGCCTCCGTTTCGCTCTTCAGAGTTGGGCTCGGCCGAACCGACGCTCATCGTTGGCCCTTGGCAGCCCTCGCACGCGATAGGGTCGACCCAGCTGAAGAAGTCGCGTTTGAACCAGCGGGCGAGGCTGACAGTGAGGTAGTCTTCGATTGAGTCAGCCTCGTCGGGGACGCTGGCGTAGATATCATGGACCGGGATGTGCTCGAGCGCGAGATCCTGGGCGTGCGTTATAGGCCGCAGGTGGCAGCTCGGCGTCAGACTGTCGCGCTTCTAGAAAACCTCTGTAAAGAAGAAGGACAAGTGATGACGGACTAAGAGATTCCGATCCTCCCAGCTTTCGACCTGATGGTCTAGCCGCCTGATGGTCCCGCACAGCGAGCGGAAGGCCGTCGGGTTGGGCCGCCAGGCGCGCGCAGCTGCGAGCAGTCTGCTGAACTCAGCGAGTTCGACTGGCGTCGGCGGGCGGGCCGCGCCAACATGAGCGTTGGGGCGGGTCCGGCGGACAAAGGCGACGAAATCGTCTGCCAGCGTGGTGTGCAAGGGAGGCATGGCCAGCGGTGGAGTCTGTGCGTAAGACGCGAGATCGTCGACGTCTTCCTGTAGGTGGGTCGTGTGAGAGGCGACCTAGCGAAACGAATGTGACCCGATGAGATACATCGCCAAGCCGGGACGCGCCGCGACGACGCGTCGCCGCTCTCCTCCTGCTTGCTTCGCGTGTACTCCTCCTCGACCTTTTGCCCCTGCCACCTGTACACGTAGTCCTCCCGAAATTCCCTGGGTCACCTTTGCCTGGCCGCCTACTCACCTTCAAGCCCTATCTTCTCACCAGCAACGGACGTCCGATGGGCCGCGCTACTTCACTCGCCGGCTCGCTCGTTCTGCCGCTTTCGCTCCTCGCTCTGCTTCGGCCAGTCGAGGCGAGCCCGACAGAGTGCGCACCGAGTACCAACGGATCAACTATCGCCTGGTGGAACTCGGCGAACGGTGCTTCTCCATGTACGTCGTCGCCAATAAAGTAGGCAGTGTTCGTTTTCGACCTGTACCACTATTGACGACCTCCCCCTCCCTCTCTCACGGCTCCCTCGCATGCTTCTGGCCCGATCCCATATCCCCTTTCAAACCTTCATCATCTGACTAGGTGCCCAATTCGAGTCACTCTACCGGCAGTGCGACTCTAAGTTTCGAATGTTTGACATCTCTAGCTCGATAAACTACGTCTGCGAGGTGCGCAGCTCGTTCGCTGTCTCGTCCAATCGTTCTCACTGCTCACCTGCTCCTTTCGCCCAACCCATGCACTCAAAGCCCGATCAACGGGACTCAGACTTTTGCTGTTGCTCCTCGATCTCCTTTACGCTCTTTCAAGCGTGCCGGTCCTGCCAGGCAGGCACGCTACCGAACGCCAACTCTACCTTGCCTGATCAGCTGTACACGGATTACCTTCACTCGTGTCCCGCCCGGGTCATCACCAACTCGTCCCTCCCATCCAATCTCTCGTCGTCGGGAATTGCCAGCTGGGCCTTTCGACCCGTACCTGCGAACGGCGCTTGGGACTACTCCGGCGCACTGGCCAACGCGACAAAGGAGGGTGTTTTCCGAGCGACGCCCCCGCCCCTCGAACTCGGTGAGGGCGGCAAGGCAGGCGTCGCCGTCGCCGCCGTCGTCGTTGTGATCGGCTTCCTTTTCATCCTCTTCAAGTACATTCTGCCCAGCATCAAGTGTGTCGCCCGCTGCGAGTTGCCTGGTTCCTACAATTTCCGCTGATCTCACAACGTCCCCCTTCAGGCGCAGCCGAGCCCGCCGCCGTGGCGACGAGGACTTTGAGGTCAACGACACCGGCTACAAGTCGTGGTACGGTGTACCTTCGTCCGGAGGCAAAACCGGCTGGCGCGGCTCGGTCGCTGGCTACTTTGCCGGCGCAACGCTTGCCAACGCCAGCAGCGGCGGCCACGGCCGGAGAGGCCAATCGCCAGGCGGTGGCTCAACGGCGGCCGCCGGCGCGTGGAATGAAATGAAGGACGACCCGTCGGCCTCGGGCGGCAAGGAGTACAACGACGTCTACCCGCTGTCGGGCTCGGCGGCGCCCTTTGCGGGACAGTCTGCCAACCCGTTCATCGACCCCAACCAGGTGTCGCGGCCCGAAGGGCTGGACAACCCTTATCCGGCCTCATACCCGCGTCACCATGAGGGCGAGCAGCAACTGCAGCGGCACCAGCAGCAGCAGCAGCGAGACGACCAACTCGATGACATCTACGGCTCGTACGATGATCACGACGGATACGACGTCGACGCCGAAGGGCCGGCGCTCAGTCATGCGACCGACGGCTGGGAGGAGCGCGAGGGCGAGAGTGACTACGACAGGCAGAAGCGGTGGGAGGATGAGGGCCGGGCGGGAGGCGGCAGCAGCGGCCATCAGCGCGACCAAAGCTTTGGAGGCGGCGGCGAGCACGGCGACGGCATGGTCAGTAGCGCCTTCTGCTTTCTCGGCAGCGCCTGCAACGTTGACACTTGCCTCCCATTGCAGTATCCGGTCGCCATGTGATGACGCACCTTTTGCTTTCCGGACCCGGACCGACGTCGCGCCTGCTGGCCAGCCCGCGATTTCTCAACCATCAGACCGGCTCGCTAAGCATTCCTACCATGGTAGCGAATTGACCGCCTTCGGCCGCTGACGTTCTCCCGGCTCTGGCTCGTTTGTCCGCCCGTCTGCCGCATTGTACGCTTTGGCGCGGCCTCCATCATCTTATCTGTCCCCATCGCACGCTCTTTCGCTCGCTGGCGCTTCCTCATTCGATTGATCATGTCGTCCGCTCTTACCCGTGTTGATGGGTGGGAGGGGACGGAGGAAGACGAAGATCTCGTCGCCAACGTCGGATGCAATCCCACGCTCGGACTGCGGGCGGAATGGCGGCCGAGCCCTCGGGCGAGGAAGGCCAGAGCGATAGGCAAGGGCTTCTTGGGAGGCCGGTGGAGTGCCGGTGGTGGCTCACGCTTGAGGCGGGCGGTCAGCAGGACATCAGGTTGGAGACCCGAGTCGCGGGAGCCGACGCTTCAACGAGAGAGCGGCGTCGACGACCGACGATCAAAGTGCGCGGGACGCCGGGGTAAAGGGCGTGACGAAACAGACCCGGCCGCTGGAATCGCCTTGCGCCTCCAACAGCAAGGTCAGGCGCCGAGTCGCGAGCCCCTGCGCTGTCGCAGGCAACCTGTTGAAGGCTGAAGGCAGACGAGACTCGGCTGTTTGCCTCGCCGGCCTTGTCCGCCCTCTTGGGGCTTAGCTTCTCGGCCCTGCTGATGACAGGCCACCTCACTGAGGCCACCCTGCTGGGCGCGCCCCTCAGCCTTCGGCGCCGCGGTCGCTAGCTTGGTTTAACGGAGAGGCAGGTCGGCTGAGCGATCTGAGGAAGTCGAAACGCCTCCCGGCTCGGTCCAAGCATTCACCCCTCCGTCTCTCCCTCCTTTCACACCTCTCGTTTCTCTCTCCCCCTTCTACCTCACCGTACCCCTTCTCAAATTGATCAACGTCAGTCACCTCATCAGACCATCCCCTACATCAGCTCCGGCCCCGTATCTAAAAGCAGTCGCAGTAGGATCTCCTGGGTGAGTCGCCCTCCCGTCCGCAGCCGCCGTTGTCAGCCCTCGGCCGCAGCCGAAACGACGCTAACGTTCGCTCGGCCGCCGTCCGCCCTTCCCTTCCCCCCCCCCCCCGCCTTTCCTTGCCTCACCCTCGAATGCGATCACTGGGCTGGGCCAAGGATAGTGCTTCGACTCGTAGCCTCGGTCCATCACACGCGATTTGCGCTCGCAATCGCTCGCCCCCTGCCGTCTCGCACCCGAGGTCCTTCTGGCGATAGCAGCCTTCCGACCCTCACCTCTTTGCCTTCCCGCCTCGCCCTACCTCCCTCCCGCACCCATTTCTACCCTGTACAATCTCGCTCGAGATGGCCAGCTCGACAGCAAGCCCGCTCGAGATTCAGTCTGCCCTCCGCCACTCGTTCCGACTGCCAACGACTGGTCTTCGAAGCTCGCCCGTCTCCGACAACTCGCACGGCGGACGCAGCCCACGGGTGATCCGCTTCGGCGACGAGGTCGACGACTCGGACCTCGAGATGACCGATTCAGATTGCGACAACGACAAGAAGGAGCAGGCCTGGGTGCGCGAGATGCTTCAGGAACTCGTCAGCTTCCTTCCCCGCCTTTCGCCCGTCTCCCATCTCTTGCTGCGCCGTCACGGATTGTTTGCCGGTGTCAGCCAGAGATAAGCCAGGTTGCTAACCCGACACGTTTGTCATCACCTCCCCTGACCCCCCTACCAGTCGAGGCTAGGTTGGCAGCCGACGCCCGATGGCTCGCGACCAGCGAAGCGAAGCCCAAATCACTGCTCGGCCGCCTCGCCCCGGCCATCCATCCTCGCGACGTCTCCCTACCACGGCTTCTGCCCGCCCGACCTGTCGTCATCGGCATCGTCATCGCGCACGTCGTCCTTCTCGTCGGTCATGACGTCCTCGAGTGGCTCGCAATCCAGCAGCCCGCCAGGTGTGTCAAACCCTTCCAACATCCCCTCCAGTGCGCCGTTAACAACTCGCACAATCGATCCGTTCTACAGGCGAGACCATTTCCCAGAGCCCGGCCTCCCTGTCGTCGACGCCGACGTCGAGTCCGCAGCGCAAGCACCACCGTTCCAACTCAGTCAGCCTGCCCCATTCGCACCGCCTGACCGGCGGGTCGATCATCAACACGTCGCCGCTCGTCGCGATCGCGTCGCCCGCGCCTGGGACGGCTGCCGCCGATCTCGCGAGGCATTACACCGTCAACGCTGGCACGAGCGGGGTCAGGAGCTCCCACGCTCGCAGAATGAGCGCCGGCGGTCGACTCGAGGTCGTTCGTGAGGAGCGGGAGGACTAGTCTTGGCGCCGCATCCGCCTTGCCCCACAATTAGAGTGACGACGCAAGACCGCCCTCACTTTCAACTTTCGAGTTTCGAGTTAATCTCATCCAACGTCCTACCTCGATTAGAGTTAATACGACTGGCCCGAATCAACGTCCCGCGATGTCGCCAGCGGGTCAACGACTGTCCGCCCCTGACAGGCTACCGCGCGCGTGCTTCACCCAGGACTATCAGGCATGATTGCCCCATCTTCTGCGATGAGCCTCGACTTGTATCTGTCCAGCCTAGCGCTACCTGATGACGTACCCTGCTGCACCTCTGTGACCTCCGGGCGCATGAGTGATCGACGGCCTCTCTGTCAGGCAGGGCCCTTTCGCGCCCGGCCCCCAATTTTTCCGTGCTACTTCTGCCACCTGGCTTATCCGATGTATCGTCTTCGCGACTACTTCGCCTGCGTAACACGGCTGACCGGGACGGGGTGACCAAGAAAGGAGACGGCTCACCGACGGACGCTGACGTAATGCATCACGTGCCAGAAGCAGGCTGCGCATCACTCGGTTCTCCGCAGACCAGGCTCTGCCTCCTTCTCCTTCACCATCTTCGGCCGTCATGCTCCGCTCAGCGACCGCTCTTCATCCGACGCTTCTTAAGTCTACCCGTCTCGTTGCCAAAATTCGCAACCGGTCGCCGGTTATGGCCCTCGCCACCTCAAGGCTGGGCGTGCCTGGCGCCGGCCTTCGACCCATGACAGTCTCACTGGCTCTCACCGGAAGGTCATGCATAAACCCTCCGCCGCCGCCGTCGTCGCCCAAGCGCGCGGTTGACTCCTCCAACCGCGTGCCGGACCCCAACCCGGCGAAATACGCGCATGACAATCGCCGCCCGCCCTCGATGATCGCGTCGGAGCAGCTTCAGAAGGACGGCAAGGGTGTTGAAGGCCGGCACTTTACCGATGAGCCGGCGGCCATCAAATCAATTCGAGGCTTTGGTGACTACATTGGCGATTGGACGCTCACTCACCCGGCCTACTCGGAGGAAGCGCTCGAGGCCATCAAGGTTGTTCACCGGCCAGCCGTCACACTTTCCGACAAGGTTGCGCACAAGCTTGTCAAGACGCTTCGGTGAGTGCTGCTCTCGAGACCTTTGTATTGCTACGTCGTGTGCTGACCCCCTCTCCGCCTCGGCCGTGCAGGTTCGGCTACGACCTGCTCTCTGGCTACCGGCACCGGCCGCTCCCCGTCCGGCCGGAGACCTTCTCGCTTGAGGAGCTTCGGATGATGGGATGCGTTATGTCGCCCGAGCAGTGGCTCAAGCGCATCATCCTGCTCGAGGTCATCGCCGGCGTCCCGGGCATGGTCGCTGGCACGATCCGTCACTTGCACTCACTCCGGCGTCTTCAGCGCGACCGCGGGTGGATCAACACGCTGCTGGAGGACGCCGAGAACGAGCGCATGCACCTCATGTCTTTTCTCACGCTCGCCAAGCCCGGCGTCTTTTACCGGCTACTCATCCTCGCTGCTCAGGGAGGTCAGTCGGATTGCTCTCGATCATTGTCGAGATGACGCTGACCCCGCTTTGGTCTTGGCTCGTCAGTCTTCTACAACCTGTACTTCCTCACGTATCTCATCTTTCCCGCTGCTGCTCATCGTTTTGTTGTGCGTTGAGCTGCTACTTAGCGGGGCATCAACGGCAGTTGACGAGACATGCTTGATTCTGCAGGGCTATCTTGAGGAAGAGGTGCGCCTGAGAATAGGCCTTCAGACGGAAGGACCGGGTCTGACCGAGTCGTACGGGGCACTTCAGGCCGTCATCACTTACACTCGGTGCCTGCAGGACATCTCGGCCGGCTACGTGCCCGAGTGGATGTCTGCCGAGGGTGCGACCGTATACCCCATGCCCGGCGAGATCTTCACGGGCTGACCCCTCATATCTTCGTGACTAGCAGCCCCTCCTATTGCGGTATCTTATTTTGAGTCGCGTCCAACCAAAATTGGCCACATCAGCAGGAACTGTCTCTGATGTCCCAATCACCACCGACCTGCAGGGCGCATGAACGAGGGCGCTACGGTTTACGATCTCGTGAGAGCGGTCCGCGCCGACGAAGCGCACCACCGGCTGTTACATCACACTCTGGCCTCGCTCGGTGAGGACATGATCAAGACTGTGAAACCGGCGTGTTTGCCCGCTGACGCGGCACCTCGCGCGCCAGACCACCGACACGACACCAACCCGTTTGCACTTGCTGAACCAGATGCTTGCACTAAGGCGACCGTCCCTGGCTTCAGCCGTGAAGAGGCGGCTGCGTTTGCCAAGCAAGCCCTCGATGCCGCGGAGCAGAAGGCGCGCGAGGTGCGCGAGGCCGACGCTATTGACTGCACTGAGGTCATCAAGGGCGCCGAGGCCGGCAAATCGCAGATCTGAGCAGTTATCGGCGTGGGCTGCCCATCCCGACCCTCGCTAGCGAAGTCGTACGCTTTGATCCTATGCCCTGTCGATTTTTCATGACTTGGAACCAGGGACTGCAAGGGCGAGCATCTCGAGCCGGCCGAGATTAGGAGCTCATGGGTTGGAGGACTGCTGCGCGGGCGAGCATGAGTCTCAACCGAAAAGGCCAAGCTGCAGCGTACCCTCCGACTTCCTTTCCAACCTACTCTCGCCTTTGTTGGTCGGACATCTCGGCCCTCATCTGTGATGATCGACAATGCGCTCGCTCAGCAAGTGCTGAAGCTCGCCCAGCTCATATTGCCGGTCGTCCTCTTTGCGCTTCTCCTCTCGGCGTTCGTGCCCGCGTCTCGGTCCGGAGCAGCCGCGTGTAATGATGGTGAGGACCTGCCTGGCGTGGTGCGTTCGTTTTACCCTGGATGAGCTCGCACATGCTCAAGAGCTCTGACCTGGCTTATTCACACTGCGTCTGTTAGGTACCGATCATCCTAGCCGTCAACCGGCCGCGAACGATGCTCCTCATCACCTTGCTCGCTCTCCTGAGCTCGACCTACTTCATCTCGCTCGTCCTCCTGCTCGTTCTCCAACACGGTCATCCGCCGGCCATCTCGGTTTGGGCCGCTGCGTGAGTCGTTCTCGTCCATCACTTTACTGCAGGGCTACTTGCTTTGTGCTGACCGCCACTCGCCGTCTGTCGCCGTAACCTGCTCAGGTCTGGGCTTGTCATCTGGTCGACAACGACCGCGCTACTGTATGAGACGCGTTCCCGAGCGCCGCCCAAGGGCGCGATCTGGGTCAAGACGATGCTCTGGATTGGTTTACTCGGCGAGAGTTTGATGGGATCGCTCCGCGTCTACATATTCGGTTGGTCGACAGTCCTCAGCACAGGAGGTCGCGTCCTTACCGAGTCTAGCCTGACCTTCAACCTGTCGTCCTCGAAGTCCAATCGACCTCTTCCCTCCCGCAGACGGCATTCCCGCTGCCCTTCTTCCTGCACTTTGCGATACTTTCAGCCCGGCTACTGCACTTCGTCCTTGCGCTTTGGGCCGTCTCAAGCCCGCGGCGCGAATTTGTGCCTGCCATCGGCCGCAGGTTGCCCGGGAGCGGCGGCAGCAGTCCGCCGGACACCGAGCGTGAGGGCCTGCTCGCCGGCGCAGAAGAGTCCAATCTCGGCGGTGGCGCTGGCCAGGCTGAGGCGAGCGGGTACGGCACTTTTGTTGACAGCCAGGAATCTCAGGAGGGCCCGTGAGTCATAGCTTGGACGTGACCGTCAAGCGCCCTTTTTTAAACACGCTGACCTCTTGCGGTTGCACGCAGGTTCACCGCATCACAGCCTAGAGCGGCATCAGCGACATCAGGGACATCATCCAAGACCTCTTCTCGGGCCTCTGTCAAGGCGGTTGGGACGGTGTCCTCGGCTGACAACAATGTTGTCACTGAAGAGGCCACCAGTCGTCCGGTCTCGTACGCTGAGGCAGTAAAGGTCGTTCCACGCGCCCCTGTCGAGGCACCCAAAGCAGCTTTCGCAAAAGATTTAACGGCCGGTCTCAACACGTTCGAGGTCCCGATTTCGGCCACGTCCAACATTCTTGACATCACCATCTCCTCGGCTGACAACCGGACGACGACATCGTCCCAGGCCTCAACCCCGCCGACGCCAAGATCCCCTATTCACACGTCAATACCCTTGCCTCTGACGACGTCGACCATGCCAACCCCGGCCGAGTCGCCCGCGCAGCGCGCCCTCGAATTGGACGCCGCCGCCGGTTCCGTCATGATGCCCTCGTCGACAATCCCCTTCCCTTCGTCTCGCTCATCTCGGGCCTCGACCGAGATGGCCCGTTGCGATTCGGCGACGCCCGAGACGTCTGAGAAACGAAAGCGGATGACCTCGCTGCAGGATATCGGCCGCAAGATGTCGGACGAAAGCAAAGCCTTCGGTCGGAAGCTGAGCCTGCTTAAGCGCGGCAAATCGAGCTCGGGCACCTCGTCGCCTGTCAATGAAACATCCACCTCTCCCGCTGATGGTAGCACGTCTCCCAGACCGGATCCGTTTTCGTCGCCGACGTTACAGAAGCGCTTCTCGCTCTTGTCCCGCAAGTCCTCAACGCACTCGGCCCCTTCGTCGCCAACGGCTGAGCAGCAGCCGCTGACAGGATCCGTGCACGCGCCCGCACGCGCACACGGCACGCCCCAAGGAGCTGGCGGCGGTAGCGGCGGAAAGAAAGGCAAAGGCGGCCAGAAGGGCCGCAACGGCAAGGGCAAAAAGGTCAGCAAGTTCCCCAGTCAAGGCGGCAAGCGCTCGCCGCATTGATTCACTGTCGGTTCCGGATGTCTATCTACCGCCTTGTCCCTTTTCCATTGCTCGTCCCACTCTTACATCTCCGTTTCGGCCGACAGCCCGCATGCAGCCTCCTCGCGACATCTCTGTCACCCGTTCGCCTTCACTTCACGACCCCACGCCTCCTCGTCCTTATTTTTTCACGACTTGTCCTCCGCGACTGCTGCATCTCGTATGATTGCCATTCGCCATGGCCCCCTCCCGTTCAACTTGATTTGAGACATCGCGTACAGGTGCTTGACACGTCGCCGCCGGTCATCGGCCGACAATCCCGGGCACAGCCAGCGTTGCATGCAGACGCCGGGTGATGTCGATCAGGTGCGGCTCGTTCTTCGTCGTCAGGAATGAGTGTCGGACGAGGAAGTCGACCATAACTGCGGGGAGTGAAACGAGGAAACCGTCATTAAAAGAGCAGGATGAGCTTCTACGGGTCTTGAGTGTCTTACCAAGGGCGCAATTGGGCTTGAAGAGCCCGCGATGCAGGTTGTCGAGGACCTCTGCGATTGTTAGAAGCTGCGACATGGGCAAGCTGGTCAGCTCTGAGCGCCTAATCAGCCGACCAGCAGCGACCGGCGCACCTCGAAGGACTCAGCCTCGCCATCTGACGGTGTCGGAGTGAACTCATCAGGCGAAGGTAGCCGCAGGTCATAGATGTACTGCGTTTCTGATTAAACGCGCAAGGCAGAGTCAGCGGCGATAACGATTTTACGCCCTAGTCCAGCCGAACGCACCCGGCTGTATCCAGCCCTCCGCAACCCGGGTTGTGTACGTGATGACGCCTGCCGACTTGAGTCGCCTGCGCTCGAGAACGAGATCCTCCGGGATCGAAGCCTCTTCAGCGCACTCTTTCACGACGCACACGTCGGGTGCTAGGCCGTGCGTCAACCCGCCGGCAACGATCTGGTCAAGCATCGACGGGAACGTCTGCTTCGTCTTTGACCGCCGGGGCACCCAGACTCGTGTCTCGCCGTCGTCGCCCTCGACATAGCCGTTGACGTGGATGCCGAAGGTGCCAACACCAAAGAGGGCGCAGGCTGCGCGCTCAAGGGCGAACGCGCCGTTGCGACCCCAGCAGGCGTCGGCGCCGTCCGTGAGCGAGCCCTCGGGCCCGTAGATCGTGTAGAGCTCGTCACGCCAGCCATTCAGAGCGTTCTTGAACAGTCCTCGTCCGCGCCAGGACGCTGCGATGGCGGCCATAAGGGCGCTCCGGTCCGAGAAGGTTGTACATGCGTCGGTAAAGTAGAGCCTGGCTGCGCCTTCGGGCGCTGGGTACGAGGCGAGGCCATCGAGTTCTGGAAGAAGCTGATCACGAATGTCGGCCACGAGCTGCTGAAAGACTGGCAAGAACATGTGGCCGACGGGCGTTGACGACGTCGCCGAAAGGAAGAGCGGTACCTGCGTTGGCAGCGGGCCGGTCAGGTCGACATTGTCGCAAACGCGCACTATTGGGAGGAGCGACGATCGCTCGGCCGAAGGATGTGACATGGGTCCCGCTGATAGAGGAAGAGGAGAAGGTCTGCTGGCAGGATCAAGACTGCCCTTCAACGATACAAGAACCGGAGCGAGTCGAAGGAGCGAAACTCACTTCGATAGGCAGCGGGCTGAGATGGAGGGATGGGTTTGGAGAGCCAGCAGCTCCAAGCTCGACACGCGCCCTGTGCCGACACGTCCATCCTGGATATCTCGACCGTCGCTCGGCACCCGCCCCCTCTCACGGCACTCGGCTAGACTCTAACGCTAGAAGAATCAGATCTAATACGCCATCGCACTCAAGCGCCAGCTCTCGAGCGGACGAACCGTCAAGCGTTCTGCAACCGACACGCTCGCCTCCCCCCCCCCCCAACTGACGGTTCCTAAGCTCATCGCTCTCGGCGCCTCCGCCTGCTTCTCTCTTTGAGGTTCTTCTTGGTAGGTTGCTACAGAGGGAGCGTACGGGTCTCATTCGAGCTCTGAGCTGATGTTTGCGCTATTCCTCGTCGCTCCTCGACATTCCTCTTCGCTCCTCGACAGGCTAGACCCGCGCCGACGCTCACCAGAGCACCTCGACGTCCCTGGCCTGCCCGCGATGGACGTCCCTCCTATCCACCTTGTCACGGCGGCTATCACCTCCGTCACGCTCGCCATGCGCAAGAACTCGCGCTGGTCTCAGGCGTCTCTGTACAGCGGGGTCGGGTCGGCGAGTCGGCTCGCCCACGAGATGGGCCTGCGCACTCTGCTGGGAGCTGATGCGGCAGATGCTCGGCTTGGTCGTGAGGGCAGTTCAGAGGAGCTCATGGCCGGCTTCGTTGGACTTCGGCGGATGGTCGTCGAGAACTCTGGTCCGTCCACCAGCTCTCTGCGGAGCCTTGCGTGCGATCGGCCCGTGTGGCTGACTGGAACCCGTTATTCTTCCTGTTGCGTTGTGACTCTCGCCCATCGACCGTTTCCGCAGCCGATCTGCCGCCGTTGCCCATGCTCATCTCACCCTTCCTCGCTTTGATTCGGTCGCCTCTTACCACTGGTCCTATAACCTCGCAAGCCCTGGCGGCGCTACTTTCGCTACTCAGCATCTTCCCCTCCGAGCTGCCGGCTGGCAACGAGGCTGCTGAGCTGGAGCTCACGCAGGCGCTGTCCGACATCTCAAGCGCCGTCACGCACTGCAAGTTCGAGGCATCCGATTCGCAGGGTGACGAGGTCGTTTTGCTCAAGATCCTCGAGGTGCTCGACGTTCTCGTGAAGCGGTGGGGCGGCCGCGATGGCCGGACCCTGCTCGGCGACCGCGAAGTGTGCGAGATGCTTGAGACCGGGCTCGGCATGTGCTGCCAGATGCGGCTGTCGGGTGCGTTCTCGCTCGTCGCCAGCGGCTCGCTACCGGGGTTCGACGGGCTGACGTATCTTTCGATCGAATCCGCCTGTAGAGCTCCTGCGCAGAACGGCCGAGAGCACAGTTCAAACGATGGTGCGCATCGTATTTGAGTACCTAAAAACCCTCGAGCCGCCTCCGGCGAGTGAGCTCCCGGCCGAACCGGCAACAGACGCTGAGTCAGCACCAGCGACCAATATCATGGACCCAACCGGCATCGCTCTTGCCGATGAGAGCGTGCCTGAGTCATTACAGACCACTGAGGACGCGCTGGCGCCGACCGAGGTATCTGCGCCGACGGCGGACAGTCCACTTGCTCCGGCATCCGAAACTCATCCCGAGGAGCTCACGGAGCAGGCCGGTCCTGTCGTATTTGTTCCCTACGGCCCGGCGACGCCGACCGAACTCATCCGGGTTCTCATCACGCTTCTGAACCCCTCGGACCCTCAACACACCGACTCGATGCGGCTGGCTGCGCTCGGCATCCTGAATACGGCGCTCGAGGTTGCTGGCACGCATCTCGGTCGCTGGCCCGAAATTCGGGGCATGCTCTCAGATGAGGGCTGCAAGTACCTCCTCCAACTCACGCGATCCGACTCGCCCGCCCTCTTCAGCTTCTCGCTCCGAGTCACGTCGACTATATTTGAGACGATGCGCGAGGGCCTCAAACCGCAGATGGAGCTCTTCCTGTCGTATCTCATTGATCGGCTCACGCCGCCACCCTCGGCGCTGCATCCATCGCAGCGCCCGATGTCGACACACGGCTCAACCTCGTCGTCGATGGACGCTAATGACGAGAAAGCCGATCTTGCGGTCGACGTCGCCCCCCGCTCGCGTCACCCGGTTGGTGTAGGTCTTGCGGCTAACGGCGAGTCGCGCGAGCTCCTACTCGAGTGCCTTGCCCAGCTCGCGCGGCACCCGTCGTTCCTCGTCGATCTTTGGCTCAACTACGACTGCGATATGGACTGCGAAGACCTCTTCGAGAAGACGGTCGGCTTCTTGACACGAGTGCGTCATGAGCGCCACGAGCAACTCCGGTCAATCTTCATGAGCGGCGGCTGCCTGCTCACATGCTACTTCTCTTGACAGGGCATCTACCCCTCGCAGCCGACCTCAGGCTACCCCCAACAGGTCGACTCGCAGTTCATCTGCCTCGACATCCTGCTTGCGGCCGTTGGCAATATGGCCGACCGGGTCGAGACGGGTGGTGCAGCCTGGCCATCGGTAAGTTCATAGATGGCAGAGAGAGGGCGCCAGACTGGCTGACATACTTGTCTTGTCCCGGCTCGTAGACATATCCATCGTCCGAAGCTTTCATCGCCACCAAGAACCAGAAGCGGATTCTCCTTGTCGGCGCCGCCCGCTTCAATATCAAGCCCAAGGACGGCCTGGCCTACCTCGAGCAGCACGGCCTGCTGAAGGTCCGGGCGGGTCAGACTAAGGCCCAGGCCATCGCGACCCTCCTGAAGACATGCCCACGGCTCGACAAGACGTTGCTGGGCGACTACCTTAGTCGGCCAGACAATGTCGAGATTCTCCAGACTTTCATGGGTCTGTTTGACTTCAGCGACGTGCGTCGACAAGCTTTAGCCTTGTGCCTCGCATCGCGTGCACACGCAAGCCCACTAACAGACCGCTGTCGCGACTGTAGAAATCGGTCGCCGATGCCATGCGCGACTTCCTCGAGGCCTTCCGCCTGCCGGGGGAGTCGCAGCAGATCGCCCGCATCACAGAAACGTTTGCTGCCATCTTCTTCGCCGCCAACCCTGGTACGCGCCCTGACCGCTCGACCCTCGTCACAGCTGCTGACTCCATGTCGCTCATCTTATTTCCTCCGTTTCAGGCGAAATCAAGTCGGAGGACGCGGTTTACGTCCTTGCCTACTCAATCATCATGCTCAACACGGATCTTTTCAACCCGCAAAACCGTACGCGCATGTCGTTCGAAGATTACCGCCGGAACTTACGCGGCGTTAACGCCGGCGCCGACTTCTCGGACGCCTTCCTCGTACGTGTTCCTCTTCACAAGGCGCAGCTGCCTAGCTCCACTAACAGGTAACCTTCCTGCACCGACTAAGCACGAGATCTACGACTCGATCAAAAAGCGGGAGATCATCATGCCCGAGGAGCACACCGGCCAGCTCGGCTTCGACTACGCTTGGAAGGAGCTCCTCGCTCGGGCGCCGAAGGCTGGTGAGGCTTGTCTTGGTATATTCGCTGCTTGCAAACATCAGACTCACCTACTGCTTCGCCCCTGTTAAGGCCCGCTTCTCTCATGCAACACGTCGGCACTGGATGCAGACATGTTCACCGTCGTCTCGAAGCAAGTGGTTTCATCGATCGCCTATGCCTTCGCAACATTCAACGACGACTATATCGTTCAGCGCTCGATCCACGGCTTCCGGCAGCTGGCGACGCTTGCGGTGTCCTTCCACCTCCCAGAGGTCTTTGATCACATTGTTACCGCCTTGTCGCAGAGTACGTCGTGCTATTCACGGACCCTTCCCAGTTCGGATGACTGATTGCTCGTCTTATGCGACCACTAGCGACCGGTCTGCTCGACGACCGCGACCCGTCGCAGGCCTCCCTCAACAACCCGGTCGTTGAGGTCGAGGGCCAGACGCTGACCGTCTCAGGCCTCTCCGTTCGGTTCGGCATCAATGTGCGTTGCCAGCTCGCGGCCGTCGTCCTTTTCACGATTACGAACGGCAATGGCAACTTTGTTCGCGACGGCTGGATTCAGGTCCGTTCGCATTGTCTTGCAACCAGCGATAGGAAGAGAATGCTGACGTCGAATCCTGTCTTGTTTACAGATCTTCGAGATCTACCAGACGCTCTTCCTCCACTCGCTGCTGCCGAAGCCGATGCTGCAGATGGAGGACTTCCTGGGCGGCACGACAATGATCCCGCTTCAGGTCGCCCTTCAGCCCGACCAGCAGAAGCCGCGGCAAAAGGACGTTGGCCTACTCTCAACCTTATCGTCTTACCTTCTCAGTCCGTACGGCTCCAATTCAGACACTCCGCGCGTCCCGACGTGCACAGACAGCGAGGTCGAGGCGACGCTCTCGGCCGTCGACTGCCTGAATTCGTGCCGCTTCGAGGAGCTCTACGGCCAGATCATGTACGCAGTATCTGGCCACCATGTGCCTCAAGCTGTTCCTATCTGACCCTTCTAGTGTCATTCTTCCAATAGCAATCTGAAGCCCGGAGCGCTCCTGTCCGCCGTCCGAGCGCTGAAGGACCTCGCCGACCGACGACTTACCGCCGCGGCTCAACCGCAGAAGGGTAATAGCCGCGGGCGCGACACGCCGGCAATCCGTGGCGCTGGCCCGTCTTCTGCCCATTCTGGCCAGAATGCGTACGACCCAGCGTCCGTGTTCCTGATGGAGATGCTCGTCAGCATCGCCAGCAGGGCGAAGGCGCACGTCGTTGAGACTTGGTACGTACACTTCTGCCTCCCGTCACGTGACCAAGATCAACGCTGAGGGCCGCAATCCGCTGTGACAGGCCCCTCGTCTTTGATCACCTCCTCCACATCCTGTCGACAGCCGAGAGCCACAGCATTTTGCTTATTGAGCGAGCCGTTGTCGGCCTCCTTCGGCTCTGCTCTGCTATCTCGCGCGAGGTGCGTAGCCATCCGCCCCTTCGGGTTTCGAAATATTCGCTGACTGCCTGTGTTGTTTCACAACCGAGCAGCCTGCCATGCAGCGCCAGCTCGCCTCCGCGGTGAACCTTCTACGAACGCTCCCGCCCAGCATTCTTAGCTCGGTCGTCGAAGGCACTGGTCAGAGTGCCGAGGACCTCCTCCGCAAGCTCCAGGGCATCGAGTCGGAGAGCGCTGCCACTCAAGGCGCTGTCACGGGTCAGACTGAGCCAGAGCAGGAAGCCGTATCGCGTTCGTCGGCTGTCGCTGCAGTCGAGGGAGAGGAGACTGCTCCCGCGGAGCAGACGTTTGAGAAGGAGGTCAGGGAGATGCCCGCCCCGGAGAAGATGACGGCCGCCTAGTGGCCTCGTTTGCGTTCTTGCTATAGATCTTTGAACTTGAGCCCAGTGTTGTTGCCAGGGTTGGTAGAAGCTTTCAGAGGCGACGCTGCTTGCGAAGGAGTACGTGTAGTCTTACAGGGGACAGGCCACCTTAGACAGGTTTAGAGGTTGGCAAAGGATTCATCAATCGCTGCGCCATGTCCGCGCGCACGTCGCCTGCCTAGACCGGCAACGCGTGAGCTCGGCGAGCTCTCGACACTATCTTCTCTCCCCCTTGCGCTCTGCCTCGATGGCGCTTCGACTTTTCCCGCAGCTGTCGCGCTCACTGCGAGCCGCGCCCGTCGGCTCGCGCGCCGTTTCGAGGACACCGGAGCAGCTTGGCATCTTCGACTGGATGACCCGGCGAGCTCAGCCTCAAGACGTTCCGAACGTTTCGCCGCACTCATCGGCCACTTCGTCTGGTCAGCAGGCCAAGGCTGAGAGCGCTGAGGAGGCCTCTGCTGCGAGCATCCTGCCAGAGCCCGAGCTCACAACAGAATCAGACGTGCGCTCGGCCGAGGCTTCCTCCTCGCCAAGCGGGTCCGCTGAGCCGGCTATCGACGCACCTCCTGTCGCCTCATCGAGTGGGACGAGCTCCATTCCTCCTCAGTCATCAGCGTCCTCAACATTCAAGTCATCCTCGACTGTTCAGCCTTCTCCTTCCTCGGAGACGCCTGGTCCGCCTACCAAGCCGCCAGTTGCGATCGACACAAGTCTCTTCGCCTCGTCTGCCGGTGTCAAGATCACATCTGCCTCGCCGCTCCCTCCTGCGCCGACGTCCTCGGCCTCTCCCGCTTCTTCCTCTTCCTCGGCCAGCGTTCAGTCGTACTCGCCGCCCCCTGCGCCGCCATCTCCGCCGCCGCCGTCAGCTGCAGAGCGCTGGGCCGCCATCAACGAGACACGCAAGGCCCAACTTTTCGCTCAGAACGCACGGGCCGGCAACAAGTACACCGGCCGGACGATGCACTTCCGCCCAGGCGATGTTTCGCGCGCGATCGGCCAAGTCCAAACGATCGTCAGAACGAACGACATCCGGACCGAGCTCATCCGCAACGAGTACTTCGAGGCAAAGCCGCTGAAGCGGTGGCGCAAGAAGCGCCAGTACTGGGCTGACTACATCACCGTTGGCGTGCGTGTTTAGCCATCTTGTCTCTCGCGCAGTCGCACTTCAGCTGATGAATTATGAGGAGCCTCTCCAGATGCGGGAGAACGTCAAGGCTGTCAAGATTCTGCGCGACCGCAACCAGCTCCCGCGCCGATGAGCCTAGCTTGCGAGCAAAAGGAATCGCGACCAGGAAGGCTGGATGGGGGTGGGCAGTCCGATCCTCATGCATTCTCCGCATAGACCCAATATCCGGGCGAGCGACGTTCAAGTGCCGACGCGAATCATTGGCAGGAAGCCACCCTCGATGCGCCGCTTGGGTGCCATCACGTTCGCTGGCTCAGCTCCCTCGACCGAGACCGGCGAGTCGGCTGTCGAGCCGAGAACATTGAGCGTCGAGAAAGTGTTTCCGCGCTGACCCGATATCGCTGGCGCGAAAGTTGCAGCCTCAAGCTTGCCTTCGTCTGGCAGGCTTTCGACCTCTGCGGCCGGGCCGCCCGCCGGCAAGGGCAGTACGAGCGTGACTGATGGCGGCGCCCTAAGCGTGTCGGCCGCTTCGCGTAGGGCGAGGACGACGTCGGGCGTGAGGCGGATGTCGAAGAGCTCGAACAGAAAGCGGCGGATTGGGAGTCGGTGGTGGTTCGTTGAGACGACGTGCAGCGCCCGGTAGAATAGCGGGACGGAGGCAAAGAGCTGTCGATGTGAGCGCTTGAGGCGGTAGAGGGCCGCGAATGACGAGGACGCTTGGACGTGGTTGCTCAAATTGCCGATGGCGAGCAGGACGCTCCGCTCCAACGCCGACGTGCAGGGGGCAATCTGGAATGAGCCGGGCTCGCCGAGCTCGGCTGGCTTCCATGGCGGGATCTTTGACGAAATCGATAGAGATTAGTCTTTGACTCAATCAGGCGAGCAGAACGCACTTACGAATATAAACTTAGCCGGATCTAAAGGCACACAGAGACCAGTTGGGTCGCCCGTTGACGAGAGCGCAGCTTCCCAACCGAAATCAAGCAGGAAGTCGGCACCCGCAGTCGTGCACGAGACAAGGCCGAGGATGAAGAAGCACGTTCTGTGCAGGCGATCAAAGGCAGGTTGGTCAGACGCAGCCTCCAGCGCTGAAAGGGGAAGGGATGGATTGCTTACCCCCGGACCGAGAGCACCGGCGAATTCTCGGCAATCTCGACTATGGTCTCAAGAAGGTCTTCGTTTTCAAGGAAGGGGAAGCCGCCAGACGTTGTCCCAATGCTGCCCTGGAAGACGCGAGCGTGGCAGGCGTTCGTCAGCGTCGATAATCGACTGTACGGCTGCCCACGCTGACCACTGTCTCGGGGACGTACGACTGCCCAAAGAATGCTCTTCAGCTTGTTGATCACGTCGGGATCGGCGGCCTCAAGACCATGCTGTCGGATGAATTGCGCAAACTCGGCAAAATGACCCTTCTCTTCGAGCATCCGGCAGCCCTCGGTTGTCTTGGTCAGCTCGCCGTAGAAATGGGGCGGCGCGGTGCCATCAAAGACGCTGGAGAAGGGTGAGGAGCGACGTGCGTGAGAGAACCGTGGCTAAGGGCGTTCGACAGGGCTTGCTGGCGACGCACACTTGATCATCAGGGTCCTCGTTCTCATCGGGGAAGAGCACGCTCGAGATATAGGCCTCAACCTGCACGGCGTATAGCTGATTCCGCTCCTGCCAGGCGAAGAAAGGAGATGGATGTGAGTGAGGGGTGTGGATGCTCATCTTGTCCGTAGCCGAGGGCACTGACATGGAACCAGACCTCCATCTCCTGATCGAGGTAGTGAACCTTGCGCAGGTATTGGAAGCCGACCGAGGTCGATAGGAACCTTGGCAACGAAAGTGCGATGCAGCGTCAGAGACTACATCCGCCAGTCGGAGCCAGACGACGTCCTCAACCAGAGAGACCGACCTGAGCAGCAGCGGATGCCCCATCTCGCCGAGATGATCAAGGAAAGGGCGCATGTGGACGACGAGCTCGAGGGCCGCGGTTGACTCGCAAGCCTCTTCCAAGAAGTGGACGGCCATCTCGCAGACCTCAGACGATGGGTCGTAGAGCTGGGTGATGAGGAGCTTCAAGGTCCACTCGTTGACTTCGTGGGATGAGATGACGAGGTCGCCGAGGCGCTGGGTGGCGTAGAGCCGGATGTGCTGCGGTCAGAGGGGTGCGGATCGGGAGCATCAGAAGGTGACGGCTGGATTTGCCGCGCTCAGAAGCACTGACCATGTAGCTCGACGTGAGCGCTTTAGAGAGAACGACGCGCGAGTGACCATCCCTGCAGTCATTCGGCCGCGATCGTGGTTAGTCAACAAGCCCAAGCACCAGACCCAAACGATGTGCGCACGTTGTGTAGTCAAGATTGTCGATGATGGCCTTGACAATATCTTCTCTGCTGCGGAGGTCGCTCAGATGATAGAAGAGAGTGTAGAGCTTGAAGCGCTCGAGGAGCCTGAGGAGGAAATTCGGCACAGCGTCAGCAGGAATCTCACTCCGCAGGAGGCTCATGCCGCACCTGATGCCGTCCGGGTGGCGATTGAGAGTACCGAATATTTCAAAGTAGCCGAAGGAGAGGGTTTCGGCGAAGCGCTCCTTTGACAGAAATGAATCTGTTTTAAAGGTGCCTTGGTACTGAGCCAAAGTGCGGTTCTCTGATCAGCTTGAGCCGATGATACTTAACCAGTCTGATGAGTCCCACCTGGTCAAGCTCCGTCAGGCAGTCACAGAGCTGAGGAAGAAAAGCGTCTCCCATGAGGAAGGCGATGCCATCCGCGTTGACGAGTAGGGTTTCCATGAGTGTGCAACCAAGGCGGATCCATCGCAGATTGGGCTGTGCCACAGGCAGAGCGCACGGTTAGATGAGACCTCCTTGGATGTTTGATGAATGAGGCGGCGCACCTTGGTCCGCTTGATTGCCGAGAAACGAAGGTTGAGTGGCTGGAAGAAGCCGAGCAGCCGGCGACCGAACTTCGATGCCTTGAGCGCTTCCTCAAGGCGTCGGGGATTGAGCAAGGGGCCTTGGATGGTCTCCATGATTGCGTCAAAGTTCCATTTTGTGTGGTCGCGAGAGAGCAAAACCTATGTGAAGACTAAGATTGTCAGCGGCTGGTCTACGCCTTTCTCTCGAAGGAACGCACGCCAGTGTCGTTAAGAAGCATCTGGAAGTACCGGTCGTCAATCTGCAGGCCCATGCGGATCTTGACAATTTCGACGTGCCGTTGACCCCGGAGCAGCGAATCTTGGGTTGAGTTGGATCGCGCACGCTTCGCCGACTGCGGCGGCGGCGGCGGCGCCGCCTGTACGTTGGTTCGAGTCCGGTTGAGCCGATGGATCGCCGCCAAGGCTGAGATCGCCTTGTTCTTCTGGAGAGGCGAGTCAAGCCGGGCTGCGTGGGTGAACAGTCGCGAGAGTGACTGGTCGATGCACAAGGAGACGGAGTCAGCCAAAGCAGCTCGCACAGCGGGGTGATTTACCTCACGCACCTGGGCGTCGGCCGCGATGCTACCTGGGAGCAGCCTATTAGCGAGCGCAAGCACCTCGCCGATCAAGAATGTCGCTTTGCGCGAGAGAATATTATCGGCCTCTTCGATAACGTCAATCAGGGCCTGAGAAGCACAAGATGCACTGTCAGCATGGATCGCAGAGGAGATGGAGCGACCATGTTTACCCACGTCCACAAGCCCCGCTCGAAGAAAGATCTGGAGGAGGAAGGACACATAGTGGTCGACGAGATTGAGCTTCTCGGATGTTTGATTTTCTTCGCCGCCGGCGCCGTCCGAGCCCGAAGGCGCCTTGAGGTTTTTGGAGTAAACTGGCAATGATTTGTTTGTCGGCCATATTCAGCAAGGAAAACGCTCGAAGCAGCAAACAGCAGGCAGGACAGACGTGTTAGTCGCCGATCTTCGAGAAAGGCGTGGTACCACGAGGGCAGCTTGATCCGGAAGATCTCGAAAAACATGTCGAGGAGACATTCCTGCGAGAGAGTACCGCAGTCAGCCGCGCGGCCAGCCAGCGACAGATCGGTGTCCAAGTTGATAGCTCCTACTCTTGTGGACATGCTCGGTATGCGCAACGACTCGATCAGCGACTGGATGCCTGCGTTCATGCAGAGATAGATGACGCCTGACAGACAGGAGGTTATTGCAGCGTCGTCAGCAGTCGGCGAGCTGATAGAGGCAGCGCCCCATGCAGCAACACACCTGTCCAAGAGCGCAGCAGTGTCGAGACGACCTTGTGGCTGGCCTTCAGCCGATTGAGATGCGTCTCGCCTGAGCCATATACGTCGGTAAAGCCTGACAGAGCCATCTCAATGTCGGAGCCGGGTCGGAGGGCCGAGCGAGTGGCAGGTGCATCGGCCACAAAGAGTAGAACGAGCGCTACAGACGGCGCAAGGTCGTGCGGACCCTCAGAAAACGACTGCAGAAGGACGCGCAGGGCATTTGACCGCAGCAGCAGATGGACGTCGACGATCGCTGGAAAGAGCCGCCAGCATGATCAAAGTGTGAGCAGTTTGCCTGATCCCAAATGGCGCACGACGCACCGATCTCGGCAAGCGTCTCCAGCACAATCGGTCGAAAGGCGTCGTCTGCATTCTCTGCGACGCTGACGAGCGTGCGGATGATGGTGTCACTCAAGGGGATCCGCACTCTCGCTTTGCCCTTGCCCGCGGTGGTGCCAGGCCCGGACGACGTCGAGGGGAAGGTGGTGAGCGCGAGCTCAATGACAGTCCGGACGAGCTTCAGTGCTTGCGTTTTCTCGGCCGCCATTTTGGTGTCACGAGTGAACGTTCTGTGGCAAGGCGCGTCAGAATGAAGGTTAGCGGCGGTAGGGGACTGTCGAAGGAGTTGTTTAATGACGCACCGGAGCAGGTACCACCCGACGCCAAGATCCTCGAGCCGAGCCCAGCCGTCTCGATCGACTAGGAGCCATCGTAGGACGCGATATCCAACGGAGCGAACCTCCATGTCGACGTCCTCGCTTAGCAAGTCGAGCACGCTGTCGACATTCTGGCCGCTGCGCCCAAGCTCCCACCGGACGCGGAGGTTGCGACGAAGATCGTCAACGAGCAAATTGCCGGCCTGAATGACGTCGTGCCGCAAAGCCGTCAGTGATGAGAGGCTGGCCAAGTGCCCCCGGGCGGCGGACAGCGCTGTCTGATAATCCTCATCCTGCTGAGGTGAGGACTCGCGGCGTCGACGCGCGCCTGAGCCGAACGAGTCGCCCAGAGAAGCTGCTTGCTTGACAGCCGTGGCTGAGGGAAAGCGTCTTGCAGATAGTTTGGGAGCGATCTGGGACGGCCCAGAAGAAAGCGCCTGTGCCGAGGCCTTCTTGCGGAGAAAACGAGAAACATCTGCGGAGGGGCGATGGAAAGGAGGAAGCGGAGAGAGGGGGGAGGGGGGAGGGAGCAATCAGCGCCATGATTCGCGGCGCCGCACAGACGACTTTGCGCGCACCAGGATTTGACTTAAGATCCGCAAGCTCAGCGTTGAGGTCGGCAATCTTGCGGTCGGCAGCAAGGAGCTCCGTCTCAACCTCGCGTCGGAGCGCTGTGCGCTCCGAGCCATTGGCATCGCTTTCGAGTACCTACAGGGAGTTAGGTTCTCAGTTTGAGATTTCGCACGACCGTTGCGGAGCAAGATCTACCTGAAGGAGGTTCTCTGCGCCATCTTTGATCTGAGAAGGGGTGACAGAGGATAGCCAGTACTTCAGCTGCAGATTGTCGATTGTAAGACGAGCCAGGAACGAGCCTTGGTCTCGATGGCCAGCTTGCGGAGGACGAGCTCGAGCCGTTCGGACGCGGTTGACTCGCCGCCAGATTCTTGACCGCTCGCTCCGCTCCTGCTGCCGCCGGCCGAGGCGGACACCGGCGTCTGACTTCGTGAGCGGTTGGTAGCTTGGCGGGCGATCACGGGCGCCGAGAGCGACGAGCTCGCGGTTCGGAAAGAGTCGTCCGACTGTGAGTGATGGAAAGTCGGCGGAGGAGGGATGGCCTCAAGCGGCGAGACGAGGGGACCGTTCATAGCTGCGACCCCTCTCCTGCTTCAGTTCTGCCTGATCCGGATGACTTTGAACCTGAAGTGCTTGACGGGTGCTTCAAGGATGCCAGGGGCGAGCGATGGGCCTCTGCGCAGGCGCGCCGAGAGACGAACGCAGGCTGAGGCGAGCGATGGGCCTCTGCGCAGGCGCGCCGAGAGACGAACGCAGGCTGAGGCGGTGGGCCTGGCGCTGCGGCCTCCGACCTCAACCATCCCCTGCGGCAGCCCGCTCTCAGCCTCGCTATTCACAGTCCTTCAGTTCTTTTGCTAGCTCCTAGGAACCCCTTCGTATGCTCGCCGTTGCCAGGCGCTCGGCCGGCCGGCTGTGGTCCGAGTCGGCCTGCGCCCCGGTCGCCATCGATATCGGCCGGCGAGCCGCGGCGTCATCGTCGACCGGCAGCAGCCCGTCGCTCCCGGTCGACCTGCTCGAGCTCTACCGCGCAGAGGTCGACAAGGGGGCGCTGCAATGGGACGATGAACAGGTTCGCGTCGTCGTTGCGGTGCGTCGTTTGCGACAAGCTGGAGAGATCCTGCGGACGGTTTCGTCGCTGATGCTTGTGCCTTCATCGGCGATCGCAGCTGCGCCATGTCTACCGCCGGCTCGTAAACTACACGCCGTCGCCTTTGCTGCTGCAGACGGTGCCGCCAACGCCTGTCGCGGCCGCACCGCCTCGCTCGCTGCTTGGCAGCTTCTGGCCGACGCTCCAGCGCCGCAAGACCTCAGCTGAGCTCGAGGGCAACGAGCTCGTTCGCATCATGTCCATCGAGGACGAGATCCGCGGCCTGCCCGCGCCGATGGGCGTCCTCCTGATCGGCCCGCCAGGCACAGGCAAAACGCGGCTCATTCAGCTCCTATTTGACGCCCTACCGGTTGAGCGCAAGCTCAAGCGCCACTACCACTCGGTCGGTCCTTTTGGCCCTACCCTTGACAAATCAAGAGCGCTAACGGGGTATCTGATTACACGCCGGCAGTTTCTGCTGCAGATATACCGCCTCCTGCACGAGGAGGGCCAGCGAACCGCCCAAGGGTTCTACGGCAGCGCTCCGACATCACGCAAGGATCAGACGTACGACGGTTGGCGACGCGAAGACGAGCTCGCTTTCAAGGTTGCCAAGCGCCTGATCAGTGAGGAGGGCTGGCTCATCTTGTGCGTCGCTTCGTCTTCGGTCTTCACAACTTCGACTAACAAACCCTTGCCGCTATAGCTTTGACGAGCTCCAGCTGACAGACATTGCGACGGCAACCCTCGTCCAGGGTGTCTTGCTGCACTTTTGGCGGCTTGGCGGCGTCTTGCTGTCGACGTCCAACCGACTACCGTCTGACCTTTATGGCGGCGGCGTCCAAAAGAAGCGGATCGAAAGCTTCATCAGCTGCCTGAAGGGCCGCTGCGAGATGCTTGAGCTCGACGGCGGCGTTGATTGGCGCCGTCGCGGTGGCAGGCCAGGGCTCGCAGAGGGCGGCAGCTGGACGGTCTACGGCGAGAGCGGCGCTGAACGCGAGGCATGGGCCGCCGGATGGGAGCGTGCTGTCGACGGTCGGCCAGGTCAGCTCTTTGTCTCCGCCCTGACGCGTACGGTCTGCTGATGAAACGGCTTCTCTTTGATCAGTCGTGCCGCATTCTCTGTGCATCTACAATCGACCCTTGACAATCGCGCGGCAGACCAGTAGTGCGAAGGATCCGCCCTCAACGCGTGTCGCCCATTTCACCTTTTCTGAGCTCTGCGAAAATGTGCGTCTGCTACACCGTAACGCTCTATCCCAATCTTTAGAGCTGACACGTGTACTTATCCATCGCAGGCCCTTGGCTCAGCCGACTTTCTGTCAATCTGCTCATCCTACGGCACGATCTTCATCTCGGACGTCCCGGCGCTGACGCTAGCAAAGAAGAACGAGGCTCGACGACTTATCAACCTGATTGACGCGATGGTGCGTGATAGGACGCCTGCAGTGGAGGCCGGACTGGCGTTGACTCCGCGAGCCGCTCGTGCGTGCGCAGTACGAGCACCGCATTCATCTACACATCCTTTCGGCCGTCCCGATCGACGGCCTGTTCTTTCCCGATGCGACTGATCAGGGCACGCCGACACTCTCCGAATCGCTCGAGGAGGAGGCCTTGTCTGAGATGCTCAAGGAGGTCGACGAGCCAACTCGGCCAAACGTCTCGGTCTACGACCTGAAACCAAATAGTCAGCAGATGGTCACCCGGCCGGCTATGCGCGTCGCTCGCGATTTCCGCGACCTCTCCATCTACTCAGGCGAGGACGAGCGGTTTGCTTTCGTGCGTTGTCCTCTTTGGCACTCAAAAGCACTGGTAGTCTGATACCCTCTTGTTGATCCCGGCGGTGCAGAAACGAGCGCTATCGCGACTGCAAGAGATGACGAACCCAGCGCTCGCGCGAGCTCAGCACGAGCCGTTACCGGCGTCGATGCGGACGTGGGAGACATCATCGTCTCGGCTAGTCGGACAGGCCTCGGCGCCACGCGACAGGCCCGCAGCTGACCCGGCATCGGTCGACGACTTTGCTTCGGAGGCGTCGTACGACACGCCGTCAACTCGATCGGGCGGGCCACGAGCGCATGCGACGCGAATCCGGAGCGAAGCTCACTTCTGGGGCTTGACCGAACCGAAGCCCAAACCAGCTTCGTGATAGTGCGAGCTGCTGGGTCACGATCTAGAGATGCCATGATCATGCACCGGGCACCGGGCGCATCGTGTGCAATCCCTCGCTTCCGCATGTTTTAGGTCAGAGTGCGTCGTTTGTGCAGTCGCGGAGCGTTCGCGGACCTTATAATCTCCCTCGGCATCGACATCAGGCCCTGATGGGCCGCAGTTGGGTGCATGGTTTTGTGTTACACATTGAGACGGTGGGTGGGGGGGGGAATCTAGCTGCGCGCAAGACAGGGCGCGTACGAGGGAGTCGAGGCAGGAGGTTGAAAGCGGCGGCAGGTGAAGCAGAGGAAAAGAAAGGAGGGTTCGTGACGGCAGGGAGACGAGAGATGTAGGAAGGAGGGTGAAGCGAAATGCAGACGGTCCGTGATGAGAAGAAGAAATTGAAAAAAGGGGCCAGCAAAGGTTGCGCTCACTCGCGCCCGAGTTCCCTCCACCGTCGTTCGCGCTCGAATTCGGCCCACCGCTGCGAACAGGAAAGAGGGGTCAGCGTGCAATCAGGTCATGTGCCGGAGTCAGTGGGTGAAAGCCGCACCTTCATAACGATCTGCGATGAGTCGAACTGGCCCTCCTTGTCGCCGTGCGAGGCCGATTTGACCTCGCCCTCGATCTTGCGGGTCTCACCCCAGCTGAAGTCGTCCATGTTCCAGTACGAGTAAGCCGGAAGGACAAAGTTCCAAATCGGAAGCGATATCAGGTAGATGAGCTGCCGAGCGTCAGGAACAAGGGGGCGCGTCAGTGTCGAGGTCGAGGCCGATCCGATGGAGCGAGCGAGAAACGAACCATCCAGCCGACATAGCTGATCTTGCGACTCGTAATGACAATCAGCAAACCGGGCAGACCAAGAATGAAGGCAAGCAGGATGAGCGAAAGAGTCGGCGTCGGCTGAGACGGGATGATAGCGATGACGATGATGTAGATGGTGAAGGCGATAGCGGCGGGCAGGACAAGCGTGCCGACAAGCTCGATGAAGACAACAAATTGGCCACTGGAGGACGAGAGGCCGGATGGCTGGATGTGAATAAAAAGCTCGATTCGCGTTGCAAAGAGGAAAGAGCAGAAGAGGACAGACCTAAAGCAAAAGGTGCCCCAGAAGTCACGGATCATGACGAGGACCGAGAGGTTGTGAACGGTCGAATTGATCCACCGTCGGCGCTGCGAGAGGAGCATGCGGAACGTGTCCGGGACGACCGTCTTGCAAACGGCCTGCGGACAGAAGAGCATCTTGCGCTTAGGGAACGTCTTGAGAAGGAGCGTCGACAGGTAACGGTCTTCGCCGAGCAGCAGCAGATTCTCTGTCGAAGGGAACGTGGACGGCAACGGTCAGCAAATCACAAGCAGGGCGTTTCAGCGAGCGGGCGAGCGCACTCTTATGAAGGGTGTCAACGACGTTCTCAGAGTAGTCCTCGATGATCTCGGGCGAGGCAAGAATTGGGATCCAGTAGCCCTGACCCTTGGCTGCCTTGATCCGGTACATCTGAAGGGGGCCACACTTGTCAGTCATTGTGAGCCCGGAAGGAGAATTGCACGCGGGACTAACCGAAAAGCAGCCGGGCAAACAAGTGACCTTGCCAAGCGTGGCCTCGAACGCCTTGGTCAGATGATGCGAGATATAGTACTCAAAGACTGCGTGGTTGCGAAAGCAGCAGGTTAGTTCCGTGAAGCGAACGTTGATGCCGCCACGTCTACGGACCCTGGATCATCGTCACCCATGTCTCAGCCTTGTTGGCGATCTTAGTCTCGCCGCAGAGGCCGATGATGTCGGGGTCCTTGCGCATCGTCGCCGTCACTAACCGAGAGGGAAGAAGAGGGGGGGGGGGGTCAGAACAGGGGTGTCGTTTGAACGAAGGTAGCTCAGCGGGAGGCGAACGTACTCCGAGTGAGAGAGTCGGGAAAGACCTTTGTGTCGGCGTCGACGGCGAGGACGCCCTCGTAGAAGGAGGGGTGGACACCGCTCATGGCCCAGACAGCCTTGAAGAGCTCGTACTCGAACGTCGTCATGCGCTCGTCGTAGAGAACCTTCTGGAGGAAGGCCATCAGCATCACCTGCGAGTCACGCTTGCCCCGGTTGCCCGGCTTGGCATCCTTGGCCTCGAGCGGCGTGCCGACTTTGGCGATGAGGAGCATCGGCACCCGCTGCTGCTTTGATCGCTCGACCGTGTCGTCATCATAGTCGTAAAAGCCGGCGTAGACCTTGGCCATGTTGTGCTTCTTGTAGCCGTCGGCAATGGCAACGTACGAGTGGGGCTCGACCTCGTGCGCCGGCACGAGGAGCTCCTTCATCATGCCGAGGCAGATATCGGGCGTCGGCATGGTTGAGCCCGCACCCTTGACCATGCCGTCGGCGATGACGAGGATGAGCTTGTGCGAGTTGGGGTAATCGGTTGTCGCAAGCGAGTCGAGCGTCGTCCGGAGGCCCTCAATCGACTCGGAATAGGCGGTGACGAGCATGAACTGACGCATGAGCGGGAAGCCAAATGGCTCAAAGTCGACCGGTGGCTGAGGGATGAGCCCAAGCGGCGTCTCGAACGGGCAGTAAGCAGCCGGTTGAGCGGCTGCGGCAGCGAGCGTGCCGCCGTGTCCGCCGTTGGACGAGTCGTAAAGCGAGTGGCCGATTGAGGATCGCTCGCGGCCAGGCGAGCTCGGCGAGGGTGTCGTCGGCCGCGAGGCCGGGCTCATGAATGGGTCGAGCTGAGAGAGGCCAGACTGCGAGAAGCGCCGGTTAGGGCCGAGCGACGAGGCCGTGTGCGACTTCGAGTACCCGTACGGCGGGAGGCCCTGCGACGACGCGAGCGACGGCAACATCGAGTCGGCCCGCGAGTAACGCGACGTCTTGGGAAGGGCGAAAGCTGACTGCTTCTCGCGGACGTTGGGCCGGTATCGACCGGGAGCCGGCTGGTAGATGTCGTTCGTCCAGTCCTCGATGGCGGCGACCCGCGCCTTGCGCTGGGCCGAGGTCTCGCCCTCGAAGTCGCCCAGCTTGCGCGAGAGGAACCAGCCAAAGAAGACGGCCATCGCAAACTTGAGACCAACCATACCGAGAATGACGATGAGCTGAGGGAAGGCGCACGCGCTGGATCAGCCTTTGGATTCTCTCGCGGAGGGCAGCCATGATGAGGGGTCGCGCCGCACCGAGGCGTAAAGCACCACCTGCGAGGCTAGGCAGCCAATCGTCAAACTGTCGATCGTTCCAATGACGATGATGTCAGATAGGCACCGCATTTCCTTCTCGTATCCGGCCCGCATAGAGAACATCGCTGGAGACGCAAGTGATGTTTGCCCGGCGGCCGTCGTCGTCAGCAGTCTGAGCTCAGGAGTGAGAGCAGGGAACGAAGCGACGCACTCATGTCGGTCCCACGGTACGTGTCATTGTTGCGGATCTCGTCGAAGAACTTAGGCCACCGGACCTGGCTCGACTGGAGCCACGCGAGGAGCGAGAGGTCGAGGACAGAGCTGCGGGAAGGGAGGATCGAAGAGGCACATGTCAGCTACCAAGAATTATTGTGCAGCCCACCTATCATGGCGCTCTCCGACAGTCTGACAGGACTGGGCAGACGCACTCCTGGTACACGACAAGGTTCCGGCGTGGGTCGTGCACGTCGTCCCACGTGTAGTAGATCGAGCCCGACTTTGGGAGCTTGTCATACTCTCCGCGAGCGTTGAGGTGACATGTGTAAGGAGACGACGCGTTGTTGGCATTGACGCTCGTCGTCTGGTTCTGGCTCCGGAGGTTGCATGGGAAATACCAGCCTAGCGCGCCTGTTGCATCGTCGGCAACTGAGCTGCCCTCGGCCTTGGTGATGAGGCCAAAGCAGTTCTTGTTGACGTTCTGGAACATGAAGCTCGCGTCCATCCCAGCCGCGTTCCAGGGCTCGGTGTAGAGCGGATTCTGCGAGCCATTGAAGGCGCCCGACGGGACGGCCGGGTGATTCCAAGTCGAGAGGTCGTACGTGAAGCCGTTGATGATGAGCGAGCCCGTCGAAATTTCGCCGCCGTGAACGCGATTACCGGGCGTGCCACAGACTGTCTGCGTGAAGCCGAAGGTTAGGAAGCCGACGACTAGTGTGCGGGGGAGGGGACAGAGTCAGCTCGTGGAAGGAAGGGCTGACGAGCTCCCTGGCCGGCCAGCTTATGGAGAGGCGAGCTGAAACGCACAAGCCATCAGGAGTAGGATGATGGAGAGCAGGCCCATCTTCTCGCGCCAGGCACGCTGCGCCTCAGGTGTGCGTTTACCTGTGCGAATCGATGACAGAACGCAAGAAGGGTAGGTCAGCTCGGTCTCGGCGAGGCGCGCGGGCGCGCAGAGGGCGGGGGGGCTGAGAGGGGACGCACCGAAGACGCCGCGAAGGACGAAGCCCGGCACGAGACATGTCAGGAGCCAGCAGTAGATCATCCACCACCCGACGGGCCCGGGCGCGATCCGGTTCCAGAAGCCCTTGCGGTCATCGTCGGTGTCGGCCGAGGCGTCGTGGGCGTGCTGCCGGTTGGCCCGGCGACCGCTCCGCGTCCGACCCAGCGCCTCCTCGCCGGCGCCGCCGGACGAGGCATGCTTGCGCCGAAGCGTGTTGCCTCGCTTGAAGAGGGCGAGACCCGACTCGCTGCCGACGCCGGACGCCTGGTCCTCGTCCCGGGCGAGGATCGACTTGCCCCGCCGGAGCTGAGGCGGCGCGCTCGGCGGGATTGGCGGCGGCGGGCCGGGTGACGGCCGCGGGTGCCGGGGGTCTTGCGAATACATCGGCCGACGAGAAGGAAGGGAAAGAGAAGGTCTAGACGACGACGAGAGCTATTGTGTGTCAATCGCGATGGTGGGCGTCTGGCAGGGGGAGCCCGGCGAGGTAAGGAGGGGGGAGGACGAGGGAAATGAAGCGGGCGCTGTTTGTCAAGCGAGAGGGGAGAGGGCGCGCCGCGGCGGGCAGAGGCGTGGCAGGGCGGGCGTTGGCCGAGAGCTCGGACCGGAGAAGACTGGGCGAAGCGTGAGGCGCGGGCCTGTCTGTGAGGGAGAGCTGCTGACTTGGAGGGAGAGCTGCTCTCTCTGGGTTGGCTGGCTGGCTCGAGAAGAGTCGGACGGGGTTGTTAAGGAGGACGCTCTCTGCTGCATTCTCCTCTCAGCCGCCGCGTCGTTGGTGGCGGGCCCGCGCGCAGCCAAAGTGCGTCTGCGATCGGCGGAATTAAAGCCCCCTCCGGCAGAGAGGTCGTCGTCGTACGCCCAGCAGCTGGAGCTTGTGCGAGCGCTAGCGCGGCCGATGAACCGTCTATCGGGCCCTTGCTTGTTCGACGAGCATGCTTCATCCTGCCCGTCCTGACCCTGCCCTCTTGCCCAGCCCGGCAGGAGGAGCCAGGAGGTGCGACAGTCACCAACTGACGTCCCTCTCGCGCGCGCGCCAGCCACCGACGTACGCGGGCGCGGACGCAGGGCTGAAACGACCAGAGCCCCTTGTTGACCGACCTCTTAAGCTGTCGCCGCGCCGCTCGCCTGCCACTCCATCTTGCCTTCGAACGCAAGGCCGACAGGCGCATCACATCCGCCTGCCGGCAGGGGCATGCCGAACGGACGGCTGGCTGCGGGATTCGAGAAAAATTCAGAGAGGAGGCCGATATTCAGGGGAAAGAGGGGGCTTCGCCCCTCCCTCTCTTTGATCAGCCCTCTCCGCCGCCCTCTTCGCCCCATCAACGACGACCTCTCACCCTTCTCTCATCTCTCCTCATCCTCAAAGGAGACACCTCCTAGCAGAGAGCTCGACCCCTCTTTCCTTTCTTCCCTCGAACCTCCATCTTTAGCGGCCCATCCTCCATCTATCCTTGTCTCGACCGCGTGCCTGTCGTCCGTGCCGGGCGCCCTCCACCCTCCAGCCGAGTCTCTCGTCACCCCTTCCCGTCACCGCCTCGACCAGAGAGGCTGTTCAGGTTTGTGCTGCTCAACGCCCTCAATCGCCACTCCCCCTTGTCGTTCGACTGATTGGTCTTTCGGGCTGACGACGACGCGTTCCTTTCTTCAGGCACACTCATTTGCCGTTGAGGGCCTGTGCGCACGCGCCTCTCCGCCCATCGTGAGCCTCCGCTTGCTTGCCTCTGTGCATGCGCCCGCTCGAGCTCGACAGCTGATCTCCAGACCCCGTCACCCACCGCGCGCCAGAATGTCCGACTCGTCGGCCCTCAGCTCGCCCGGATCGAGCCACTCGCTCCCCTTGGACGACTCGGGATCGCTCTCGTCCGCCCCGTCGTCTGACGGTGGCGATCCGACCGCCGCCGGCAGAAGCGACGTGACGAACCTCTCGCCCTCAGTCGTCGAGGCCTGCGCCGCGGTTGCGCTGTCCGGCCCAGCGGCGTTGTCATCGTCGTCGCAAGCTGACCGGCCTGTGCACGGTCGATGCGAAGGAGTGCGTTCTCTTCCAGCCCACGTCTCTGATTTGAGCTGACCTCGACTCCGCTCGCTCACTGACGAGCTCGCTCATCCGCTTTGCCCTGCCAGAAGCAGCAAGACATCGACCCGCCAACCGTCTCCGCGCTCCCCTCGCAGGCGGCCATCCTCCCTTCCGGTCCAGGCGGCTTCGGTCGCCACCGAGGTCTCCAACTCCTTTCGCGCCCGACCTCCTCGTCGGTGGAAGGCCAGGCTCAGGCAGGCGCCACGGTCAGCTCGTACAGGACTGGCCGACGAGTGTCTACCGCCCCGCTGACGCCGGCCGCGGTCGGCTCACCTGGGCGGCCGATGACGAGGCTCCAGCAGCAGCAGCTCCAGACAGCCCGTGTGTCAAACGCAAGAGAGTCAAGCCAATCGGCAGTAGCCGCTCAGCCGGACGCGGACCAGAGGGCCTTGATGGCTCGTAGGCTTCCTCAAACGACGACGACGGCGCCATCCCAGTCAGCGACGACGACTGCTAACGACGGCGCCCTCTCTTACTCCCTCTCGCCCACGCACCCGATCTCCCCAACTCGTCAATTCGCGCCAATCCAGCCGGACAAGGTCCGGCCTGGCAGAGCCACGCTCGCCCGACTCGATCCCGCTGTCTTCAGTCGTCATCGGCCCGACACCCAACGCCGGACGGTCAGTGACCCGACGCTATTCGACGGCGGTCTACCGACGGCGATGCCTGAGCTCTTCACGGCCCGGCCTGCGCTGGAATCGACATCGGCAAACGACCATGGTCGACTCAGCGACGAGATCGACATCGATGGAGCAGAGGACGACAGCGAGACTTTCGCTCCGGGTCGATCGCCCTCGGCCCTCTTCAACAACACTTATCAATCCCAGCCGGCGCACGACCGACCGCAATCCCTTCAACAGCAGCAGATCCACCTCCCCCCGCCAAACTCGCAGCATCCTCCCCGGCCCCATCATGACATCTTCCACGACCATCAACGATTACGGGCCGTCAGCTCACCTTCGTCGTTGGCCTTCCGCCGCCCCTCGATGATCGACTCGCCTGCTGCACAGTTGGCCCCTCCGCCGCCTTCTGGCACTATCCTCCAAAACTACCGGTCTTACCCAAGCCCATACGGCTACCATCCGGCGCTCGCTTACCCCGCCGGTGGAAGCTACCCCTACGGCCCACCGATGCATGCGTACGCCTACGGCCCATTCGATCCGCAGCAGCACGGCCACGGTCTACCCCCTCCGCTGCCAATCGACCACCCTGCGCACACCCAGGGCTGGCCGCTCGCGCCGCAGGTCTACCATCCGATGCATGCGGTAGCGCACGGCTCGCAACCCTTGACTCACTGGCGACCACATCCTTTCGCCGGCAGCGCGAACGGGGGTGGTTGGGGGCCGCACGTCTCGGCCTTCCATCCCTACTCAGCACCACCGCACGTCTGCTTGGAAGACGAGTCATCGCAAAGATCGAGCGACGAGCCGATCCTCGTTCCTACCGGGACGAGAGAAGGGCCGGCCGACGTTTATCCCATGGTTGTCGGAGGGTCGTCTGTCAACCCTCGAGCAATCCTCCCGCAGCAGCAGCGATCAACCGAGCAAGCCGCTTTAGACGGCCGAGAGGGATCGGCGACCTCGTCGACGCACCACGCGCGGTCGTCGTCCGACTGGTCGATCCATACGGACGACGACCCTGTCGGCGGCCGGACGCTCGGCCACTCCTCCCTGTCCATAACGTCGTCCGAATTTGCTGACGCCGAGACCGACGACTTCGAGGCCGACGTCGCCCGTCTTCACCGATCGGTCGTCGAGAGCGGCTTCGGCGCGCACCGGCTCGTGCGGATGGACCAGGCCGACTCGGATGATGACGACAGCGAGATGTTGGGCCCGGCCGAGTTTGCGTACGAGCAGGTTGACACCGAGGGCGGCCGCCCAATACCGCTCTTCCAGCGCCGGCAGCAGCGCAACCATACCTCGTCGTTAAAACCCTTCGCTCAAGCGAGCCCGCACTATCTGTATCCAGCCGCGTATCCACACGGCCACCCAACCCCTCATGGCTTCCCGTTCCCGCACATGGCCGGCGGAGGCGCGTTCTATGGGCCTCCTCCCGTTCCGATGTTGACGGCTCCAGTTACTCAACCGCCGCCGCCGTTGATGGTCCGGCCGGCTGGGTCAGCAAGTCTTGCCGCCCGACGTAAGAAGTCGACCGTCCTTCGGCTGAAGTTATCCTCGCCGAAGACTAAGTCCACATCCAAGTCCTCGGCCGCAAACTCCGCCCGAATGCCGCCGTCGTCGTCTGCCGTCCTTTCCGGCGGTATCAGCAAGAAGAAGCGCACCCGCTCCGACTCGCGTAAGGTTGACCTTCGGCCCGTCATTGTCCCTAACCTCAACAAGCCGACCCGCGGCCGGGCCGTACCCTGCGACCCGGACGAGGTCCGCAAGCGCCGGGGAAGCGACAGTGCCAACGTCTACACTTGCCCGGCGAAGGGGTGCGGGCGGTGCTTTGCCCGGCCGGAGCACCTGCGACGGTAAGTCAGCAGCCCTCGACTCGCTTCCTTTGTCCACTAGGCCGCTTGCTGACTACTTTGACCCGTATATGCATCTGTCAGACACGCTATCAGCCTCCATACGCACGAGAAGCCGCACGCCTGCCAGTTTGCAGGCTGCAACAAGCGTTTCGCCCGGGGCGACAACCTGTGAGTTGCACATGCCGCCCCACTTCAGTTCGTCCTTGTTGACGTTTGACCCCTGATCCTTGACAATTTGATCTGTCGAATCCAACAGGAAGCAGCATTTCATCGTCGTCCATCACCGCGACAAGCTTATTGAGCGCAAGAAGAAGGTCGCGGCGGTCAGTCGCTCTGGCACCTCGACAGTGCGTCGCGCGAGCGACACGCACCGTTCCAACTGCGCGGCATGCTGATTGTCGCGTTGCCGTACCTTCCGCAGCCGTCGTCCGCCGCATCTACCGCCTGATCGCTTCTCCTGTTCTGCTTCTTCCTCTTTACCTCATACCCGGCCGCAGCTTCGCGTACGCTCCTTCCCATTCACCACTCCGACAAACGACCGCACCTTCATGCCAGCCCTTGACACTTGCTTCCTTGCTGTTTCCTTACGACACCCGTATTCCTCTCCGTTTGCATTCGCACCCTTTGCTGTCTAATACGAGTTCTCGCAGGCTCCATCATGATCCTTGCCACTTTCCCGCTTCTCTGCAGCACGACCTTTCGCATAACGACGTCTGTGTTAACCAATCTCCCGACCAACTCTATACCCCTTTCTTCGTACCTTCCCACCTCGCTGTAGCTCCTGCTGAACGAACTCTTCGCACGCACATCTCTTTGATGAATCACTCCCCCGCTCATGATTCCGTACCATCCCAGTCAGGGAGTGTCAAGCGTGTGCAGCGCGCACCGAGTAGTACGCAGGGACCGGGATCGAATGCTCCTGTCGAAAGGCAGAGCCGCCGGCAGGGCCCCAGAGTCGCACCTTGCCTCTAACTCCCAACTGCACCCACTCAGGCCGCTTTCAGCATGTCGCCTCTCTCGCCATCTACCACCAACCTGTCGCCCGACCCGATCGACGATCTCGTCTACACCCCGCCCGGCGATGGCTCCAGCCTGCCGCCTTCAAACCAGCAAGAGCAGCAGCAACGCGCGCAGCAGCAGCTCTCGCCCTTAACACGGACGGTACCAAACGAGGGCCAACCCATCAAGCTCGAGCGACCATCGCAGACTGCTGTTGTCCCGGCAGAAGGTGCGGTCGACGGGGAGGCGGGTGAGGAGGAGCACGACGAGGATGCGCAGGACAGCTTCGTCCAGTCGCACAGTGAGGAGCGCGAGGTAGAACGGGCCGTTGCAAGCGATGATAGGATTGGCGGCGAGGGAGAAACGGCGTCCGACACTGAGGGAGAGCATCCGGCGAATCAGCAATCCAGCACTCAGGAGCCAAAGGGAAAGGCGTCGAGGGACGAGTGGGGGAGCCTCAAACCCGACTGGGGCGAGGAGCATCTTGAGGATGAGGTGCGCATTGCTTGCATCGCTTGATCTCGATTACCTCTGACCCTGAAGCTTCGTGGCAGATGCGGCCGCTCGACATGACCACCATGTTTGCCGAGCCTCTGTTGGAGTATCAGGCCCGGCAAGACGATGTCATTCAGGGTGCGGGTCTCCGTGTGCGCTCTCGGCGAACTTCGACCCGCTGACCTGTTACTGATCAGACTACATGCGCGGCATGTTTGCGACTATGCTTCGATCCGAGGGTGCGCATATATACCTTACCTCTGGTGTGATTAAGCCGCTCGAAGCTGCCTTTCACCATCTCGCTCTTTTACTAGTATGGGCTACGACGTACCTGCGCAAGCAGTCCGAGGCGCACGCTCAGCAGCTGGACGAGGCAATGGGACGAATTGCCGAAGAAGAGACTTACCAAGGTCATCCCTCGCTGCGTAGCCCAAATACCTCCCTCACTGATCCACACCGTACTCTGCTGCCCCGTCCTGAAGAGAGCATGCGCCAGAACCTCCTCCGCGTCAAGAAGCAAGTCCAGGACGCCATGGAGCACCTCGCCGGAATGCAATCGCTCGCGCTCGTTCGCGTCCATCAGCGGAGCGAGTCTGCCGAGCCTCGCAGCACAAGCGGTCGAAAGAAAGCCCGGACGCAGTAAGGTGCTTCGAACTGCCTGAAGCAAGGGCATCTGACAATGTAGTCCTGATCACCGGCGTCTCGTTTGGCTGGTATTTCATCGACCGTTCGCAACTATCTTCGCCCCTCCAGAGCTGCTTCCAAGCTTCTAAGCAGGATCAAGCGACGGGCCAAACCTCCTCCCATGATCAACCGGCACTGCCAGTAGCGTCAAGCGATGCTGCTCAAGGCTGGCTCTGCAGACAACTCGTCGACCGGCCGCCCAGACGTGGCACGCTCTTTATACGTAAACATTGTACGGCACCCATGCAATCAATGCTCCTCTGCTCGCATTGTGACCCCCTCCGCGGCCGACTGCCGCGCGGTAAGTGCACTCGTCAGGACGCATTGTCAGCAGGCTCGGCGCATCAGGGAAGGGATTAGGTAAGCAAGCGGCCGGCCTGTTTCTCGCGCGCCCATCGCAAGCCGCTCTCGCTCGCGCGTCTCTCAGTCCTCTCCTTTCCCATTCCCCTTCCGGCTTCCGTTTCGACCTCTCTTCGCCTTTGTACAGAGCCAGGTCGGTCGCCTGCTTTTTGTATCTGTCGTCCAGGCCGAGCCTCACGCTGACAATTTGCACGCGCTGCGGCTTCGCCTTCTCATTAGCAGTGCCTGTCTTTCCGCACGGCTCGCTCGTCCCCTCTACGGACCCGCCTTCCCATCTCGCCTCGCGCACGCCCTCCCCTGCCGTCGGACCCGCGGATCTGAGAAGGCTCGCTCAGCATGCGGATGCTCACCAAGGTCCGTTCTGCTGAATCTTGTTCACTCGTTCCCAGCGATTCCCCCACACTGCCGGCTGGGCTGGAGCGCGACCGGCGCTCAAGCTCAAGCCAAGGGTTGAGATCTCGAACGGCGCGCTGACCTTGCCTCCGCTCCCGTCTGCGCCTCAGTTTGAGTCCAAGTCCCCCCGTGTCAAGGGGGTCGCCTTTCGTACGTCTCTGGAACAAATGCCGAGCCTTCCTCCCCGGCCTTTTGAGTCTCTTGGCTCTTGCTGACCTCGCTGGCTCCGCCTCACTCCTTCGGCCGTCGCCTCCAGACCCCAAGCAGCCCTTGCTGGCGGCCTCGCTGCACAATGGCACGATCCAGCTCTGGAACTACCAGATGGGCACGCTTGTAGACCGCTACGAGGAGCATGACGGTCAGTTTCTACCTCTTCTCCAGCTTACATGGCTGCTGGGCAAGGCACCCAGTCCTGAGACGGCCGAAACCGACACTGGCCTGCGAGCTCTGATGCGCCGGTTGGCGGCTTTCAGCCTCACCTTGCTCCTGCTGGCGGATCTGTACCACTTTGGACGTCAGTGAACAGTTCTGACCTCGGTCTGTTGGATGTGCTCGTTCCCTACAGGCCCGGTCCGCGGCATCTGCTTCCACCCGACCCAGCCGATCTTTGCGTCGGGCGGCGACGACTACAAGATCAAGGTGTGGAACTACAAGACGCGGAAGTGCCTCTTTACGCTGAACGGCCGTACGTCGTCACGATCTCTGACGCGCCCGACCTGAGGCTGCCGCACAGCTTCCGAAGCTGACCAGCCGCTTCTGCCCGGCCGCCCGCTTGTCCGACTGACAGACCTCGACTATGTCCGGACCGTCTTCTTCCACCACGAGTACCCGTGGATCATCTCGGCCTCGGATGATCAGACGATTCGCATCTGGAACTGGCAGTCGCGCAACTGCATCGCCATCCTGACCGGCCACAATCACTACATCATGAGCGCTCAGTTCCACCCGAAGGAGGACCTCGTCGTCTCGGCCTCGATGGACCTGACGGTCCGCGTCTGGGACATCTCGGGTCTTCGCAAGAAGAACATGTCGCATCAGCCGATGTCGTTCGAGGAGCAGATGGCCCGGGCGAACGCCGGCCAGGCTGATCTCTTTGGCAGCACCGATGCCGTCGTCAAGTATGTACTCGAGGGTCACGACCGCGGAGTTAACTGGGCCTCGTTCCATCCGACGCTTCCTCTCATCGTCTCTTGCTCAGACGACCGGCAGATCAAGCTCTGGCGCATGTCGGACACCAAGGCCTGGGAGGTCGACACGTGCCGCGGCCACTTCAACAACGTCCTCGTCTCACTCTTCCACCCGCGTCACGAGCTTATCCTCTCGGCCGGCGAGGACAAGACGATCCGGATCTGGGACATGGGCAAGCGGACGCCGGTTCAGACATTCCGACGCGAGCACGACCGCTTCTGGTCGCTGATCGCCCACCCGGAGCTCAACCTTTTTGCCGCCGCTCACGACAACGGCGTCATCGTCTTCAAACTCGAGCGCGAGCGGCCGGCCTTCTCGCTTTACCAGAATACACTCTTCTACGTCCGTGACAAGACGGTCCGCATGCACGACCTCGTCAGCGGATCCGACGTCGGCGTCATGAGCGTGAAGAAGCTCGGGCCGGCCTACTCGCCTCCGCTGACGCTCTCGTACAACCCGGCCGAGAAGGCGCTCCTCGTCAACGAGGGCTCCGATGGCGGCATCTTTGACTTCTTCCGCCTTCCCCAGGAGGGCGTCGTCGGCGATTCGGCGACCGACGCCAAGCGTGGCCAGGGCTCGTCGATGCTGTTCGTCGCCCGCAACCGCTTTGCCGTCTTCTCGCGCACAGCCCAGACGATCGAGATCCGCGACCTCTCGTTCAGCACGACCAAGTCGCTCAAGGTCCCCGTCCAAACCAACGACATTTTCTACGGTGGCACTGCTTGCGTCCTCCTCTCGTGCCCGACCTCGGTTGCGCTATTTGACCTCCAGCAGCAGAAGGTTCTGAGCGAGCTCACAACGCCGGCTGTCAAGTACGTCGTCTGGTCGGTCGACAACAACATGGTCGCCCTCCTTAGCAAGCACAGTGCGTTTTCGCTCTACACACCGGACGCGTGCGCGCCTCGCCGCTAACCACTTGTTTCCCGGCAGCCATCACGATCGCCAACAAGTCGCTTGAGCAGAGCTGCCTAATCCACGAGACGATCCGCATCAAGTCGGCCGCTTGGGATGACTCGGGTATCCTCGTCTACACGACGCTCAACCACATCAAGTATGCCCTGCCCTCGGGAGACACCGGCATCATCAAGACGCTCGACCAGCCCGTCTATCTCGTCCGCATCAAGGGCCGGACTGTCCACTGCATCGACCGGAGCGGCCGGCCGCGGACAATTGACATCGACCCGACCGAGTACCGCTTCAAGGTGGCGCTGGCCAAGGAGGCCTATGATGAGGTTCTACAGATCATCCGGACCTCCAACCTTGTCGGACAGAGCATCGTTGCCTACCTTCAGAAGAAAGGCTACGCCGAGATCGCGCTGCACTTTGTCCAGGACCCGAGCACGCGCTTTGATCTGGCGATCGAGTGCGGCAACCTCGAGGTCGCGCTCGAGATGGCGCGCTCGGTCGACAAGGTTGACGTCTGGAAGCGGCTTGCCGCTCAGGCGCTCAAGCAGGGCAGCCACAAGACGGTTGAGATCGCGCTCCAGAAAACCAAGAACCTCGAACGGCTCTCGTTCACCTACTTGACGACCGGTAACACCGACCGGCTGCGGATGATGCAGGCCATCGCCGGCAAGCGCGGAGACCAGATGGCCCGCTTTCATAATTCGCTTTACCTCGGCGACGCCAAGGAGCGCGTCTCGGTCCTCTCGCAAGTTGGCATGGACCCGCTTGCGTACTGGGCCGCCAAGACGGCCGGCCTCGAGGACGAGGCCCAGGCGATCCTCGAGGCTGCCGGCATGACCGAGGACGAGGTCCCCCAGCTCGGTGGCGCGCTCGCGTCTTCTTCCAAGCTGGCGCCGCCCCAGCCCCTCAACCCAAGCTTCCGGCAGGACTGGCCGATCCGGCCGATCGGCGACTCGTTCTTCGCGCGTGCGCTCGCTAACGGCCACGGCAGCGCCGAGCAGCCCTCAGCCCTCACCGGCGAGGCCTCGAATGAGGGTGCGGCCGAGCTGAGTGCTTGGGGTGCCGACAACCCGCTCGCGGTCGAGGACGGAGCCAACGAGGATGACGACGAAGACGGTGAGGGCTGGGACATCGACGTCGACATTCCTGACGCTCCCGTCGACGTTGCCGAGGACAACGAGGTCGAGGAGGCCCTCCCAGAGGACGGCATGGCTCCGGGGACAAGTGAGGGCGACATCTGGGTCCGCAACTCGCCGTTAGCGGCCGACCATGTCGCCGCCGGCTCATTTGAGTCGGCCATGCAGGTGCGTCCCGAGCTTCCTGCGGCGATCACTTTGCTCTTAGGCTGACGATCGACTTCTCTCAGCTGCTCAACCGGCAAATCGGCGCCGCACACTTTGAGCCGCTCAAGCCCTACTTCCTTGCTGCCTACCGGGCATCGCACGTCTACGTCCAGGGCAACCCCTCGCTCGACCCAATCCAGCTTCACGTCCGGCGCAACCCGAACGCGACGGCGACCAACGAGGTCTTCCCGGCGATCGCCTTCACGCTCCAGGCCGCCCAGGCCTCGGTCCAGGACGGCTACAATCTCGTCAAGAAGAACAAGATCGCCGACGCGCTCGCGACCTTCAAAACGATCATCCAGACGGCCATGCTCGTCGTCGTTCAGTCGGACACGCAGGAGAGCGATGTTCGTCCTAGCTTACTTTGCGGCAGCGCTCGACCTTTTACTGACTTGTCCTTCTGACTTGGCCCTCTAGCTTCGCGAGGTCATTAACACTAGCCGCGAGTACATCCTCGGCCTCACTATCGAGCTCGAGCGCCGACGACTTGTCGCCGAAGAGCCTGAGAGCGTCCAGCGGCAACTCGAGCTGGCCGCCTACTTTGCGCACTGCAAGCTCCAGCCCGTCCACCAGCAACTTGCCCTCCGCTCAGCGGTGCGTCCTAGTCACCATTCTGCCTATCGATTGTTCTGCGACTGACCTGCCTTGCTCCCACGCCTATTGCAGATGGGCGTCTGGTCAAAGGCCCAGAACTACGCCACGGCGTCCGTCTTTGCTCGCCGACTGCTCGAGCTCAATCCGTCCGACGCCCGGAGCGTGCAGAACGTGCGTACGCAGACGAGCTGTCACGTCTCGATCGCTGCCGTGCTGATCTGTCCTGATTCGACTTTCTCTCAGGCCCGAACCGTCATCGCGCAGGGCGACCGCAATCCGCAGGACGTCCTCAAGACTTCTTATGATCACTTCACCGAGTTTGACATCTGCGCCGGCTCGCTGACGCCGATCTACCGCGGCTCGCCCTCGGTAACGAGCGCCTTCTCGCAGGCGAGCTACCTTCCAGAGTTCGCCGGCTCGATCTGCAAGGTCGACGACGTCGTTCAGGTCGGCTTCGTCGGCAGCGGCCTCCGCAGCCGCGTCTAGAGCAGGGGTTCCAGGAGGGGCCGTGTTGATCGCAAGACTTTCTATATCTCATTGAGAAACAAGGTCGGCGGTGTGTGCGTCAACGAGGTGTTGCCTGTCATGACCATAACACTCAGGCCGACTTCTTCGCGAAGGGTGGCGGGCTCAACCGAGTCGCACAGGATGCTATCGGTCAGCTCTGTCAGTGTTACCAGCGTTGGGTCGGCCCTCTCGCCTCGCCACCCGGATAAAGAACCATCTGGGTTGGCGGTCGCTCACTTAGTCCATCCTCGGGCCCACAGACGACAGACTTTTGTCTTTGTCGGCGACCGGCCGGAGTAAGAGCATCTTCGGATCCATCCAGATTCTATAGCAGACAAGTCCCGAAGGCCAAATTTACAACAGCAATCTGTTCACTGCGACAAAGATGCGGCTCTTCAGTCGATGACCGGCCGGCCCGTCTTCTTCATGAGCGCTGCTTGGAGGTCCATTGCCTGTATGCCGCCTCCCGGCTTGCCGGTACCACCGCCGAGCGCGCTCAGCTTGAGCTTCGTCGCGCCCGAGGCGCCACCGCCACCGCCGATAGGCGCACCAAGACCAACGGGGGCTTTGGGGATCGGAGGCTTGCGCGTTCCACCGGCTGCCGCTGCCGGCGGGGCAGGCGGTGCGGGAGGCGTTCGACCGAGGGCAGATGAGGAGGCACCAGTGGCAGGCGGCTTGGGCGCAAGCGGCGGCGCTCCGGGCTTGGGAGAAAGTACAGGCGGCTTGGGCTTGAGCGTCGGCGGCCCGGCACCCATGCCCGAGCCCGGGCGGGAACTCATCGGCGACGAGCTTGCCGTGTTGTTGCCGCCTGAGGACCGTAGCGAGGCGGCTGCGCTAGTGATGGCAGCACTGTTAAAGCCTCCACCGGTCGGCGCAGCGGCAGGAGTGGGGGTCGGCTTAGCCGCTGGGGCTGAAGGAGGTGCCCGACGACCCGGTGGCGGTGGCGGAGGCGCAGCCGGTTTGGCCTGTGGGATGAGCTCGAGGTAATTGGACGGCGCCCAGCCCTCCTTGCCGCCCTTGGTGACGAGCCACCAGCCGTTGTCGTCTTTCTCCTTGACCTCGACGACGTCCTCCTTGCGGAGGTTCATCTCGCCCTCCTGACCGTCAAAGTTGTAGAGTGAGCGGTACTTGGGCGCCTCGGGTCTGGCCGGCGGCGGCGGCGGCGGCCCACCCGCACGGGGCGGCGGAGGTGGTGTCGGGCGGGCGGCGGCAGCAACCGGGGCGGCTTTTTGGACCAAACTCGACGTCTCGTACGACATGCCATTCTTGGGCGTGGCGGCGGCCGCCTTGCCTGGCAGCGTCGCCGTCTGCGGCAGTCGGCCCGCGCTGGGGTGAGGCTTGGACGGCCCGCCCTTGCGGAGGAGCTTGCCGGCCGTGATGGGCCGGACGACGCCGGGTTTGGGCCGGGCCATCGGCCGGGTGAAGCTGTTGGCCGGCTCACCCTGACCGACCGAGACGACATGAGACTTGTAGACGTCGAGCCGCGGATTGGCCGGGTCCTTGCGGAATGTGATTTGCGCCCGCTTGTCCTTCTTTTTGGCGTAGTCAACTGTCGGGCCGATCAAGACCTGAAGCCCGCCGCTCGAGGCCGTGTGCATGTGGGTGATGAGCTCCGTCTTGAAGACGCACGTGAAGACGGGGTCGCCTTCCTCGCTCGCCGTCGTGTTGAAAGCGATCCAGTCGTCGCGCAAGTTTGAAACGGCGACCGAGCGGATCGTGACGAGCGGGATCTTGCGCTCGACCGAGGTGACAATGCTGCCGCCGGCTGCGGTCGCAATCAGAAAGTAGGCCGCTGAGTTGGTGACGATGAGGAAGCGCGGGCTCGGCTTGCTCGATCGGCCAAAGGATGACTTGAGCAGCTCGACCCGGCAGCTGAACAGGACCGTCTCCGAGCCGCTGAGGCCGGCGGCCGATCGCAGCTGCTGGCCGCCCGAGCTCTTGCCACCGACGTCGAGGTAGTCCCCTGCGAAACGGCGATAGCTGAGCAGCGAGTAACGTCGGCGCTCTTTGCGGCCACCAAGCAGATCGTGGCCCTTCTGCCGGACACGCGCAAATTCGATGCCGTCCTTCTTGCGCCGCCAGAAGCGCTGGATGCGCGTCGCGCACTCGATCCGGTAGCGGATGAAGTTACGCCAAGCCCGCTGGATTCGGGCGGCCATGTTGTGCCAGTAGCGGTCGCGCATCGTCTCGAGCGCGAAGAGCTGCGAAGGGAGGATCGCTGCAGTCAGCCGACCAGGCGTCTCTAAGGAGCGGTATCAATCAGAACAGGGACCGACTGTCTCGGGGTTCTTGATAAAGGCTTTCGTCGTTCCCATCTGCCACTCGTCCTTGGCGATGCCGGTGTCCTTGAGGATCTGAGCGCAGCCAGACTGGGCATCGCCCTGCCACGTGTACTCGCCCGCGTACGAGGTGTTGGGCGAAAGCAGGTAGAAGCGCTCGACCATCTTCTCAAACGTGTTGCGGTAAGCGAAGCCCGCCCGACGGACGCGGATGTTTTCCTGGAGGCCGAGGTATTTGATCTGGTGGAGGATCGCCTTCGAGTCGTACTCGCTCGGGCTCCGATTCTGATTGGGCTTGATCGTTCGAATGTACGACGGCTGGGCCTTCATCAGGTTCTGGACGAGGTCGTTGGCCGAGGCCTTGATGCGATCACCGGCCGTTGGCGGCTTCTTGCGATTGTTCATATCAACCTTCTCTGGAAAGAGGTTGCGGAGGAAGGCGTTGGAACTGTTATCGACAAGATCGAGCAGGTCCTTGATCATGGAGTCCTTGTTCTTGTCGGTCATACCGCCGACGTTGTAAAGGACCTCGCCGGCGTAGTGTTTGATCAGGAACTTGGACCCGCGCGACTCGAAGTGCGGGTTGGACGTCAGGGCCGAGAGCCGCTGGACGAAGGCATTGTCGGCTGCAGAGGGGTCGGCGTGAGCCGTCGCGACGGCGTCATTGAGCGCAGCAAAGACGCCCGGCGGCCGCTTTTCCTCGATCAGGTCGCAGACAATCTTGTTGTTGAAGTAGTCGATCGGCGTCCACTTGATCTGCTCGCGGACATATTCCTCCTGCTCCGTTTTGAGCGTGAGCTCAATGAAGATCTGCTGGACTACAGCGCCGGCAGGTGCGTTGGTGTCGGTGTCAGCGGCCGGCCATTTTGGGGCAGATCACCCGGTAAAGGACCCACGCTTCTCGTTGACATAGTTGATGCAGAGCTGCTCAAAGCTGTTCTCCTGGAAAATCTCAAAGCCGTAAATGTCGAGGACGCCAATGATCTGCTCGTGCTTGCTCCGCGGCTTCATCGAGACGTTGACGCGCTGGACGATCCACTCGAATAGGCGTTCATCTGCGAGGCGGCGAAAAGAGGCATTAGCTCAGGCTTCCCGCGCGGGCCGTCATTCTCGAGACGTACACATGGCCTTAGAGAGAGCATCACGGCCGGCCGAGGCTTGGGCCACGTTGAGCGGTACGTCATAAATCGAGCCTGACACAACCCGACGGTAGGGTGAGAATCAGTGAAGAAGCGCAAAAGGAAAAAGCGAGAACCGCTGAACGCACCTCGTCGGCCTCCGCGGGTCGTCTCCATGACGCGAGTGATGAGCACCTTGCTGAGGGCCGTCTTTTCGACCTCCATCAGGTACGAGATGAACTCGGTCACGCCTTCGTCGGGGATCATGGCGTTCCCGTCCTGGTCCTCCTTGAACTGAACGTTTCCAAGCCAAAGGATGCCGGCGATCACGCGGAAAATCTCCTCCTTCTCGGCCGCTGTTAAGCCGACGACGTCCATTGCCTTGAGCGTCTCGGCAAAGTCGTCAAGATCGTCGATTGAGGGTACGTCGAGGCAGCCGGAGCGCGACGTGTAGACATACGACTCGGGGCCCTGGATGCCGTACATCTCTGCAAAAAAGAAAGCAAGACAGTGATCTCAGCTCACTAGACAGTAGCTCCGGCTGAGCGAGTTACGAAAATGGCTCGACGCACCTCGCTGCTCGGCCGAGGCACCCTTGGTGAACTGATAGAAAATGTGGAAGTTGCGCTCGTTTTTGATCTGCTGCACAACGCGACCCTTCTCGAGCAGGTAGTTGGTGATCTGAGCCCCGACCGGCTGGCCGGCCTTGTTGAACATAATTTCAAGGTACTTGCCCTGGTACACCGAGGGGCAAGCCGATAACGGGCGGCAGCGGTCAGCGAGGCGAGATCACTACACGACAGCAGGCGCAGGAAAGGAACGCACGTGCCGCGAGCTATTGTCGTTGCGGAGCGTCTTGGCGCAACCAAAACTCTCAAGCAGCGGGTTAGTCGCCAAGACCATGTCCTTGATCTCGCCAATGTTGCCGCCGGCTGTGCCGGTTGCTGGGTCTGAGCCGGAGACCTCGGCAATGTACTGCATGATGCGTTTGGCAGCCTCCGTCTTGCCCGCGCCAGACTCGCCCTAAAGGCAAGGAACGAAATACCGGTCAGCGGTTTGCGGCGATTGAGGCGGGCCGTCAAAGGGGCACGGACCGAGATGATGACACATTGATTCTCGCCGTAGGCGTTCATGGCGTAGTAGGCCGACTCAGCAATTGCAAAGACGTGCGGCGGCATCTCGAGCCGATTCTTGCCCTTGTACGACTGGAGCGTCGGCAGAGTGTAGATGCCGAGGTCTGCGGGCGGGCGGACGAGCGGGGTCAAAAGGGGTTTGGCGCTGAGAGCTGCCTCTGGCGGACAGGGCAAGCCGAGCGCACCTCGGAACGGGTTGACCGAGATGAGAACGTGAGCGATGTACGTCTGCAGTCAGAGCACGCAGTCAGACCGGCAAGGGTTGAATGTCAGCCGTCAAGGTCGAGCACTCGGGGCGAAGCGCTATCGACTGCGCTCGTTCGACCCGGCGAAGGCGCGCGGGAGAGGGAGAGCATCGTCACCCCCCTCTTCGCGAAGCGAGGGATGAGCCTCTCGTGCCATCCGTCGCCGGCGCACTCGCCTAGGTTTGATTGCGACCAGAGGAAAGAACAAACGTAGATCTCCTTGTTCTCGAAGCGCTTCTTGAGATTGTCGTTGATGCTCTCATTGCTGATTGTGCTAAGCAGCGTCATGTCGCTGACGCCAGCCTGCTTCTTCTTGAAGCCGTCCTTCCAGTCGGCCTGACCACGTGCAGTCATGAAGAAGACAACGTTAGCCGAGAAACTCAGCACGACTTTCTCTCCCCATGCTGCCTCAAAGCGAGAAGATTGCAGGGACTGACCTTGGCAACCTTTCCGCCACTTGCCGCACCGCCGCTCTTGGCCGGCGTCACGGCCGCCTTGAGCTTTGCCTTCTTCGAGGGCGCCTGGGGTGGGAGGGATCGCCAATAAGTTCCTTACAAAGCAGTCAAATAGCGCCGGTCTGCAGCGCACCATGCTTTGGACAGGACGAGGGTTCGAGGAGAAGGGTGTTGAGGGTCAGAAGCACGAAGTCGAGACGGCCAAAGGAGGCGAGATGGGCAGCGCCGCCGGCGCGCGCCGGCGGGGTGCGCGGGCGCTGAGGCCGCGGTCACGCAGGAGTCGCCTGCGATGGTCCGGGGCCGCACTGCCTTTGTCCGGACCACCAGCATCTCTCTGATCAAAGCAAGACCCGATAGCAATGGCCAGCTCATCCACATCACCTTCTTGGGACAGTCAGTCCTACGCACACGCGCGTGTCAATGAGGAGACATCCGCCTTCCGAATGCTGACGTCGATCACCCGGTGTCTGTATCACAGCCTTGCGTCGGCAGGCCCGGACACTCGAGGCCTCTCTGGACTCGAAGCTGACGACGTACGCTAAGCTCGCATCGAGCTTGAGCTCGCCCGGTCCATCATCGTCTTCGGGCATGGGTCCGAGGGAACCCGACCTTGATGAGCTCGAGTCTGGCGGCGTCAAGGCGGCCGAGGAGGAGGTCGAAGAGCTCCTGGGCAAGGTGCGGACGTCTTGCCCATGACTGGCGGCTGGAGAAGGCTGTAGGGGACACAGGACCTGCCATCGGCTGTCATAGAGTCCTTACAGCGTTCGGCCTTGTCGTGGTGAGAGTCTGACTGCTGCTCATGCCCATTTCTTAACAGCTCGCAGCGACGGTTGACCAGCTTTCGGAGGTCATCAACGACCCTGACCGGCCAGCCCCGTCGACGAGCACGTTGAATGCTTCGCAGCGGCATCGCGAGGTCCTAGGAGACTACCGACGAGACTTCCTTCAAACCAAGGTGTGTCGTGTCGCCCTGACTCGACATTCTTCACGCACGCAGCATGCCCCTTGTCAGATCTTCCTGGTACTACACAAACGCTGCTCTGCCGAGTGCGAAGATTGGGCAACCCGCCGTCGGCTTGATAGATCGTCAAGTAATAATGCATACTGATCTGGGACTGGGCTCCTTCCTGCCGGTCCTTGCAGCGCAATGTCGAGCACGCCCGCAATTCGCGCAATCTGCTCGGCTCCGTTCGGCGCGACATCTCGTGCGTCACGCGTCCCCTTGACATTTTGGACCGCGAACCATGCCGCTCTCTGATCGGCGCTGATCGCGGTCCTTGTGCTCTTGCAGGGCGTACAAGACAGCCCGGAGCTCGGCGGCGGATGCATTGCTCAACGAGCGCAGCACAATTGATTCGTCCCACCGGATGACCGATGACATTCTTGAGTTCGTTTTCGTCGCAATCTTCCTTACGCGCGCGAATGATAAGCGCGACGCTGCGCTGTGCTAAATCGCCCTTGAATCGTTGCACCGACTCAGGCAAGCGTATGCGACCCGGTCCGACTTTGCATCTCAGCGGGCAACCATCACTGGCGTCCAGAGTCGACTTGGCGAGACGCTCAGTGCGTCATTATTTGCTGGCCGCTCTCTGGCTTCTCGTGGCTTCTCGCGAAGAGACTGAAGCCGGAAGCTGACAACCGTGCCCCCCCCCCCCTCCCTAAACCCCCAGCCCAGCTGCCTGGCATCAATTCGCTTCTCGGCCTCATCCAGTCGAAGCGCCGGCGGGACAATATCATTCTTGGCGTCATCATCGGCCTCTGTATCGTCGGCCTGCTTTCGTACATCACGTGAGAGGGGCGGTGGGTCTCAGCGAGACCAACAATGCACGCGGTCCTGCAGGACGGGCTGCACGTCAGACGATGCCCACTCGAGACGAGGCCGTCTGTCAATCCGGATGGACAGGCTCGATGTCATTCTTTTCCGATTGTTGCAAACGAGAAATCGAGACTGGTCGGAGCGACCTGAAAGGGGAAAAGGGCGACACGACGAGTGCGCGCGCCTGCCGCGAACCAACGTGCCCCTGGTCCAACCCCGCGCGCCGCGCTAGCTGCCTGCTTTCTCGCCTGCGCCCTTGCTCCAGCCGCCGCCGCCGCCGCCGCCGCCGCCGCCGACGATCTCCAGCCGCCTCTGCCTGATTCTCCCTTCCTAGCTGAGCAGATCCCGTTGCCTGTCATGGCGCCGTTCATCCCTGACAACAAACTCTCGAACCTACACAAGTAGTGCGTGCCCTTCCCGCCGAGGACCTGGCCAGCGGCGAACCGTGCCTGACCTGGATGACGCGCCGCCCTCACGCCCTTGTCTCTCTGCTGTGCCTCCCCCCTTTTTTGCCCCCCCCTGACCCTCACGAGCAGCAAGTACTCGGCCATCGACAAGTCAGTCCTATACTCGTGTTGATGGCGCGCAAATGAGCTCAAGCGAGCGCAGCAACTCATGTTTCCCTTTTACCGCTCTCGTTCGCTGCGTCCGCTGCTTCACAGGTCGATCACGAGCAAGTGGATCCTTAACCCCTTCTGGAACAAGCTTGTCCTACTCTTCCCTAAATGGATCGCACCCAACACCGTCAGTCCCTGCTGGCAAGCACTCTCCAGGCCTCGAGCATCGCGCGCTGACGCAAGGACCTGCTGCTCTGACGCACGCCTCGCCTCCAGATAACCTTCTCCGGCCTGTGCCTCATCCTCGTCAACCTGGCGACGTTGCTCGTCCTTGACCCGGAATACACCGACAAGGAGCTGCCCCGGTGGGCTTACTTTGCGTTCGTCGTCTTCACTGCAGCCAGGCCACTGGCCAGCCAAGCAGCTGGGGCTGACTGAAGCTTTTGTGCCGCTCACCCTGGCTGAATGCAGCTTCGGCGTTGGCCTGTTCGCCTACCAGTCGCTCGACGCCATTGACGGGTCAGTCGGTTTGAAGTCTGAGGGGTCTGTTCTCGAAAACGAGCCTGCTGTAGCTGAAGCGCTTCAAATGAGATAACCAACAGCAAGCAGGCCCGGCGAACGGGCATGGCCGGACCGCTTGGCGAAATGTTTGACCACGGCTGCGACGCCATGAACACGACGGTGCGTCTGCCGGCCCACCTTCTCTCCTGGAGTACACCTTGTGCTTGGGTCTTGGATTGATGAGTGCTGAAGCTGGTCGGACCATCTCGTTCTCACGACCTGCAGCTCGAGGTCATTATCACCTGCCACGCGCTCAACCTCGGTCGGTCGTGGTGGACTGTCGCCTCGCAGGCGGCGACGCTCTCCAACTTTTACCTGTACGTTCCGCTTTTGCTCTTCCGGCATATCGCCTTGTGCGGCGCAGGTCGACGGACCCTGACGCATGCCTTCCACGGTTCGCAGGACGACTTGGGAGGAATACCACACCGGCACGCTCTACCTGTCGGCCTTCTCTGGCCCGGTCGAGGGCATCCTCCTTATCGTCGCGATGTACTTCATCACCGGTGCGTCCTTTTCGCCGCCATCGGATTCGGTATCGGCTTCGGTAACTGACACAGCGCTGCCGTCTGGGCATCCCGTCCTTTCCAGGTATCTACGGCCCGAGTTTCTGGGACCAGCGGCCGGCCGAGCTGCTTCGGCTGGACGAACTCCTGCCCGAGCTCGCTGGCCGGCCTGAGGCCAAGTGGCTCTTCCAGCTCGGTATCAACGACGTCTTCATGATCTTCAGCGCGTTTGCGCTCGCTTTCAACATTGCAGGCTCGTAAGTGTCTTCCTGGTTCCTCGGACGGCCTCCTGTCTACCGGCTGACCTTTCCATCTGACACTCGTCTCGGCAGGTACAAGAATGTCATTGTCTCGCGCCGGAAGAGCGGCCAGTCAATCTACACGCCGCTTGTTGGCCTACTGCCGTTTGTCGTTCAGACGGCGATGCTCGTCGCCTGGCTTCACGGCGCGCCCGAGATCATCGACTCGCCCGCCTTCGTGCCGTTCCTCGGCTTCTGGGGTCTCAGTTTTGCGTACCAGGTTGGCCGGATGATCCTCGCACACGTCACCAAGCAAGAGTTCCCCCTCTGGAACGGCATGATGGGCTGGACCGCCGTTGGCATGCTTGACGCCAACCTTGGCCGCTACTTTGGCGAGTGCGTCGGCCATCAACTCTTCTAGTCTGCCGCATCTAGATCGAGGAGGCTGACCGCACTCTTTCACCCCTCGTAGCGGACCGGTTCTCCAATCGACGCCGGAGCGCACCTATGTCTTCATCGCCTACTCGCTCGCGCTCGCCTTCTTTGCCTACAGCTCCTTTGTCTACACCGTCATCAACCAAATGTCAGTCCAGAAGCGGTTGCTCGCCCCTGATTGCGCGCTTAATAGGCTGACTGACCGCTCTCCGACGCAGCACCGAGTTTATGGGCATCGCTTGCTTTACCGTCCGCAAGAAGGACGCTGCTGGCCACTGGGTCAAGGCCGCCAAGGTTGACGCACAGAAGGCGCAGTAAGGGGCTTATCTGGCCGGCCAGGTACAAGGAGAGGCAGGTAGTCCTGGCACAAGCAATTTTGGATGCGGCGACGTGGATTCTTTAGACGCGACCGACCGAGAGCTGTAGCCCGCTAAGCGTCTTGAGAGGTTGAGACCGACACCAGTCGAAACTCAAGATCAATGACTCCCTTATGTCCCTTGCCATTCACAAACCAGTACCTGAGATGTGGTTCAACGGCTCCCCGTGCCAAAGGGTCAGTCTGCGCGTGCGGGCCGTCGCGCAGATCCGCTGCAGACGCTGCTCCACATTCGCACTGCTTTTTCCCTACTCGTTAGCATTCAGCAGCGTAGATAAGGCATTCAAAAGACGCTATAGATCTGCCCTCTCTGATGGCTGTGGACTCGAGTTTCCTCAAGTTGATCCGTGTCGAACTCGAAGGCCGTCGATGAGGCGAGAGCCATACTCATGGAGGACCTCGTCTAGAGATGCACATGAGTCGCACGCGTTCTGTAGGTGTGCGCGTGCCACGCCTAGAGGCAGGCAAGATTACAGGTAAGATCGCAAGTAGGGTCAGAACGGATCGGGGGGCGATTTTAATGAGCTTCGTGCATCTAGTCAACTGGCATCATCCTTTACCCCCCCCCCCCCTTTACCCCTACGCCGGACAGGTCCCGGCCGTTGAGTTGCCTTATGCCGAGGACGTCAAATTGCGCGGGAGGCATCGACGCCGGGCGCCAAGGCGAAGAGTGGAGTAAGGAGAAGGCAGCCTGCGGTCGAAGGTGGTCTGCCAAAGGGAACGCTGCGACCTCGACATGCGTCTTGCGGCCACCAACGCTGCTTGAGTCCACCTTAGTACGGCCCGTGAATGCAGTTGATGCCATTTTAGAGGAAGGGGTCGTCGCGTGCTGTATGGCCAGACGTATCTGCCGGACGGAGACTCTAAGGAGGGATAGTGGTACGTTTTGGGGTAGAGGTTGGGTTTCGGGGGGTCGTCAGGAGGAGGGAAGGGGGAGCGTGAACAGCCGTTGAAAGCAGGAGATGCTGGGGGGAGTTCTCCTTCGAGAGCGAAGGAAGAGGTACACCGCCTAGCGGATCGTGAATTGGTCCGCGGGGACGCTCATGAGGGATGGAAAGCTAGAACAAAAGAGAGATGAGGGGCCAAGAGAGGGAAGGAAACAGGGAAAATCGTCGGAGAAAAGGAACTTCTCTATGAAGAGAATTTGTCCTTCAATCGAAGAATTAGTAGCGGTAGTGGTCGGGCTTGTAAGGGCCGTCAACGGGGAGCGAAAGGTAGTCGGCCTGGACCTGTGATGGAGACACGAGGGTGAGAGAGGGGTCAGCTGTGAGCGCCTAGGCGAAACGGGTCGTGTAGCCCCCCCCCCCCCTCCCCCCATCCCTTTTTGCCCTTCGAACAAATCAAAGAAGTGGGACGTACCTTGGTCATGGTCGTCAGCTTGATGTTGAGCTGAGCCAGGTGGGCCCGGGCGACCTCCTCGTCCAGCGCCTTGGGGAGAATGTGCACGCCAAGGGGGTACTTCTCGTTCTCAGTCCAGAGGGCGATCTGGGCCTGTAAGGCGGCGGCAAAGCAGATGGTTGCACGTGATCAGTGACCCAAAATCATTGAAGGTGACGACAGACTGCGCGGAGCGAGTCCAAAGAGACGAAAGGTGCAGCGCGACGCGTAGGCCCGCTCGCCCTTGTGTCTCTACTGTGCTCGCCCACGCAGGGGCGCAGGAAGCGGACGTACAAGGGTCTGATTGGCGAACGAGCACGACATGACGAACGACGGGTGGCCGGTTCCGCAGCCGAGGTTGACGAGACGGCCCTCGGCGAGGAGGATGACGTGCCGGCCGTTGATAAGGTAGCGGTCAACCTGGGGCTTGATGTTGACGCACTCGGTGGCGTTGGCCTTGAGCCACGCAACGTCAATCTCGATGTCGAAGTGACCAATGTTGCAGACGATGGCGTCCTCGGGCATGACCGAGAAGTGGTCGCCGGTGATGATGTCGCGGCAGCCGGTCGTGGTGACAAAGACGTTGGTCTTGGGGGCGGCCTCCTCCATCGTAACAACCTCGTAGCCGGCCATGGCGGCCTGGAGGGCGTTGATGGGGTCGATCTCGGTGATGAGGACCCGGGCGCCGTACGAGCGGAGCGACTCGGCGCAGCCCTTTCCGACGTCACCGAAGCCGGCGACGGTGGCAACCTTACCGGCGAGCATGATGTCGGTCGCGCGCTTGATGCCGTCGACGAGCGACTCGCGGCAGCCGTAGTAGTTGTCGAACTTCGACTTGGTGACCGAGTCGTTAACGTTGATGGCGGGGATCTTGAGCTTGCCCTCACGGAGCGCCTTGTAGAGGTGGTGGACACCGGTGGTGGTCTCCTCCGAGACACCCTTGATGTCGGCGAGGTACTGGGGGAACTTCTCGTGGACCATGGTGGTGAGGTCACCTCCGTCGTCGAGGATCATGTTGAGGGCCTGGCCTGCAAGAGGGATGCAAAGGGAATACTGTCAGTCTCGGTATGCGGGACAGTGAGTTGAGGCGACGAACCGTCGGGGAAGCCGGCAAGGGTCTGCTCAATGCACCACTGGTACTCCTCCTCAGTCTCGCCCTTCCAGGCGAAGACGGGGACACCGGTGGCGGCAATGGCAGCGGCGGCGTGGTCCTGGGTCGAGAAGATGTTGCACGACGACCAGGTGACCTGAGCACCAAGGGCGGTGAGGGTCTCGATGAGGACGGCGCTAGATAGGATGAGAGGGACGTGTCAGTCAAAATGCGGGCTAAGAATGCGGGGTCAACAGGGCACGCAAATTGCCGAAAAGCTCACGCACGTTTGGATGGCTGAACGAGGCGCAAGACAGAAAATGGCGCAGTATTAGCTTGGCTGATCCGGCCAATTAACGCTCGACAGCGTGATGACCTGTAAGACAGGCCTCAGATTTGACGTACTCATGTGAAGGCAGCCAGCGATGCGGGCGCCCTTGAGGGGCTGCGTCTTGGCGAACTGAGGCAGGTGAGCAGAAAGCCACCGTCAGTCTGGCCAGTCCTCTCCGGGCCGACAGTTGATGCCGCCAAGTTTTGCAGAGCGACAGGAACGTCTCGACGCACCTTCTCACGGAGGTAGATGAGTCCTGAAGGAGAGCAGAGTGGGACAGGTCAGTCGCCACGTTTCGCAAAGTCGCCATGCCAGCGCACAAAGGCCGCAGGGAAACAAAAGACGTACCGGGCATCTCACGCTCAGCGAGCTCGATCTCCTTGCTAGAAAAGATGCAGAAAGCAGGGAGCAGCATCGTCAGTCTTTTCGCCCTTGCAGGATCACCTGACATTCGAATCAGCATTGAGAACGGACCGTCCGAACGACGCGAGCGAGACTATTGACAGAGCGAGAGAAGGCACAGTCAGTAACAGGGAGGCTTTCTAAGAAAAAGCTCGCCAAAACAAGACACGCACTGTCGGCAACCTTGTAAACCATTTTTGAAGAGAGAGGGGGAGTTGGGGTGGGTTGGAAGAGGGGGGGGGGATGGGGTGAGGGAGAGGAGTGAGGAAGTGGCTCGATCTCTGCGAGAAAGCAAACCAACAGGCTCTGCGCGCCGCGGCGGCGGGGACGACCGCGCGCGCGGGGCGGCTCCGTCCGAGGGCCCCCTCCGCGTTCCCCTCTGAGATTTTGCCCGGGGCGGAGTCTGAATTCATCTCCGCGGGCTCTTCGGTCGATGCAAGTCAGCAGGGGCAGCTGGCGCGGCCGAGATGCCTGCAGGCACGCTGTCCCTCTTTGCCGACCGCAACGCCTCCTCGCACCCCTTTCTCCTCTCCCCTCCCTTTTCCCTTTCTCACAGCTTCCAACAATGGCCGGCGGCGGTGGATAGTGCGTCCCCTGGTGCTTGTAGCTCGACAAAGCCGCGGCCGCTGACCCCATGGCTTTCACCTTTCCCGCATTCCGCGCGCATGCGCTTCTCTCCGTCCGATCCGACCTCGCTCTCGTCTTACGCGCCTCGTGCCCGGCTCGATTGTCTCTCCCCGGTCGCTCCGCATGTGCAGCAAGCTCTTCGGAACCTTCGTCAAGTCGGTGCGTAGCTCCATCTGCTTAGGAGAAGCTCTGCGATGGCGGCTGCCGTAGTCGGTCAGCTTAGCCGACCTCGTTCGGCTTCGAAGCCGACCCGACCCGACCGCTCCCGGAGCTCGTTGTCCCGATGACGATCTCAGTTGCTAATGCTCTCTTTCGTGCATTTACTGGTCTCTTGCAGGAGTACCTGTTCGTCCAGCTTGCTTTCACTCGAGCATCTTCGCCTTCTGCTCGATCTACCTGGTCTAGAGCCGGAGTCGAGCGTGCTGCGGCCTGCTGGCTTTCTCCTCTGAGGCTAATTGCGCCGCCATTCTTTTAACTTCCACGCCTGCCCTGTCGCCCTCTTGCCAATCCGAAAACGCGCTCGCCTCATCCAGTGCTCTCGGCACCTACGCCCTGACCGGCCTCGGGTTCGTCCCGCGTTGCGCGCGCTTCGTCCGGCTTGCTTCGGAAGGTTAACCACGTTTTGTGCCACCCCCTTCGCTTCGTCTCCAGTATCTTCGCCGCGACCCGCAAGTCGACCCCGGAGACCAAGGTTGACAAGGTCAAGGCCTTCGTCAAGGACGCCGGCAAGGAGGAGGAGGACTTGTCAGTCAACCTTCCTTCTACTTCCATGAGCCCTGGCGCCGCTCCAAAGCGGGCTGCTGTCGAGTCTCCTTGGCAAAGGCCCTCCTCGCAGATCGAGGGTCGCACGCTGACCTCTCTCGCCCCTCATCTTGCTTTTGTTTGCTTCATCGTTCCTCCCCGGCTGCGCTCAACCCGGCCGACTCAATTGTTGACTTCGATCGGCGGTCCCTGAAGGGCTGACAGCATCCGCAAGTTCATCGCCGACGCTGAGGCCGAGGTCAAGAAGGCCGCTCACTAAACGCAAGCGTTTATTGGGGAGATTCAGAAGAGGACATAGGAGCGAGGGGGAGGCAAGAGGCGGTTTTGTGATGCGCCCATGACTTCAAGACCTAACGGCGCATGTGAAATGCAGGTCTAGTCGTGCATCATAGCGTCGTCCTGCAGGGTGCTGCGCGAATGGCATCGTCTCGCCTCGCGATTCATTGTAATGTCATCGCATCGCTCAGCGTCGCCAGGGCTCGGCCTCCAAGGCGAGTTGGGCGGCGAGCGAGCCGCTGAGCAGGCCGGGCCTGCCGCCTTGAAAGGAGGAAGGGGACGCCGCGCCGGGCGAGGGTTGACGAGTTGCCGTAGGCGAGCGCCAGGCTGGTCGATGGGAGGCGTACCGCAGCGGCATCGCCGAAGATGCTGATGCAGGAGCCGAAGATGCTGATGCAGGAGTCGTTGGCGGAGACGTAGCCAGCGGCTTCCGGGGAGATGGGACGACCGAAGGAGCCGTTGCGTCACAAGTGGACGTTGTCGCCTGAGGCCCGCCGAACCAGAGTTCCGGTCGAGACGTAGTTCCAGGGTTGTCTGTAAGGGTCATCGATGACCCCGAGAGGGACTTGACGTCCGAGAGCTCAGCGTCGTCACTGTCCTTGTCTTGAACGCCGTCCACCTCGTCGATCTCAGCGGCCTTTTCGGCAAAGCTGCTCGGTTTGATCGAGAAGGAAATCTCCGGGTCGAGCGTCAAGAGGATGGCCTTGAACCTGTCGCCCACCCGGAAGATCGAGATCGCTCTCTTCGGACAGATTGTCGGATCGTCCGAGATCTGACTCCTATGACAGAATCCGCGAATGGTCGAGTCGGCGATTCGAAGCTTCAAGCCGGACCAGAGGATCATCTCGACAACTACGGCGACCGTTTGACCCTCGACAAGGTTGCCATGGCCAAGAGCACCTTCCTTGACTGGCGATCTCACTTGCGCGCCTTTGAGGAGTGGCGGCTTTGGTTGTCTGGTATCGGTCGGCTTGGGGAAAGGGCGCGGAGCGACGTCTGGTAGAGGCGGCTGCTGTGCTTCCACGTCCTTCGTCTTCGGCGGCGTGGACGGGCCAAGCACCCGGTTGGGGCTGACTTGAAGCGGCCTATCGGAGGCCTTCTCGACGCGATTCTGGTGGTGATGCACCGCTTCGGTTCTGTCTGCTGTAACATCGTCTCCAAGAGGAACGGTGGCCGGGATCTTTCTCTGCCATGATTGCGTTGCCACATGCGCCGATTTAGTTCGAGTCGGAAGTGGCGGAGCGTTTGTAGCGGGCGGCGAGGGTGGCCGAATCGTCACTGATGGCTGCTGAGTGACATCCGTTTCAACGAGCATTTTGGACGTTAGAGGTGGAGTTGCTCTGGGCGCGGATGACAACCTAAGGTGCAAAACCGGCCCGTCCTTCGGCAAGTCGGCGCCCGGGGCGGGCGGCGGCGCGGAGTCAGGGTTGCGAACGGCAGGTCTTGTGAGATGAGAGGTAGGCCGATGCTGCAAAGCTGCTGGCGCAGGTTGATGCTGCGGAGCTGCTGGCGCAGGCGATGACGGCTTGACAGTAAAGCCGTTCTCTTTGAGCAGACGATAGGCGGCGGCAATGTCTGCCTGCAACAGCGGAGCCGAAGCTAGCCCGGAAGAGATGGTGGCCCTTTGGCTGGAAGTGCTGACTGAGCCACTATTGGACAAGCCATGGCCTGGAGCATAAGTCGATAATCGAGGAGGGGCGACTTCCTCCAAGCCTTTGGCGAGGCGTGCGGCACGGTTCAACTTTGCTCTGAGTCGTGATTTCTCACGTTGGGACTTCCCTTCGGAGACCAATTGAACTTTGGACTCGGGATCAGGACTGCTAGAGCCAGCTGAAGCTCTCTCAAGGGCAGCAGCAGCGTCGCGCAGACCTGAGACCGATGACAACATGTCGGCCGAATGGGGAGGCGACTTTTCACTTGGGGCCAGAGAATTGGCAGGGCGGTTGGCCAGAGGAGCGAGCAAAGGAAGCGCAGGTCGATCAAGTGAAGTGAGATCCGGCGTTACAGCCTTTGGCGGCAGGCCGCGTGACGGCGCGACCTTTAACTTTGATGGGCGGGGTGGAGCGGCGATGGCCTTGAGTTGAGCTGTCGTCGACGGTCCGGTCGCTGAGTTGCCAAGTTTCTTCACCCGGGCTTGAGGCTCGGCTTCGGACGGCAGGGACCGTTTGATGCGTGGCCGAGCCGACTGAGCGCTGCTTTGTGGTGCATTGTGCCGAGGCGCGTCCGGTGGTATCTTGCCTTGCCGCCGGGGATGGCTTCCCTTGCGCGGCCCGCCGAAGATCTTCATCTCTTTGACTTTGCCCCACGAGTGACTCTTAAGGGCGTGGCGACCATTCTCAGCGGCATCATACCAATCTTGGAGGGGCCGGTATTCGGAATAAGGCGGATGATAGCGATACCGGTCGGTGTCATTGATGGTCGGGTAGTCGACATGGCCGTCGTCACCAAAAGGTTGTTTGACGAGGCTGCTGCAGACCTGGGCTTGCTCTTTCGGCGCTGTGGAGTTGGAATTGGTGACGTTGGTGGTTGGAGCTGACCTCCATGGCGTCAAAGGGCCCGTATGAGGGTACACCAACGGCCCCGATCGAAGCCACGCTGCCTGAGACTGGTCGCCTTGCCGGCCCGTGCTTAGGCCAAAGTCGTCTTGCTGCAAAACGACCGGCATCTCCTTCTTTTTCTTCTTCTCCTTCTGGCTAGAGGGCGACCAAGGATAGGCGGTCACTGATGGCCACTAAGAAGGCGGTCAAGGTTTCCCGGTCAGTCGAGAGGGTCGGGCGACCCGAAGCCAGCGGACATGTCCAGTAGCAAGACAGCGGCGAACGGGGCTCACCTCCAAAGACTCCTCGGCACTGGTGCTGTGTGCGAGTCGAGCTTGTAAAGCCCTGGCGCAGAGCACACACGATTGGCCTGAAGCGAGAGAAAGAAAGCACAGTTCATATTCAACACTCTTGTCGACGGACAAAGAGGACAAGGACGAGGCCACAAGGTGAGGCTCACGCGACGACCGCTTGCTGACCAGCTTGGACGTGCTGGCGAGCGACATCAGCAGGCTCGCCAGAGGAAAGGCGGCAAGCTCGTGCTGGTCGGGTCAATGTCGAGCGGAGGCTGAGCCACGGTGATTTGGGTCGGCGGAAGAGGAAGCGACCGCGCGGGACCCCAGGCGAGCAAGCCTTTCACGTTAGTCCCAAGCGGCCTAGGCAGGAAGCAGGCGTGACTGAATTAAAGCGGCACAAAGTGTTAGTTGCTGCGAGATTCTCTTCTGCCATGGGCACGCCTAACGTACATGAGCGGGTTCAGCGTCGGATCGGAGCCGCGAGGTCGTGGGAAGGTGCTGCGACGCCCGTGGTGTTGCAGCAGCGGGCAGAGGCGCGGGCAGAAAAATGAGCAAGCGAGCACAGGCGCGAGGATAAGACAAAGCTCAGCGAGCGAGTGACGATCGATCGCGAGCCGTTGAGGTCGTCCAAGTGATGGTGGGAAGGCAAAGGGCCGAAACGACGCGTAGGAGGTGCCAGAGCAGCCAGCGTGTCAACGGAGACGCTGCTGCGCCAGGCTCTCGCGCTCGGGCGGGGCGGAGTTTGAAACTCAAGAAATCGAGAATTCCTCGCCGCTCGTCGGTGCCCGCCTGCGCCCCGCCCGGCCGCTGCAGCGAGCCGCCCCTGCGCCCGTCCAACTTTCTGTCTGCCAGCTCGACTTTCCGCTATCGGACACTCCTATCCCCTACCCCCTCTCCCTCCTCTCCGACTCTCTCTCGCAGAGGCCCTCTTCTCCTTTCTCTCCACTCAACCTTACAACAGCAGCACAAGATGGCTTTCGGCGAGCGCGGTGGTCGCGGCGGCGGACGGGGTGGCTTTGGCGGCGGTGACCGCGGAGGTCGTGGCGGAGGCCGTGGCGGCTTCGGCGGTGGCGACCGTGGAGGTCGTGGCGGAGGCCGTGGCGGAGGTCGCGGTGGCTTCTCTGACCGTGGTACGTCCTCCTCCTGTCTGCATGCTTAAGACGAGCGGGCCTCGCTATCGACGGCGAACGTCGTTGCCGCCAGTCGGCAGATTTCAACCCCGTCCGCGCGGCGGCCGACCAACCTCGCAGCCCCCGACACCAGACTAACCCCGTTCACTGTTCCTTCAACCCTCTTGCAGGCCGTGGCGGTGACCGTGGCCGTGGTGGACCCCGTGGTGGAGGTCGTGGCGGTGCCCGTGGCGGCGGAAAGGCCGGCCTCGGAGCCAAGAAGGGCGGCGCCTCCGTCATCCTCGAGCCCCACCGGCACAAGGGCGTCTTCATTGCCAAGGGCAAGGTACGTCGCAACGCCTCCCGCTCAATGAAGCCTGTTTCTGCCGGCCGCTAATCCTAATCTCTCTGCTCTCCTGTAGGAGCACCTTCTCGTCACCCGTAACCTGGTTCCTGGCGACTCGGTCTACGGCGAGAAGGTTCGTCCCTTCTGATCTTGGCCGCCTGCTGTCTCTTGAGGACAGCTGTTGACCTCTTGACGCCTCTCTCGCCTGTGCAGCGCATCACGATTGGCTCGCCCGGCGAGGACGGTCTCGAGGTCAAGACCGAGTACCGTGTCTGGAACCCCTTCCGCTCGAAGCTCGCGGCCGGTATTCTTGGTGGTCTCGACGAGATCTACGTTGCTCCGGGCAAGAAGGTCCTCTACCTCGGCGCCGCCTCGGGCACGTCGGTCTCGCATGTTGCCGACGTCGTCGGCCCCGAGGGTACCGTCTACGCCGTTGAGTTCTCGCACCGCTCCGGCCGCGACCTCATCAACATGGCCAAGAAGCGGACGAACGTCATCCCGATCATTGAGGACGCCCGGTACCCCAACAAGTACCGCATGCTCATGAGCCAGGTCGACGTCATCTTTGCCGACGTTGCTCAGCCTGACCAGGCCCGTATCGTCGCCCTCAACGCCCACCACTTCCTCAAGAACGGCGGCCACGTTGTTGTCTCGATCAAGGCGAGCTGCATTGACTCGACCGCCCCGGCCGAGGCCGTCTTTGCCTCCGAGGTCAAGCGCATGGTCGAGGAGAACATCAAGCCCCACGAGCAGCTGACGCTTGAGCCGTACGAGCGTGCGTAGAGTCCTGACTTTTGCCCTACCGTCAAACCTCCCGCGCTTGATGTTGACCTCTGCCCGCTCTCTTTCCCCGCTCGCAGGTGACCACGCCATGGTCGTTGGCTCGTACCTCCGCCACAAGTAAAGTGGTCCCTCATCTTTGGGTCCCCTTCGCTCCCTCTCTGCATGTGCCCCACCTATTACTCTTCTCCGGGCGCCTCCCCCTTTTTCTTGCTCGTCTTCAGCCGCAACTCTGCGCTTTTTTAGTTTTTTGGCTTTCGCGCATTCGCACCACCCCCTCCTGTCTCCTACACCAAAAGCGAGATCTGATGATCCCCTCCGAAACCAAACAAAGAGATGATGGCATCGGCAACTCGCAGCTGGCGCTTTGACACTCATACTTGACCGTGCGCATGGACATGGTACGCGCGAGCCTAGCTTGATGCGTGCGCTCCTCTTGGCATCAGCTTGCCGTTGGCGGGTCCTTGGTTCGGGATCGACGACAACGAGCGAGCGACGGAATGAGTGCAAAAAGCCGGGCGCCTCGTGCGGCGCCGCGGCGGGCGCAGGCGCTGACGCTGTTCGTCGTCTGCTCCTCCCTGTTCCTCTCTCTCTCCCTTTACTGTCGCCGTCTCGTCAGCCCTTCCAGCCTTAGTTGCTCCTCACTCTCGGCATGTCTTCAGCCGTCGCCTCCCAGGCGCCGCTGTCAACACCATTGGCATCGCTTGCCTCGACCTCGGCAGCCGCCTCGTCGTCGTCGTCCTCTTCTGCGGCCGCCCCTCCACCGCCGTCGTTCCTTTCGACCTCGATCCTCTCGTCTTCGGAGCGGTCTATCTCACCTTCCTCCTCCTCATCGATCGCCAAAATCGACTCAGGCAGCAGTCGACCCAAAGCGTCGTATCCGCCTCCCCCTCCGCCATGGTACTTTACGCCGAGCCGACCGACGGACCCGACGACGGCGCCGGTCCTGACCGTTCATCCGCGCGTCAAGGCGGTCGGCGGCGGCATGCCAGAGAAGTTCTGGCGGGGCGTGCGCGATTGGACGGATCCGTCTGGAGCAATACCAGTCGGGTCAGGAGCGTCGGTCAATCTGAGCAGCAGGAGAAAGGGCAAGGCCCCGGCGATGACGGCGGACGAGCGGGCTCTCGAGCCCACAAGGCGGAAAAGTAACGACGACGATAGTCTGGCGCTCGATGGCTCGGCGGCGACCGCATCAGCATCGACGACGACCCCTGGTTCGAACGCAAGCGAGGCCTTGCGGATAGGGGCTGAGAAAGCGACATCGGCAGCGAGCGACCTGCCAGCCGATGCGAAGCTTTCATCAGCAGCCAAGGCCGCACCAACCTCGTCATCGGCCTCAACTCCTGCAGTCCATTTAAATCCTGCCTCAAAGATCATGCCTTCTACATTGGCTCCCGCTGCTACTGCTGCGGTGTCATCTCCTGCCTCGCCCATCATCGCCGCTGCCACCCCCGTCGTCGACAGCCCTGCCGCTCCGGTAGCCCCAGTGCCGGCGCCGCCGCCGCCGAAGCCTGTCGCTAAGTCGTGGGCAGCCCTCCTTCGTCCATTGGCTTCAGCTGCCTCGTCTACCCCAGCACCGTTGGTGGCTTCTTCTAATCCGTCGGATGCCAAGTCGGCGATGGCTTCAGCAACGCCAGCCACTAAAGGCAGCTCCTCTTTGTCTGGCGTCAACAGCAAGATGACAAAGTCGTCGCTCGCCCAACTTCTCACCGCTGGCCCGGCCGATGGTGAACTCTGGGCTGGCTGGCAGCGGGTGGCTGCCGAGGGCTCGGCTGCTCCTGGTCGGCGTGTTGCCGCGCGGGGGCTCGTCAACCGGGGTAACCTCTGCTTTGTCAACTCGGTTTGTCCCAAAGCTCTACAATCCTCCTCGGCCAAACCCTGTGACTGACTCAGCTACTTCCTTGCGCTCCGGGCCCTTTGGTAGATTCTGCAAGTCCTTGTTTTCACGCACGAATTCTACAATCTTTTCGGCTTGCTGGGCGAGCTTCTGCCCGCCGACATTGCCGGCGAGTTCCCGCTACTCGAGGCCATGTGAGATTCTGCCCCAACGCTGATTTGCAGGTGACGAGGCCCAAGCTGATTGTCACCATCTGCGCCCCGCTCCAAGGATCATGTTTTTGCGCGAGTTCCCGCCCGCAACCTCGGTCGTTCAATCAGGCCAGTCGGCGCAGTACCCTTCGCTCAACGGCACTCATGGCTCCGCAACCAACGGTACGACGACGCCGTCGACTCTGAACGGTGACGGCCTCGGAGGCGACGCTTTCGTACCCGAGCAGGTTTACACGGCCATGGCCTCGATTGCGCGCTTTGACTTCATGCGTCAAGGCCACCAGGAAGACGCCGAGGAGTTCCTCGGCTTCTTCCTCAACACATTGCATGAGGAGGCGCTCGTCCTTCTCGGTCGACAGCCGAAGGACGTGCGCGACGCCGTCCTCGGCAAGGTTGATGACCTCACCAAGCCAGAGGCGGTGGCCAGCATGTCTGCGGCGAGCGAGCAGCAATCGGGTGACGGCTGGGTCGAGATCGGAAAGAAGGGCAAAGGCTCGCTCCTCCGACAGAGCGGCGAGCAGGCGCCGACAGCTCTCACCCGACTCTTCACCGGCTCAAACCGGTCAACGGTGACGATCCCGAGCCATCCGGCCGTCAAGCCGAGCATCTCGATCGAGCCCTTCTCGCCACTCCAGCTCGACATCCAGCCAGCGCATGTTAATTCGATTGAGAGCGCGCTCGCCCACATGGCCGACCCGGAGCTCATTCCGGGCTACGCGCTCTCGTCGCTTCGGGGCGGCATTGCCGATGCCGTTCGACGGACCGAGCTCGAGGTGTTGCCCAAGGTCCTGGTCTGCCACTTGAAGCGCTTCAATTGGGCCGAGGGCGCCCGCAAGATGGCAAAGGTCATCGCCTTTGGTGAGACGCTCGAGATCCCTCGCGAGGCAATCGCCGCCTCACGTCGGACGACCTCTAGCCCCAAGTATAAGCTTTTTGGAGGTGCGGCGTTTGAGTTTGTCAGTGTGACTTGAAGCCGGGGCTGATCCGTCTGCTTTCGTCCCTTCCCGTAGTCGTCTACCACCACGGGCCGACCGTCTCCTCAGGCCATTACACGTCGGCAGTTCTTTCGCGCTCGCAGGTGGCTGGTTCCGCCGCTGCCGACGACGCCGACCAGTGGCTGCACATCGACGACGAGGCGGTATCGCCCGTCAACGTGAGTGAGGTCTGCATCACGGCCGAGCAGGCCCGGGCCGGCGTCAGCGGCGACATTGGTGGCCGCGAGCGCTGCGCCTACCTCATCTTCTACGAGCGGGTCGAGTAGTCACATCAAAAGCAGGAGCGGTCCCCATTGGGATGCAGATCTTCAATTCTGCACGCTTCTTCTCTTCACTTCCTTCGGAGTCAGCCCCGATACCCTTTGCTTCTGTGCAGGGCGATTTGGCCATCGATGGAGCGCGCTTATTGGACAGTCGAGAGGAGACGAAGCCCGGCTGGCTCGTAGCAATAGAACCTGTTTCGACGTTAATTGACGACCTTTGTGTGCTTGATCTGACCTGATAATTGCCGGAAGGGAACGAATAAGGGGCGAGGGCGAGCACGCTTCAACGAACGTTCGGAAGGGGCTATCGGCGTTCGCGAAAGTCGATAGACCGAGGCACGGCGCTGTGTCTGTCTATCCTCGAACCCCGACTTTCCCCCCTCCTCTTCGTGCTCCGCCTTTGTCGGCTCATAGAGACAATGGCTGACGAGAATGAGCTACCGCACGAGCTCGTCGCCTCGCTTGTCCTGGCTGCCCATGCTGCCCTACCTCAGTCCTACCAACCGGCACCGACGCCGACAGGGCCGACATGGACGCCCCTCGCCGGCGTTGTCCTGCTCGTACGGCCAAACGCTGGTGGAGATTCACCGCCGGCCCTCGAATCGCTCGTCATCTCTGTCGGAACTGGTTCCAAGGTTCTACCCGAGGCACGTAAGAGCGTGCACGGCGACCTCGTCGTCGATATGCACGCCGAGACGCTCGCCATCCGAGGCGCCCGGCGCTGGCTCGCCGACGAGCTCGTCCGCTGCGCCTCCTCGGCTGTTGCCGATGGCGACCGGACGACAGGCTGGCTCGTGCCGGACAAGAGCTCCCCCCCACGCTGGCGATTGAAAGCGGGTGTGGAGGTCTGGCTGTATGCGAGCGATATCCCTTGTGCGTCCCGACGGAGTCAAACATGCGGCTTGGCCGGCAGCTCATATGCTTTGTCTACGCCCCTTTGAACGGCGGTCAACAGGCGGCGAGGCCTCGACAGCGTACCTCGCTCGCCAACAGCTGCTTAACGACCCGAACATGGCCGCTCTTCAAGCATCCGCTACGGCAGATGCTTGTCAAACCCCGACCAGGCTTGCAGGAGCTCCCTCCCTTTCCGCCGGTCCGGTTCGAGGCCGGGCAGGCTACCCCCGCGTTCGGACCCTCCGCACAAAGCCTGGCCGGCCAGACTCGCCAGCCGCATACTCTCTCTCGTGCTCTGATAAAATTGCTCGATACGGTGCTCTTGGTCTCCAGGGCGCCCTGCTTTCCGACATGCTCGAGCCAATCTGGCTCACGGGTATCGTGCTCGGCCCTGTCGTTGCCGACGAGGACTGCCTTGCCCTGGAGGCTGAGGTTACCGAAGCGCTGTCAGGCCGGGTCGTGCGTGAGTACGAAGACGAAAGAATCAGGGGTGAGTGGCGCGTCATTACCTTGCTCTCTGTAGACGCGTGCAAGTGCAGACGCTGAGGAGTCCAGAGCATCCTCGTATTGCAGCACGTCTGCCAGACGCCTATGCGTCGCCGCACCCCGTCGAGGTCCACCTCTCTTCTCAGACTTTTGCGCATTCCCGCCTTGCGCTTCCTACGACACCCGCGCCGGTACCCTCGCCTTTCTGTGAGCTGCCGCCTCAGGTCGACAAGCAAGTCTTCGTAATTGGGCTGATGACGGTCCTCTTTCCGTCCCGCCCCACTCTGCAGGCACGCTGTGGATCGCTGGCTGCCTCAAGCCAGAAAAGTTGGCGGCAGGTGGCTTCCGCCTAGGAGCCGCTAAGCGCAAGAATGGCGCCGTTCTGGCGACATCGGGGAGAAGCCTCGTCTGCAAGCTTGCTTGGGTGGAGAAGGTCGCCCAGGTCCGGGCCGCTCTCGGGCACCAGGCGCTGTTAGTCTTCGCCGACCCTCCTCTTCCTTTCTCTGAAGACTAACAACAGGCCAACGGTCCGTCACACAAGCCCCGCTCAAACAACATATCACGACCTGAAGGCCTCGACCTGCCCGCCCATGCCGTCGGATCATCTGATCGCTGGCGACGAAGCAGCTCTGTCAGCCGGGCCGGACAAGAAGCGTTTGCGGCTGTCGGCGCCGGCTGACCGCTCACCGTCGATTGAAGGCGCGAGCATTATCTCAGATGGCGATGGAGGCGGGACCCTTGCTTATCAGCTTGCGAAGGAAGTCTTCCGACAGCCCGGACGCCTCTTTGAGGGCTGGACGGCGGCCAACCCGCGTTGGGAGGCATTCGAGATGTCAGGCGCCAGCGGCAGGAGTGTTGAGTAAGTCATCTGAGTTCAACGGATTATATGAATTTGACGATTCTTATCCTGCGCATCGGAACACATGATGAGGGGAAGAAATTGAGAGAGCATTTGTTGGAAGGCGCTTTGTGCTGAGACGGTTGCGGAAAGGGGCTGGCTGGCGCGCGACTGGAAAGGCTGACAAAAGAGGAAGTCCTCGCCACCGTCCTCCCCGAAGGGAGGCTGATGGCTGGTTAAATATTGCGGGACTGGATCAGGATAAACCCAACACACCACCGACCGCTGAAGGAAAGGAATATCGCCGTGCTATGCCCAAGCAGTTGGTGGGATGAATCGGTTTGTGAAGCGATTCACCACCCCAAGGTAAGTATGAAAGGTTAGTGGGAAACGTCGCAGGAGGAGGTACAACTTGGCGGAAATAGCCCCTGCGCCCCCCCCTCCTCTCTCCCGCGCCCGCGCCCGCGCTAAGCCGGGCCGGCCGCTCACACTTCGGCTCAAATCGCTCCTGTCTCATAAAGACCGTGTACGACAGGATTGGAATGCTAGCTTTCTCAAGATCTGCCCTTTCTTGTTGTGCCGTGATTGCCTAAGGAGGGTTGACGGGCGAGGGATCCTTGATCCAACCCCGACCGCCTGCGCTGCACGCCGACGTCCTTTCGACCCTCGCCCTCTGACCGCCCGCTCACGACGTCGACCAGCGAGGTTCGCCCACTCTTTCCCCTCCCCTTCCTGCTTGGTTCCCCGTGCACGCACCGCCGCACATCTGTCAGCAGCAGCCTCCGACTGCTACGCCATCTCTCGTCCCTCAATCCCGGCCCCCCGCCCATCCCTCTCCGCGTCGCGCTCCCGTCTCTGCCGTAGTTGTCCTAAATCGGTGCCAGCGATGCTGCCTCGTCGACTTGCCGCCGCTCCGGGTGAGATCGCGTTGTCTGTGCCGCTGAAAGTACGCTGGAAAGGCTCGAAGCTGACTTGCCCTGCCGGCCACTCCCAGGCTCCCGCCTGTCCCTGCCAGCGTCGAGTAGCGTGCTTCCGAGCAGCCGACCGGTGAGTCGTGGGCAGGATGGCTGGCGAGAACTCGTCATAAAGACCAACACTGACATCTGCTGAGATTCTCTTCCTCAGTGTCTAGGTGTCCGTCACGCGTCTGACGTTTTGAACGCCCAGGCCGGCTCGTCGGCTGGCCCGGCCCATTCGGCCCTCCTCCCAGCGCTCAAGCTGGCTCCCTTTCCGTGGATCGGCCGCAAACGGGTCGAGATGGACAAGGGAATCCTGCCACCGCTCAAGCCGTTTGTCTATCCGACCTCGCGCCTGTCCATCTCCGAGTGGAACGAGCGCCTCCGGGCGATGATCCGGGAAGGCGCCTCGGATCAGGCGATCAACGAGCTCGTTGACCGCATGCACCGCCTGCACGTCCGTATGAACGAAACGACCGTCGAGCTGCTCGTCCGCAATGTCGACTACCGTGTGCCGGAGGGTATCACCTCCAACGGTGGCTCTGCCCTTGCGGACGAGGGCACAGAGGCGCTTCCCGCGCTTGGTGCCGAGCTCTACGACCTGCCCGAGAGCGAGCAGCCACGGTCGTTCGAGAGTGCGACGACGGCGATCCGGAGCCGACAGCGCAAGGTCGACGCTGTCAAGGCAAACTTCAAGAAGCTCCAAGAGTCGTACGCCGAGCTTTCGAACAACCTCGCAGCCTACGCCAAGAGCAATCCGCCGACCAAGCCAGACTACTTTGCCGCTCCCTTCCCCGAGCTCGATGCCTTCCAAGCCGAGCTCAGCCGGCACTACGACCACTGGGATGCACTCGTGCCCCAGTACGAGGCAGCGATCGTGGAAAAGGCCCAGCTCGCTAAGCAGTGGGCAATCGACCTTGCGGACAAAGAGCGCAAGCTCAAGCAGAACCCCAGAGACAGCAAGACGCTTGCTGCCCAGGCCAAAGAGTCGGCCGAAGCGACGGCCGAGGCCCGCCAACAACACGCGACGGCCCAGCAGCATGCCAAGGACGCGGTCGCCTTCCGCGATAACTTCCGGCGCGAAAAGCTCGAGCACCTGCCGCAGTTCATCGAGATCCCCGATTACCCGACACCGAGCCTCGCTTCGTTCGTCCGCGCCTACAAGAAGCGGGTGGCCACCTTGCCCGCCGACAACCGGCCGGTCTGGCGCGCCCGGTTGAAGAAGGAGCAGGAGCGCCTGCGCAAGTATGCCGCCGAGGAGCGTGCGCTTGCTGACTCGAGTGCTGCGCTCGAGCTCGACGAGGAGATGATCCACGAGATTCGTCTCTCGACCGACCTCTCGCGCGTCGACTATTCCGCCCTCGCCCAGGCCGGCCGGATAGAGTTTGATCTGATGCAGGCCGCCCAGCAAGTCCGGCGGGACGAGCTCGCGCGCGAACGGGCCGACATCGCCAAGCTGGCCGATAACCTCCCTGTCCAGCAGGCGCACGCCAGCAGCGTACTCGACCGTCTAATCGCTATCGAGCGGCAGACGATCAATGAGCTTCCGGTCGGCGCTTGGAACTCGGCCGCCCGGCGCTTTGCCGCCGCCGCTCACCCCGCCCACGGCCGGTCCCTCGAAGCCGACTCGCTCGTCACCTTTGTCGCGACCTACGAGCTTTACCGGGCTTGGCTCGCCCGCCACGGCGCGACCCGGCCGGGGACTGACGTCTCGATCGTCACGCTCGAGGCGCTCGCCAACGTTGTCCGACTCGCGCCGGCCTACGCGCCTGCGATCCGGATCGCCAATGAGATGGCCGACCGGCTCATGACGGTTCAGGGGGGTGCGGGTGTGCGAGCCGTCCGCGAGAACGTCAAGCACCTGACGGTGACGACGTCGGCCGACTTTGAGCCGCTGCCGCCGCTCGCGGTCCGGCACGAGCCGATCCATCGGCTGCTCAACGCTCTGGCAACCATCATCGGTGATGCTCGCCCGGCGGCCGGTATCGTCAGTGCTGAGACGATCGGTCACATGGAGGCCGTTCACGACACGCTGCGTGCCCATCTGAGCGGGCTCGAGAAGGGCCTGTTCAACCTCGAGGACTACGCCGAGCACTCGCAGCCCAAGAAGGTCGAGGGGGCGCTCATGCGCGTCTCGGTCGAGCGGCTCGCCAACGCCTACGGGAGCCAGATTGAGGAGCTCCGTCGTCGCGGCTAAGGATGCGATGCCTTCGAGCCACTGTCGAGCAGAGCCATTTGAGCGAAGCAAGGGGGGGTAAAAGTGCATCGGGACACGACCAGAGAAGACAGGAGATCGCCAGATAGACCCCTTCTGTCGCCCCCCTCCATGGGCAGACACGCCCAGACCCGGAGGCGGTCCCCTTGAGCGTGCGAGGCAAATGGGTACAGAGATAGTTTGCGGCCTGCCAGCCGCTGAGGCGCAGCCCAAGTGTCCTATGGGGCGGGAAGGGGAGGGGGGTCTCTGCCCCTTGAACCCCCCCAGCGGCCGAAGCAGAGGCGACAGCCTCGACCTCGTTCCGCCGCGGCACTGTCGATCCGAAAGTGCGGCTTGCCGAACCGGCGAAAGCTCCCCCTTGTGCCTATGTACCCACCCACCTCCGAGAGGGCGAAGGCTCGGCCTCGGTCGATGAGACTGTGGCGTGCTCATTCTGCGTCACCCGTCTCCTTTTTGGGCGCTGGCGGCGCTTCGGGCATCGGTTTCCTCCTCGCGCCGTGGACGTAATCCTGGGGAGAGCCGGTCGGGGGGCGTCAGCGTTGGGTCTTTGCTAGGCCCGCAAGGCGAGTACCGCTTCGGTTCAGAAAGACGCACCATCTCGCCCGTGTCGCGATCCGGAGAGACGAGACGCGCAAACTCGAGATACAGCCGGTAGGCTGCAGGGACGAGAGTTCTTGGATTAGCGCTCAAAGAGTTGGCAAGTGGGGGGAGGAGAGGGCGGATGGAGGCCGCACCATAGACGATGTGGTCCTCTGCCCGCCACATCGTCTCGGCCCAACACTGGCCGTTGGACGCGATCCGGCGCGCGACACGGTCGTGTGCGCCTCTGGACGAGCCTGGCGACCCGCGGAAGCTGTCGTATCGGGAAGCAGCAGGAGCAGCAGCAGGGGCGGTCAGTCGGCCTGCCCGTGAAGGATACCTCCGAACGCCCTTTTCGTGACACGCACAAGGCCATGATCGAAGGAAGGTCCGAGAAGTCGAGCTGAGACGAGGACGAGTAACGGTCAAGCGGGGCAAGGATTAGCTAACCCCTCTGCTCGCGGGAGAGGCACGACGGGGGTCGAACGCACGCTGGCCGGTACGTAGGCGAACCAAGGGGGCAGGGTGGCCATGTTCCACTCGGGGAAGATGCCCGCCTTGATGACGAGGCTGACAGAGGGGAGGGGGAAAGACGACCCAACGTGTCAGCGGCACTCAGGCATGGAGAAGCTCCGGCGTCAAACAAGCCCACTTTTCGGCCGCGAGCAGCTTTGGGAACCGCTTCGACCACGAGTCGCCGTCGACGTCGAGGACGTATTTGTAGTCGTTGGTTCGGTCGACGTCATCTTTGGGCAGTTTCGAGTAGATGGCACTGAGGGGGGGGGCGGGGGAGGGAAAGGACGAGCGATCAGCTGTGGGAAGCGGGCGGCTGGCCTGATTCGCGTCGGGGACTCACTTGGCGGCCTTGCAGTCGGTGGCGCCGTCTGAGAAGAGGTTGCTCCGGAGTTAGCATTTCAGGGGGGCAGTCCCCTCCCCTCTTTCGCGGCCTGAGGGTTCACACGTCCTACGTACCCTCGCAGCTCCAACCGCCCTGGAGGTGGATGTCAAAGAAGGCCTGGGCGGCCTCGTGCTCCTCGACCTCGACCACCTTGGCGGTCCCATCGCGGTTCGCGGCGGGGACGAGCAGCGGTCGTCGAACGGTCGAGTTGCTGACGCCGAGCCGATGGAGGCGCGGGGTGTGGTTGACCTCCCAGGCCTGGGCGCTCAGCACCTCCCGGTGAGACGTCGGTGAGCCTCGCCAGTAGAGCTTATTGGACTTGGCCGACCAGCCCCCGAGGGGCTCGCGTCCAACGTCGGTCCGCTGGGGGAAGCTCGACAGGATGCCGACCGGCGCGAGCGGGATGTCGGCGCTGAGCGGCGTCCGTGAGAGCGAGAGCATCGGTAGGAGTCGGGTGTGCGGTCGGGGAAGCGACTTGGCCGTCCGGGGCGTCGTGTAGAACGAGTGCGAGGTGAGCAGGTCCGGGTGGATGCACGGGTCCATCGCCTTCAGGTGGTCTTGCACGAACGTGATGACGCCTGGATGGGGTCGATGAAACGGCTCGAGGGCGGCATCAGCCTGCTGGCTTGTTCCGATCGGGGACGAGGTCGAGCTCACAAAACCCCACTCACCCGTCTGCTGCTTGACGGAGCCCCCGTCCTGTCGCGCGGCCGAGTCGGGCGGGCAGGCGCCCGCCCAGTCAGCCTCCACCAAGTCCTTCTCGTCGAAATCCTTTGTGTCTACGGAAATCCAAACGAACGAGGGACCCTTTGGGTCAGTAGCCGCTCTTGCAGAGGTGCGGAAGGCGCAAGGAGAGGGCGAGCGTGCGCCGAACTGACAGGCCCCGACTCGCTCGGCCAGTCCTTCGAGCTCTTGCCGGCGCTCGAACGGAAGGACGATCCCAGGCTGGTCGTGGATCGAGAAGGTGATCCTGCGGACCCACGGTCAGAGTGAAGGGAGTCAGTCGCGAGCCTTTTCAAACTGGATGCGGGTCCCAGCCGGCCCCCCGATCGAAACGCACCGCATGTCTTCCGTGATGCGGTCCAGGAACGGCTCCATCAGGTTGATCTGGGCGTCTGCTCGAGGTCGCGTGTTCCACCACGTGTCGCGTGAGTAGGCGTCGTTCCATTGAAGGACCACCTTCCCGCCCTTGGCCGATTTGCCAGCCTTGCCGGCCTGGCTCGCCTTGACGATCAACGTAAACGTCTCGGGCAGCTTCTCGGCTTCGGCCAGTCGCTTCTGGAGCTCCTCGTACGGCAGGGCAAAGAAGGGCCTCAGACTCGCCATGATCGGATCATACTGTAGTGAGAAGGCCAAGGGAATAGAGGTGGGTCAGTCAGTTGAGCCAGCACGCAACCCAGCGACGGTCCCCCTCCCTTCTCTTTGCCTGCTGCCAAAAGGAGGAGGAACGCACCTCATCTGGCAGCCAGACCTGAGCGCCCTGCGCAAACGACCACCAGTCATCAAAGCCCTTGGGCGGGTTACGTCCGTAGCGCTTCTTGTACTCGACGACGGCCTCCTCGAGCGACCGGCTCTGACGGTCGACGAGGTCGGCCCATCGACGCTCACCCTCGACGAGCAGGCCGAGAATCGGATGGGTCGTTGCTCGACGACTGGCATTCTGCTGCGACGCTCCTCCTCCTGAAGAAGACGACCCCGCCGCCGCCGAGGGATCGTAGGCGAGCAGACCAGAGGTGGTCGGCGGGTGCGGATCCGAGGCGAGAGCGAGCGCCGCCTCGCGCTCGACCGCCGACAGCTCGTCGAGAGGCGAGAGGAACACCTGCCGTGAGGGTTAGGGAGGAGGAAGGAGGGATCAGTCAGTCCCGAAAACTTGGTCCCTTCTGCTCAGTGGGACAGCCAGGGCCGCCCACCGCCGAGCGTCCATGTTTGAGCCGGGCGGGGGGGGGGGGCAACCGGCCTGTTGCCCTTGTGTCTCCTCATCAACCGTCGAACGGCTCGGCAGGGTTAAACCCTTCACGCGACGAGAGAGACCCTGCCGGTCGAGCCATGCTCACTCGCCTGGCAACGGCCGCCGGCCGCCTCTTGATCTGGTGCGCGATGGCGAAGGGGGCGACCTGGACGGTCCGTTGACGTCTGGGGGAGGAGGAGGAGCAAGGAAAAAGGGAGGTTTCACTCACGCAGCGTCCGTCGCCGCCAAACTCGAGCCAGTCCTCGCCGCGGAGGCTCGCGTACGTCGGCAAGGGCAGCTCGGGCGGGGAGACGACGGTGAAGAGGATCACCGACGTCGTCACCGCCGAGAGCAGGACGAGAAGGAGCAGTCGCCGAGGTGCCATTCCCTTTTCGTCGCAAGAAAGGAGGGAGAGACAGAAGAACCTGAAGAGGGGCGAAGAGGTCCGGGTAGAGAGGAGAGGGAGAGAGAGAGGAGAGGCGGGGGAGCGGGCGCGCGCGCGCGACACGGGCGGCGCGGAGAGAAGGGGAGGGGGGCCGGGGTCTGGCCGGGTCCGGAGGCTGGGATCCTTCCTGGCGTCTACCCTCAGGGTTCCTTGGAAGGGCGAAGCGGGCGGACTGCTTGCACTGTCTTTGGTCGAGAGAGAGAGAGAGAACAAAGAGGGCTCGGTGGGTCGAGAGAAAGGGTCGACGTCTTGATCTCCTCGTTGCCTGTGCTTGCCTGCCGACTTCGTCCTGCTGGGCCGCCCTGTCACGCGTCGACGGGCTTGCAGCCGCCGATCGGTTTCCAATTGGGCCTCTCCAACGGGCCGAGGCTTTCTTCGGACAAACAACAGCCGGCCGCCTCAAGTAATAAGGCAAACGTGGACGGACGGACGCCAAGCCGGCCAACGTCGCAAAGGGCCGTCGTGCACCGCGAGCCTCGCTTTTTACATTGCTCCGCCTTCAACCCTCTCGCCGCTCACAGTTTTACAGACGACGTCGTCGGCTGCTCGCGGGACAAATGGGACATCGGAGGGATCGGAGGCAGATCTGCAAGCGCGGGGGCGGCAGGGCAGGCCGGGCGCAAGCAGGTGTCCGCGCGTTTGTCGCGCAGGGTAGAAGTACAAAGCGGGGGGGGGGGGGGAGAGAGAGAGGGAGTGACAATCATTCAAGGGGGAGAAAGGGCGACCGACACCGACGCAACGCGCGACGTGAGCGACGACGGCAGCTTACGACGACGGTAGCTCGACCGGCTCGCCGACAAAGGTCCGCGAGTCGGACCCGACGCGGACGCAGAGGGTGCCGTCGGGTCGGACCCACCGCTGACGGTCGACCGACCAGACGGCGAGATCCTTGTTGCGCAGTCGGAAGCGGGCCCGCCGCGTCTCGCCCGGCTCGAGTCGCTGGAGCTTGTCGAAGCCGCGGAGGAGGACCGGCGGCTGGTCGGGTTCCGTCTCGGGGAAGGAGAGGTACTGTGCAACGTCGTTGTCGTTCCCCGGTCCTCGCAACAACATCAGTATCGGTTCGGCGTGAGGTAGGGTCCGGCTAGGGCGGGTAGACTGACAAGTTGCACCACCTCACTACCGACGACCGGACCCGTGTTGGTCACGTCGACCGTCACCGTGCTGTCGAAAGGTGCATGGCGAAGGATGTAAGTGACGGGCGCAAGGACCCTTGGAGGATCTCGGGCGCCAGACTCACAAAACGTAGTCGTAAAGCGAGCCCTCGCCGTCAAAGACCTCGTTCGTGCGCTGGAGGGCGCGGTCGTCCCTCCTGATCTCGCGCTCGACCCGAGCTTGTCCGTACGCAAAGGTCGTATAGCTACAGGGACAGAGAGAGGAGGTGCGGCGAGACCGACTGGGGGTCAGTCTGTCTGTCGAATCGACCTGGGCTGGTCGTCCGTCGATAGAGGACCAGGGGAGACGCGCCTCAAACCAAAGCCAAAGGGGAACGTCGGCTCGATCTGGTGGGCGTCGAACCAGCGATAGTCGATCAGGTTGCCCTCGGTAAAGCGCGCGTTGGGCTCGTCGACAAGATCCGAAACGACGCCGTGTGGCGGCCAGTCGGCGAGACGCTTGCCGAGCGTGAAAGGCAGCTTGGCGCTTGGATTGGTGTCGCCAAAGAGGACGTCGGCAATCGAATGGCCCGATTCCTGGCCAGGTAAGAGGGCGAGGAGGACGGCCGTTACGTTGGGATGGTGGATCCAGCGCTCCATGAGGACGGGACCCGGCGAATGGACGACGACGACCGTGTTGACGCAGTGGGCGGCCACCGTCTCGATCAGCCGGTCGCCATCGTTCCAAAGATGTAGATCCTCGCGGTCGAAGCCCTCGAAGGCGAAGGCCGAGACGAAGACGAGGCATTGCTCAGCAAGGGAGGCGGTCCGGTTGATGTGCAGGTAAGCGTCATCGACCAGAACAAAGTCGACCTGCCGTCGGCTCGCCCGGCCCCGGGCGGCGATGGCCTCGAGCGGGGTGATAACGTAAGGCGCAAAGGCGCTGCCTGATCCGCCTGCGGTCGTGACCGTTCCGGGCCAGTAGTAGTCGCGCTCGGCGTCGGAGCAGATGTCGTTGTCGCCGCAGGCTTGGAGGCCAAGAGCGCTCGGGCCGGCGTCCGACCCAAAGAGAGCGAGCCGGCGGGTCCGACGCCGGATCGGGAGCGCCTGCGCAACGTTCTTAAGCAGGACGGTCGATTCGGCCGCGATCTGGCGAATCAGCTTGAAGTGATTGGCTTGGACGTTGGGGATGTCCTCATCGTCGTCGTCCTTCTCTCCCTGGGTCGGCGCCGACGATTGCGAGGTCGGCTCAGTCAAGACCGCTTGTACAGCGCTGTCTAAGGCAACGATGACGTCTCGCGGCTTGTTCGAGGGCGACTTGGGAAAGCCTCGGTCCTGGCCGAGCTCATAAAAGGGAGTGAGAACCCGGCGGACCATGTCGTCGATGCGCGCCTCAGGCACCTCGCCGGCCCGGACGAGCTCAACGAGCGTCTGACCAAAGTCCCCGCCGGGCGTCATCCCCTGGCCGGGCATCGTCTGGTCGAGCCCCGCGAGGGCGGCGCTCGTGTTGGACCACGTCGCATCCCAATCGCTGACGACGAAGCCTTGGAAGTTGAGCTCGCCTTTGAGGAGCGTATTGAGAAGCCGCGTGTTTTCGCAGGCGTGTGTGCCGTTCAGAGAGTTGTACGAACACATGACTGATCCTGCGCCAGCACGGATCGACTCGGCAAAGCTCGGGAGGTACGTCTCGTGCATCGATTTATCGTCCATCTCGCTAGAGATCTGGCGGAACGTCTGGACGGCGCCGTCGATTCTCCAGCGGGCGGTCCGGAAGGTCTCTTGCTCGTAGCCGATGAAATGTTTGAGACTTGTGACGACCCCGCGGGTCTGGATGCCCCGGACGGTCAGGTAGCTCGTCTCGGCGGCGAGAAACGGGTCGGGCGAGGGCCCCTCCCAATTGCGACCGCCGAGGGGCGAGCGCCCGAGTGGCCCTCCCGTGACGGGTCCTAGGAGGACGTGGACCCCGCGCTGGCGAAACTCCTTACCGAGTGCCCGAGCTCGAGCAAGCATGAGCGACCGATCGAAGGAGGCGGCGACGGTGACGGCGGCGGGGAACTGCGAGACGAACGACTCGAAGCGGAGACCGGTCGGCCCGTCCTGGAGGCAGAGCGCCGGGATATCGAGCCGGGCCAGGCCGGGCAGGTTGCCCTCGCAGGGACCCACATGACCGGTTGTGAACGTCACCTTCTCCTCGAGCGTCATCTGCGCCACGACGGCCGAAGCTTTGGCGAAGGACTAAAGAGGCACAATAGGGGTCAGGTCGACCCTGACGTTAGCCGTGCTTGGGCTCTGACTCGTGTCGTCGGGATAAGAAAGAGGCGGAAGTCGGATAGCTGGCAGGTTGCAAGGCAAGCGAGCTGAGGCCGGCTCGAACTGACGCTGGGAGGGGGAGAAGGCGAGCTCAGCTCACCTCGGTCCAGAGGCCGCCATGCGCGTAGGCTGAAGACCGGACCAATAGGAGGCTGGACAGTCAGCCCTTCGTCGGAAGAAAGAGAGCGAAAGGTCTGGCGAGACTCGAGCGATCGAGCTCAACAAAGAGGGGCCAAAGGAGGAGAAGAGGAAGGACCAACGACCCGTGTAGAGACCTGGCTCGATGTCCTTGGCCGACCGGGGGTCCTTGGCCGGTCCACCTCCAGGGGGTCGTCGTTGGTGGTGAGCCTGGACACCGCTGCTTGCCGAGACTAGCAGCGCAATGAGAAGCGCCAGCAGGAAGACGGAGACGACCTTCGGTCTGGGAAGAGCGGCGGAGAGAGGGGAGCGGGCCATCGAGGGCGGCTTGCGGAGCGAGATGTCCGAGAAAGTGCCCCTTGGACCGGCAAGCAACGAAGATCCAATGTCGAGTCAACGTCGAGCGTCTCGTGGCGACCTTTCCAAGACCCATCTCAATCCCTCGGGAGAGTCGTCGCAGCTCAGAGAGAAGACGCACCCGGGGAGAAGGTCGAGGTCGAGATCGAGGTCATGGACAGGTCGTGGCCTGACGGAGGCAGCGGCGGCCATCTCCGCCCTCAGGCAGGGAGGGCGCCGCGCAGCAGCTCTCAGCCCTCGGCCATCTCGAACCCAATCAAAGCGTCAAGCCATCGAGCATCTTATTCCTCGACGAGTCGAACCCAGTCAACCCACTCTCCTAAAGTCACTGCTCCTTCAAACTTCTGGGATCTGACAGCTGGCCTGACCGAGACCCAACCAAGATTACAGACACCAGGGCAGAGGACGAAGGCGAGGGCGCTCAACCCCCTCCCCCTCCCCCCTTTTCCCTTAAACCCCGCGGCTGCCCGACGGCGGAGAAAGTCTAGACGTTCGAGGAAGGAAAATTGTTCCAACGAAACTTCCTCCGCTCACAAAGGGCTGGCTGGCCATCGGTCGTTCCCCGAAGGAGGGGACGGGGGAATTGGGTTCTCTCCGAAACCGCCCGTGCATGTGTTGGTGTCGGGTGTCGGCATCGTTTGCTCGCCGTCCGTGGGCGTAGTCGTGACCGTATTCATCGTCGGGCCTGGCCGGGAGCATGAGTCACAGATTCGTAATCAGAGAGGCCAGGAGAACGCGCTCACCAAGTTTCAAGGCGATCCGTCGCGTTTGGGATGCCACCCCCATGTACCGCTTCTCCATTGGGTACGGGAGGGGAAGAAAGAGGGGACGAGGGATTCTTGCAAAACCCCAAGAAAGTCGAGAACGTTCAAAAGGGTCGTTCCTCAGACGGTGTTGCCCTCCTTCTCCTGCAGCTCGGCAGCAGGAAGAGGGGCTGTCGAAGCCGTAGCAGCCGCCGCCGCCACTGCTGCTGACTGCTGCTGCTGCTGCTGCTGCTGCTGCTGCTGCTGCTGCTGCTTGTCGACGCCACCGCTGCCATCCTCTCCGTCATTGAAGCCGCTGTCGCTGCCGCTGTTGTACGTCCGTCGAAGGTAGCGATACTTGGCAAGCTGGATCAGCGCAACCGTTTCGTCCCGGACGTGGGCCGCGAGCGCGAGCTTGCTGGCCACCTCGGTTGGGGAGGTCAGGTCCAGGTTGCCTTTTTCGTCACGGGTCCGAGGGAGAGGAAGAAAGGGGGGGGGGGAGGTCACGGGGTTCCCGTTGGGTTGGAGGGTGTTGGTGGTCGGTCGATCGGTCGATCGGGTGGGCGAGGGACACGGTGCAGATGTGGATGGATGGAGGAGATGGGTCAAGTGGGGGTGATAAGGAAGAGTTAGGTGCACGCCTTTTCAGAAGGGAGGCCTGCGCGCTTTTCACTGAAGAGACGACGGGTGGATGGAGGGAGGGAGGGAGGGAGGGAGGGAGGGAGGGAGGGAGAGGTCCGCGAAGGAAGAACGACGCCAGGGGGAGAAGGGGGGGGGCGTAAGGGCGGCCGGAGGGGTCTTTGGCCGACAACCCGGCAAGGCACATTCCCCCCCCTTTCTCTCCCTCCCTCCCTCTCCCCTCGCCCCCGCGGGCGTCTGATGCATGCACCGCCGCCATCTCCACCGGACACGCGAAGAGAGGCAGTGTTCCAGGTGATCTCTGAAGGCCGCTGCGAAGCCAGGGCAAGGAAGGAAAGGGGAGAGAGAGGGTGGAGAGGAAGGGGGGGGGGGACGACGGGAAGCAGGAAAGAACGCACGGCGAAAGCTCTCGCGCACGCGCCGCTCAAAGCCGTACGCCGGGTCGGGACTGGTGGGTGGGTGGGTGGGTGGGTGGGTGGGTGGGTGGAAGGTTGGTCGATCGTTTCCCCGACCCGACCGATGGCATTCCATTCGACAGGAGGACCGCATGACACGACACGACATGACACGATACGACGAGCGGGCCGGTCGGCAACACAGGTGGGGTTGGGAGGAGAGGGGAAGATTGCATTCCGGAGCGACCGAGCGAGCGGGTTCAAAGAAACCCAAAGAAAGAAAGAAAGGAGCGAGGCGTCAGTCTCTTTTTCTCCCCGAGGGGAGAGGGGGCTCGAATCTGGCTTGAGCGACGACAGCCCCGGATGATCCACGACCGGTCCTCTTTCCCCCTCCGTTCCCCCCTCCCTCCCCTCCACGGTCCCGTCAATGGACTCCTCCTCCTCCCTTGCCTCCTCTACAGTAAAGCTCCCCTCTCGTCCCCCCAACCTCACAGCCGGGGGAGACTCCCTTCCTGCTGGCCGGCCGGTCGGCCGACGAGCTGGCTGGCTGGCTGGCTGGCGGACGGTCCTTCCCTTCCTGACCGCGCTCTGCTCCTATCCACGCCCCCCTCCTGCCTGCCTGCCTGGCTGACTACCTCACTCTTGCCCTCCCTCCCCTGTATGCCATGCCCGCTCCTCTCCTCTCCCCTCGCTTCCCACTCCTCCATCGCTTCTCCCACCCCCGCCCCTCCCCTCCCCTCTCCCGCGTTTCCCGTTCCCGATTTCTCCGATCTAGTCTTCGGCGTCCGCTCTCAAGCGGACGAGTCCTGTTGCTCAAGCGGGGGGACGCACTAGTCTCGTCCGAGCCGGAGGAGCTTTGGCAGGCAGGCAGGCAGGCAGGCAGGCAGGCAGGCAGGCAGGCAGGCAGGCAGGCAGGCAGGCGGGCAGGCAGGCAGGCAGGCAAGGAAAGGAGAGTGAGAAGGGGGGGACCGGGAGGACAGACCGAAGGCGCAGAAGAGAGGATGAGGGATCGGGGTCAGTCTTCTTGGGCGAACTGCAACCGGGTTGTCTTTTTTTTGGATCACGCGTCGGATCCATCTTCTCCCTCCGTCCCTTGAAGAGAACGGGGAAGGAAAGAGAGATCGAGCACGGAGAGAATGGGGGTCTCGACGGCAAAGGGGTGCGGAAAGGGGAGATAGGAAGGAGGGAAGGGAAGGTAAGGCGAGGTCAAGGAGGCAAGGGTTGGGACCCTCGGCAATTCATCTCCTTCGGTCGTTTTTCGGCCGAGCCAGCCCGACGGACGGACGGTTTGGCCGTTTCGTGAGTGACGACGTGAGTTCATGAACATGTCGTGTCGTGTCGAGTGGGTGGGGTGAGGAAAGTGGATTTCGATTCCATCTGAGCAAAACCCCCCCTCCTTCCTTCTTCCCTCTTTGCCTCAGACCGCGTGCCCTTCCCTTCCCTTCCGTTCCTACGTGCGTGCGTGCGACGGGTCGTTCGTCAAGATCGGGACGCACGCACGTATGCACGCACGCATGCACGAGGAACTGCTGAGAGGGAGAGGGACACGAGAGACACTCCCAAGGGGTGATGGGAGGAGAGAGGGCGCTGAGAAAGGGAGAGAGGGAGAGATGGAGAAACGAGACGGAACGGACCTCCTTGTAGAGGCCGAGGGCGGCGTGACGCGTCGATGTCGACGTCGATGTCGACGTCGACGTCGACGGCAGCGACATCCACCGCCTGCTCGGACCACCACCGACTGCGATGCAGCCCGCCTGATTGATCTTCGCTGCCGCTGCCGCCGCCGTCGTCGTCGTCGATCCACCTCCTGCTCGGAAGCCCGCTGATGGACTCAGCGGCATCCAGCGTGCGTGCGTTCGTGCGTGAGTGAACGCGTGTGGTTTCTCTTGGAGAGCTGCAAGCTGAAGAAAGCGATGAGGTGGAAGAGAGGGAAGGAAAGGGAAGGGAAGGAGGGCGAGTTAAAGGACGAGGTCGGTCGGTCGGTCGGTCGGACGCGTCCAGGGCGATCGAATCGATGTGCAGCAGCCCACACACGCACGCACGCACCGTCACGAACTCCCTCATCACAGCCCTGCGTTAGCCGGCAGACACGGACGGGTGTCGATGACTGACAACCGACGACGACGTTGGTTCAAAGTTCCCTCCTTCAAGTCAGTTCGAAAACGTCATGCTCTGCCTCTTTATCGTCTGCTAGCGTCTGGCAGGGCAGGCAGGTAGGCAGGTAGGTGGGCGAAGCAGTCCATCTGCCCTCTTTCCTCTCCCTCCCACCCCCCCCCCCTCCGCCTTGGGAAGCCAGCCAGCTAGCGAGGAGAGAAGGGCAGATAAGACACCCTTTCCAGAAACGCCCGCCCCACCGCACTAGGGTTTCCACCGTCTCGCTTTTCGGTTGGACCGAGCCTCCGCCATCGCCGCCGCCGCCAGCACAGATATGAAAGAAACGAGATCCTATCTGGGAGGGAGGGTTTGAACAAGGCTTTTCCGATGATGGACTGGACGAGGACGTGCAGCAGAGCGAGCCGACGGATAGAAGCAAGTTCGTGCAACGAAGCATGAAGAGAGGAGAGAGAGGAGCAGTTGAGAGGAGAGCTGGGAAAAGGGACAAGGGTGAATGGAAAGAGGGAGAGGGGGGGGGAGAACTTTGTGTCTCCCCTTGTCCAGGCGGCCCCGGGGCCCTTCCTGCAGACGAATTTCCTCAACTGTCCCATCCCGTCCCGTCGCGCTCCTTCCCTGCCTGCCTCCCCCTCACCCCCACTCCGCCCCGTCTCTCTCGCTCCTCGAAAGAAAGGGGGAGGTCCCTCCTTGGCTCGCCGACCCCCTCTGGCCGGCCGGCCGGCCGGTCGGCTCCCCCCAACCCCCCTTGCCTGCCTAGCTGGTGGGGGGGGGAGGACCTGCGCCCTGGACGCAGGGGGGGAAACGCCGAAAACCGACGGCGGAAGCTCGAGGGACAGAGGGGAAGTCGTAGGATCCAAACAACGAATGGGGCTCGGAAGGCGTCTGTTCGAGACATCGGCCTTTGCCGCTCGCTCGCTCGTGCGCGGAAGGTAGATGGGCGAAGGGGAGGGGGGGGGGGGGGGAAGGGGGCTGTCGGGTCGGGTCGGGTCAGAGGGGAGAGGAGAGGAGAGGGCCGTCGCTTCTTTACTTGGCCTCCCAGCTGACTCCACAACCGCACCCGGCTCCTTTGGCCTGAGGGTTGTCCCGGACCCGGAAGGCCGAACCGATGAGCTCCGTCGTGAAATCGAGCGTCGAGCCCTTGAGCATCGTGAGCGACCGGGGGTCGACGATCACGGGCAGCGGTTGCGGTTGGGGGGTTGACGGGGTGGGTGGGGAGGAGGCCGAAGACGAGGAGGAGGTCGTCTGGGAGGAGAGGGAGGAGGAGTTCGGGGGAGGGGAGAGGGAAGGGAGGAGCGAAGGGGGACACGTGAAGAGGCTGATGGACGAGGTGCGAACGGGGATCGGCATTCGGAGTCGGACGGAGCAAGGGGAGGAGTCGTGAACGAGGGGAGGAGGAGGGGAGCATGGGGTCGATTCCAGAGCCCGGTTCGAAGGGCGCAAGAGAGAGTGAGAGAGAGAGAGGCGTTGCGCGCCAGGAAGGCGAGAAGCGTAGGAGGGGGTTCGGTGAGAGGTAGGAAGGGGGCGGGGGGAGGGAGGAGCAGGGTCAGCTTTGGGAGAAAAGGAAGCTGGGACTTTGGGTCGAAGGGGACCGCGGTCATCGACGGCCTGAAGCGTGTAGATCCATGAGGGAGAGGGAGGGGGGGGGGGGGGGAGAAGAGGAGGGGTGCGAAGCAAGAAGGAGGCCACGGGAGGGGGGGGGGGAGCAAGAAGACCAGGAAATACGCAACTAGTCATCGACCTCTGGCTCGCGGACGAGCTCCAGCTTGTCCTGGTAGCCGTGGCAGCCGCCGCTGTCGACCGCGAGGCGGAGGCAGCCGAGGGCCGAGCCGTCGGTCCGAGCCTGCTCGCGCTTGGCGATCTTGGCGAGTTGCTAAGGATTCGGGCAAGAAAGAGGGGGTTGCGGGCGTGGTTGATTGGTTGGTTGGCAGGTCAGGAGGTGGACGGCAAAGAGGAGATGGAGCGTCAACATCAGGGCTAAGGGAAGAGTCCGTTCGAGCGAGAGAGGACTAGGAAAAAGGCAGGTTGGGGGAGGAGAAGGTGGGGGGGGGGAGAGACCGAGGGAGGGGAAGAGCAAGGAGATGAAGGGATGCACCTTCCAAGCGGCCGGCGCGACGAGCACAAACGCCTCGTCCTCGGCGACCCACTCTGGCTCGTCGAGCCCGTCCTCCTCACACTGGCGCCGGACGAGGTCCTTGTCGGGACAGACAACGATCGGTCGCATCGTCGTCGTCGGCGGCGGCTGATCTGAGCTGCTGCTGCCGACGGCGGCGACGACAGGGATCGAGGTCGGGGAGGAGGAGGAGGAGGAGGAGGAGTTGGTCGTTGTCGTTGTCGGGGTGGTTCCGATCGCTCGACGATGATGGAGACGGTGGTGAGGAGCCGAGTCGAGGAGGCGATGCTGCCAGCCCAGGCGGAGGAGGGTGGCTGAGGCGGTCGATCCAGAGGTGGCACCTGCTCTCGCCGCCGCCGCCGCCGCCGCTGCCACCGTCGTCGTCGTCGTCGTCGTCGTCGTCATCGTCGAGCAGGCTGCCGAGGAGAGGGCGAATACAATTGGACGACGACGACGACGCGGCGTCGGTGCAGCAGGAGGGAGGGTGAGGGCCGCCTCAACCCGTCGACGATGGACACCGCTCGGCCCGTCGTCGTCCGCGGGTCGGCGGCCTGCGAGGCCCCTCTCGAGGGCAGCAGCAGCGGCGTAGGGCCGTCGACTGCCGATCCCGTTGCCGACGTTGCCGCCGCCGCCACAACAACGGCTGCCACTAGACCTGTCGCTAGTGCTGACGCTAAGGACGGACGACGGCGTCGTTAGAAGGCTCGTCCCGAAGCGTCTGCTCGGAGGAGACATGCTGCTGGTGGTTGGGGTGCTGCGGGACGACGACGACGACGACGACCTGGCCGGCAGCCGACCACCTGCGAGAGGGAGGAGGACGAGGTGATGATGGCTAAAAGGGCCGAGCATGCGTGTGGAGAGGAGGCCCGTCATCATCGGCTGCTGCGTGAGGGAGAGGTAGAGAGAGAGAGAGAGAGAGGTGGAGGGCCCGATCAAGCGTAACACCGCCCTTGTAAAGGCACGGCTGTGATGGGATTACGTCTGGATGTGATGAGCTGGCAGCCAGCCCCTCTCTTCATCTCTCCCAACCGCCATCACCCCGTGCGAACCCGCATACACCCATCACCATGAAGCTCGCCCTCGCCGCCCTCTCGGTCGCCGCTCTCGCTCAGGCCCAGTCGTCCGTCGACCCGCCTGACTTTGTGCCGACTCAGCTCCAGGCCCCGCTCCTCGAGCAGTTTACCGACTCGTCCGTCTAGAGCATCGCACCTTCTCCGCCTCTCTCCCTCTGCCTCTAGCTGAACCTTCACGCCATTCGTCGCTGCTGCTGTTCGCTTGCTTAGCTGGGAGGAGCGCTGGTCTCCTTCGCATGCGACGAAAAAGTCGCCCGTCGGATCTGGCGAGACCTTCTCGTACGGTGCGTTTAAAGCCAAAGTCACCCGCCTTCCCAACCACTCGGAAGCTGACTTTCTCCCTTCCTCCAAACCCTCCGTCCGCTGCTGCTACGGCTGCTGCTGCTATCAGTCGGCGTCTGGTCGGTCGAGGAGCCCACCGTCTACCCGGGCTTCAAAGGCGACAAGGGTCTCGTCATGAAGTCCAAGGCGGCTCACCACGTACGTCTTTTCCTCGCTTGCCCTCCTCACCTTGATTTTCTATCCCTTGGGCGGCCTCTTCCTTTTCCGCCTCTGACCTGCCTTGCATCGCGATCTTTCGCAACTGACGCACATTCTCTCCCTCCATCTGGACGTCCTGGGTTTCTCTCCCGGCGCGACCCCTCGCCCCCCATCACCAACTCTCTCACGACGCGTACACACACACACACACACACATACACGCGCACGCACGCACTTGACAGGCCATCTCGGCCCCGGTTCCAGGCGGGCTCAAGGTGGCCGACGGTCGGCCGCTCGTCGTCCAGTACGAGACCAAGCTTCAGAAGGGGCTCGAGTGCGGCGGGGCCTACATGAAGCTCCTTTCGGAGGACCCAGCCGCGAGCGGCGAAGAGTTCTCGGACAAGGTACGGGCGGTCCTTTTTCCCTCCTATTTCGCGCTCCTCTTTTTCGTCAGCCTCTTCTTGTCGGCTCTTGCTCAACCTGACACATGACGCATGTCCCGCTCTCCCGCCTCCTCTCGAACCCCCTCCGGTCGTCATCCCTCCCTCCACAGACGCCCTTCACAATCATGTTTGGGCCTGACAAGTGCGGCGCGACCAACAAGGTCCATTTCATCTTTCGCCACCGGCACCCGGTCACGGGAGAGTACGAGGAGAAGCACCTCGAGGCAACGCCGAGCCCCAAGATTACCAAGACGACGGCGCTCTACACGCTCATCGTCAAGTGCGTGCCGTGTTCCTTCGCGAAGTCGGGAAAGTCACCCCCAGGCGCGCGTGCGCCGGTCCCGTCGCTTTCTTCATCTCACTGATCAGTGGGACCCCGCCTCTCCCCTTCCTCTTTCACTTGTGAACCCCCCCCCCCCCCCCCAGCCCGGACGACACGTTTGAGATCAAGATCAACGACGAGTCGGTCCAGACGGGCTCGCTGGCGAGCTCCTTCCTGCCGGCCGTCCACCCGCCTCGGACGATCGCCGACCCCTCGTCGACCAAGCCCTCGACGTGGGTCGACGACGAGACAATCCCGGACCCGGACGCGGTCAAGCCGGCCGACTGGGACGAGGAGGCCCCGGCGCTCATCGTCGATCCGACCGCGACCATGCCCGAGGGCTGGCTCGTCGACGAGCCTCCGACGGTCGCCGACCCGGAGGCGATCATGCCGGACGAGTGGGACGAGGAGGAGGACGGTGACTGGCTCGCCCCCTCGGTTCCTAACCCGCTCTGCGAGGAGGCGCCCGGCTGCGGACCCTGGACGGCCCCTCGGATCCCGAACCCGGCCTTCAAGGGCGTCTGGACCGCCCCGCGGGTGCCCAACCCGGCTTTCGTCGGCGTCTGGCAGCCCGAGCAGGTACCCAACCCGGCCTTTTTCGAGCCCGGTCCGATCGCGACGGGGCTCGATGACATCCAGTCGGTCGGCCTCGAGCTCTGGACCATGACGGACGACATGCTCTGTGAGTCTCTTCTCCTCTCTCCTCTTGCTTTGTCTCGCTTCTCCCCCCTCCCTCCCCCTTCCCACACTCCCCCTTATCTCGGTCGCGCGTGCGAGCTCCTCTACCTTCCCACCCTTCGACTTGAGCCCCCGTCGTCCTCCCTCCTTGCGCTCTTTCCCTCCCCCCTCGGAGGCTCTCGCACGAAGCACTGACCTCCGCCCCCCTCCCCTCCTTACCTTTCGCTCGCGATGCTCTTCTCTCCTGAAAACCCACCAGTCGACAACATCTACCTCGGCCACTCGGTCGCCGACGCCGAGGCGCTCGCCCAGGAGACGTTCCACCGCAAGCTCGCGCTCGAGCGGGCAGCCGAGACCCATGCGCTCGAGGATGAGGAGGAGGACGAGCGCGAGCAGGTCAAGAAGCTGACGGACGGCAGCGGCAAGGGCATCGGCGGCGTCGTCGGACGGGCCGTCGGGGCGGTCAAGGGTCGGTTTGACGAGACGATCGAGTGCGTGGTCCCTTTCACCCTTCAACCCAACCCCAACCCCCCTTCTTCCTTTGCCCTCTTTCTCGTACTGTCCGACGCTGTCGATCTTTGCTCTTTTCGACGGACAAAAGCTGACGTTGATTCCTAACACCCCCTCTCCCCCTCCCTTACACCTTTCCATCTGACGTTCGCCCCGCGTCCGATTTCGTGCTGCTCCCTAACTGTTGTCCAACCTCTCAGGACCTTCCCGCACTTTGTCGAGCTCCTCAAGGACGACTGGCGGGCCGCGCTCGCGACCTATCCGACGTTCATCACGACCGTGGCCGCCTCGATCCTGGCGCTCGTCACCCTCTTCTCAACCGTCCGTTCCCCTCTTTCTCTCTCGTCCCGCTTTTCCCTTTCTCTCTCCTCCTTCCCTCGTCCTGCTTCGCCTCCCCCCCTCTCCCCACTTTTGGCTCCCCTTTCGACCTTGGCCCCCACACTCCTGGCGCGCCCTTCCTCCCCTCGAACCCCGCTGCGGCTAGCACTCTTACCGCTGCCTGGCGCCCCAACCGCTCCTTCTGGGTTCCGTCCTCTGTCTGGCGTGAAGACTGACCCAAGACATCGTTCCCTTACGCCTCCCCCCTTATCTCCCCAAAACCCCTCCTCCCGTGCCTTTCTTTGCATGCCCCCCCCCCCCCCTCCTCCAGTTGCTCGCCCTCTTGAGTGAGTCGCCCAAGCCGGCCGTTGCCACCACCACCACCACCCACACGAAGCCGACCACCGCCAGCAAGAAGCGCGTCGTCGAAGGGGTCGAGCTCGCCCCGGTCGTCCTCGAGGCCGAGGTCGTCGTCCCCCCCGCCGTCGCCGGCGGCGCTGGCGGAGAGCAGGGCAAGTCGTCGGCGGTCGAGGTCGGAGGCGACGGAGGCGAGATCAAGGTTCGCAAGACGACGACGACGACGACGGCCAAGTAAGCGTAAAAGGGGGGAAAGGGAGAATAGGGTTTCTAAGGTTTGGGGCAACGGAGGCCTTCTACGCCCCCCGCGCGATGTCTCCATCCATTCGGATCGGATGACCCTTGAAACCAACGTTTGTCAGACTCGGAACGCCCCGGCGCGTTGCACGTTGATGCTTTCGAATCAAACGGTCGAGGTTGAGATCTTGACCCCCCCCCACCCTCCGACCCCCTTTCCGACTTGAAGTGGGCGGTAGTGAGGGTCGAGGGGAGATAGGCCCATCTTATGACTTCGGTTCCGATTCGTGCTCGTCTTGTCTGAGGCGCAGAGGAGATTGGGTGTCCATCGAATTTTATCTTGGACCCCTTGCGTTGTTGTTGTCGTTGTCGTCTGAGAGACTCATGCGGACGAGAGCTGGCTGCAGTTTGGGATTTCGACTCCTGAGAGCTTTCGGCGCCGCGAGGCCGATGGCGAAACGGCGCCTCGCCCGCCGCCCGCCCAGCCGTCGCTCTGCGCGCCATCTCATCGCAGCCTTTGACCACCACAAAGCGCACCTCATACACATACACATACACACCGATTACGCACAGCCATGTCGAACCAGGAGCAGCAGCAGCAGCGTCACGTGCCTTACAACTCGGAGAGCGAGCTCGACGCCTACGAAGCCGCACCGGCCGCCGGCCCCCGCGGCTCGACCGGGCCGAGCTACGTCCAGCAGAACTCGGAGAGCGAGTCCGAGTTTGACGGCAGCCACCGTCAGCAGCAGCAGCAGCAGCAGCAGCCGCCCTCGGTCGCCTTCAACGACAGCGCCGCCGACGACGGTCGCGGTCGTCGAGGAGCCGGCGGTGCCACCGCCGCCGGTGGCGTCACCGGCTTCGCCGCTCAGACGGGCACGTACGCCGAGCCCAACTCGGGCGACGACGACGACACGCTTCCGCCGCTCGTCGACCCATCGAGCCTCCGGGCGCGCTCGCGGACGCCGAGGGGCAACCGGTCCAAGTCGCGTTCGCGCTCGCGGGCCCGGGCCGAAGGAGGGCTTCGGACCGAGGTGCTCATGAACGAGGACTCGGACTCGGGCCTCGAGGGCGAGAGCGGCGCCGGCTCGGACGACGCCGCCACCGCTGCTGCTGACCAGGAGCGTGTCGGTCGGATGCCCGCCAGCTACGTCCCCCAGAACGAGGGCTCGGGTGCGTCTAGGAAATTCCTCCCCCCCCCCCTTGCTTGGCGAAGAGCCGAGTCGGGTGCAGGCTTGCAGTCGAGCTGACTCGATCTCCTCGCGTTCCTTATCTCTGGCCGCATGCCAATCCTGCGCTGGCCCATGTCTCTCCCCTTCACGCGCCGTTGGAAACGACCGCACTCCCTCCTCGCTTCCCCCCTTCCCCTAGACACCGACGGCGACGGCAACACGCCCTCGACCACCGGCCGCAAGCACGTCAACACGAGCGGTCCCGGCCAGACGGCGCGCTCGCGCTCGCAGAACCGTCAGGTACGCTACCAGGCGCCGATGAACTCCGAGTCCGAGTCGGACGAAGTCGTCACCGAGTACACGACCGGTCCGCCCTCCAAGGACTTTTACCGGGCCGACCGGATCGACGTCCTCATGAACAGCGAGTCGGAACGCGAGTGAGCGGGGACCGATAAGGAGGGCGAAGGGAAGGAGGGAAGGCAAGGCCGACCGACCCGAGAGGTATCGGTCCCCCGTTGTACTGCTCGGCGCCGGTAGGACGAAGGAGAGAAAGTCCTCAGTTGTAGTCTCGATCCGATGCTTCAAGCCAACATCTCGTCCTCATTTGGCCTCTAAGATTACATCTTCAGACGCAGATTGCGAGCCCACGTCACACCTCAGCATATTGAGTCACGGACTCGTTGTCAGGGAGACAGGAAGACCTGACCTACTAAGCTTGACATCTACTGATGCTGTTTGGATGCCACCGACACTAGATCTTATGCACTGCTCGCCGAACAGGAGACGGCGCGAGAAAACGAGGGGCCGCTGCGCGCGACCTTGGGTAGCGCCTCCCTTCTCCTCGTATCGACGAGCACGTCAGACAGGCCTCTTCGGATGAGCTGGGAGGCTGTCGTTGGTACAAGTGAATGTCAGCAAGTCGACGTCGATGGACAGGCCAGCCTCCAGCTCCCTCAACTTGAGGAGGGCCCGCCGCACGCAGCGGGGCTCGGCCATCTCCGACCACCATCTCCTCCTGCTTTCGTTCGGCGAGCCTTACCATGCTCAACACGTTGCACGATCGGCACAGCCAGCATCATCCCGAGCGACAGTCCCTCAGCCAGCGTCGAGCTCTTCCCCAGAACAACACCTTCGCGATGAAGCGCGGTCGGAATGCCTCACTCCAAGGACTCACATGGCTCGTCGTACTCGGCCTGCTCTTGATCAGTCTACCAGTTCTGGCCGCTCCAGCTCTCTCAATGCCGAGTGACCGCGAAACTGGGGGAGATCTAGCATACTACGAGCTCCAGTACGAACTCTACCGGCCGACTGGCGAGTGCACGCTCGTCGGCGACATGAGGCAGGTCAACGGGGCGGTCGTCCGGGTCCAGCAGCCGGTCTTGCTCGGCGATCTGAGCACGGGCAATCATCCAATGCAAGTAGACGAGCGGCAAGTGTCCTTCAATCCCATTTGGTTTCGGGAGGTCGAGCTTGTCCGAGACGCCGAGCCGGTACCCTCTTCTTCCTCGTCTGTGCGTGACCCGTACAAAGGTTGACGACGGAGACCCCCGCTGATCGCAAGCAGTCACGCTACCTTAGTCGGTGTCACAGCTCGTTCAGCAGCGCGAGCGCGACGCTCGATCGACCCTTCTCTCACTCTATATCCTCTCGAAGCAAGGTGTAGACGAGCTTCTACCCGAGCTGCTCGACGTGGCCAACGGCCGTGACCTACCTGACGGCCGCAAGCCCTCTCAGGCATGCCGGTCCTGGGTCGGCATGTCATCTACAGCGCTCAAGATACAGAGCAGTGCCGTCGGTCTAGATGACTACATGATGTCTGAGCCCACAGGGTCAGAAGTGCCCGAGGGGATGGAACTCATCCCCTTGCGCGTCTCCGGATCCGTAGCCCGCCGTGTCAACCTTGCCTTTTTCGGCGACGGCTGTCAGTCTCTTCCAGGAAGCTCGCTTCCCAAGCGCAAACATGTCGGCTGACCGTCAAAGTCGTTGCCGCCTAACATCTGTCAGACACGCTGGCCGAACGCGACAAGTTCATTGCCGACGTTCGCCGACTGGCCGACGAGATCGTAGATGACGGGACCTTTCGCTCAACCGCGCCGCTCTTCAACTTCTGGGCCATTTTTGTGCCCTCTGTTGAGTCTGGCGTCGGGAGCAATGGCGTGCCCAAGGAGTAAGTGAGGGCACGGGCGACTCTCAGGCTCCAGAGCTGACCTCCTGAGACAGCACCCCCTTTGGCCTGTACCGTGACGGCCACGAGCTGCGAGGACTCTACGCCGCCCACCGTAAGCGAGCCCGTGCGGCCTGCCGCGCAGTCCGGGACGGACTGTTCGGAGACGACGGTGGTTGTGACTACATGGCACTCGTCGGCAATACGCAGCTTTACGGTGGGCTTGGTGGCGAATTCACCATCACGACGGCCTCGACCCTTAATGGCGCGCTCGTCCTTCGGCATGAGATCGGACACTCGCTTATCGACGTTGGTGAGGAGTACGAGGGCGGGTTTGCGTACTTTGGCGGTGAGTGGAAGAGCAACATGACGGGGTTGCTTGGTTTGCCCTAACTTGTCATCACGCTCCCAGTCAACTCGTCACCAAACTACACTGACGTCAAGTGGGCGCATTGGCTGACCGCACCGGAACGTGCGCCCCGCTCCGAGGATGCTGCGACGCCGCTTCAAGCGTATCCTTGGTTTGACCTGGAGAAGTCAGACTGGTCGACGACGTTCGAAACCGAGGGCAGGGAGCGATACCCGCGGTCGATGCTTCGCTTCTCAATCGCAGGCCTGACAAGTGCCGACCAGTGGGTGCCTCATCTGCGGCTGTCTTTGCTCCCTGCGGCTGACCATAGCCCGCTGATGCTGTTCTGTCAGAATGATCGTCAGGCTTGACGGGGAGGTTGTGCCATGGTCGATCCCTCACGACTGGCAGGGCTTCGTTGACCGGGCCTGGATCGAGGTGCCTCAGCCGGTAAACGGTGGTCTGCCCGCAGGGGAGCACACGCTCTCCTTCAAGCTCAACGCGAGTACGGTTGTCTCCCAGCAAGGGACGGACGAGGTCGTCCGACAGATCTGCTCGGTCGAGGTGAGCGAGTATGGGCGCGACGACGTCTTCGAGCGTCGGGAGGACTTTATCGGTGCCTTCCCTACGTCAGTCTGAGCATTCTACCTCTGCCTGCTACGTACTCGCAATTGATCGCTTGTTCACATGCAGCCGGTCGATGGACGGCACCATCACCTACCGGCCTACCAATGAGCACTGCCTGATGCGCATGGTCGGCACGCCTCGTGAGTTTCCCTCCTTGCCTTCCGGGCGCATTGTTCGTGTGCGGACGCTGACGCTGTTGTCTGTTGCTTTCCAATCTTTTCAACCTTCCAGGCCTCTGCTCGGTCTGCCAAGAGGGCTTGTGGAATCAGCTCGTCCGACGCACCGGCGTCGTCGACGGCGTCTTCGTCAATGACACCGGCTCCCGCGTGAACTTTGGGATTGTGACGGTCGCGCTCGCTCAGTTCCGAAAGGACCGCCACGCCAACCTCGACCTCCCATCCGAGTCATTCTCGGTCGAATGGAAGTACGGCGGACGAGACGGCGTCGACCGACCCGAGCTAGCAAATCAGACCTCGCTCGACTTCCCAATCGACGAGGCTCGAGGATGGTGGTGGGCTGTCGTCACCCTACATAGCGAGGAGGTCCGGCGGTGGGATTCCACCGGCGGCCTTTGGGCGGTTAACCGGTGGGAGGGAGGTGTATTCATCTGAGAAGAGGGGCATCTCTTCATGTTGACATCTTCGGATCAAGAGAAGGTTGGTGAGAGAGCTGCGACGACCGTCGCGGGGGACAAGGCTGAGGTGACGAGGCCGACTGATTCCCTCGCTTTCGTCGAGTTCAGCCCGTGGGCAAACGATAGTAGGGCGTTTAACCAGGATCTGTGTCCACAGGTCGTCTCTATCTGTCCCTGAGTCCAGTCCAGCGCGAGAAGTTGTCGGCGACGACGTCGACGACGTGCGCAATTTTAGCCGCCTCGTCTCGCTCAGCCCACGCCTCATCATCGCCGCCCCAGGAGCGACCTGCAGCGAGCGCTTGAACGACCTCCCAGAGGGCTGACTCGTTCTTGGCGAGGTCCGATTGATCCGACTCGATCAAGATCCGATCCTGCGCAACCCGAGCAAAGAGTGGCGCGATCGTCGGCCGGGGTGTTACAGGCGGCCGAGGGGGATGCAAGAGCAAGGGCGAGATCGAAACATAGACTGTAAGATCTTTTCGCTGCTCACATTGGGGCGCCAAAACAAGGCAAGGAGGAGGAGGAGGGTGGTCAGCTACGTGCACGGTCAAGTCGTTGACGGCATGCGTGTGGCGCACCTCGATTGTCTGCCACGCCTCCCAGCTCAGCCCGCAGCTGTGCAACAGGATACTTATTATTGCGGGCAGCGTTACCCAGTCTGCGGCCCACCTTTCGAGCACTCGCTCGACCGGACCCGATACCGCGACGGCATGGAATGAGATCGACCGTGGGCGCCCTTCGTCAGCGACTATCCTCCGAAGGACAGCCACTTGGGCATCAAGCACGGCCGTCTGATGCATGAGGCTCGTCACAAATGGGCTGAGCGCCTTGCCTCTGAGGCGACGAACCTTGTCCGCGTCTTCCTGATCTAGGGTGGACGTGACTTCAACGCCAGCCGATTCGGTCGTCGCGACGTGCTCACGGAACGATGGCGGGAACGGCACGCGAGCATTTTTGTCTAGGCCAACCTCACCAAGCTGAGATTGCGGCCAGCGACGGAGTCTTGAGTCGAGCTCCTCGAGCAGCGGGCCGATTGGCTTTGGCGCCGGCAGGTGGTCAAGCAGCTCATCGAGGATAGCCAGCTGCACGGCTGACGGTCTTTGGCCCAGGAACACCCCGGCGTAGTGCTCGGCCTTGGTCACCGAGGGATCAATCGCGATGGCGTGCGTTGCCCAGGGATGATAGCCTACCAAACGCCAGCTCAGAGTCAGCCTACTGGCTTCATGAAACGTCAAGGAATAGGAGGCGGGGTAGCGAACCAAAGGCAGGGATGACCCTTGCTGGGTCCGACTGCGCGAGAGCCTCGACCTCGGCCTGGTCCTCAACCGTTGTTGACATGGCGACTAGTGACCCGAGTCCGACCGTCCTGAGCACAGAGATGGCTCCTGGGGATCCCGTAGCGGTTGTCGGGTGGCAATGAGCATCGTGCACTAGGGGGAAGGGAGAAGGGGGTTCGGTCGGTCAGCCCGCCTCGAATGGCTTCCGTCACGAGCCGCCGGAGCTCACAGCGACCGACAAGCTCGGCCGGCGGTACGTCAGAGCTGACGTAGTACATCGACTTCTACCCTGCTCAAGCGGCGGGAGGTAATGCTAGTCTAAAGGTAAGCGGCTTGCGCAACGGCAGGAGGAGGCGACGGATAGGGGCTGGACGTGAGGGATCGGTCGATGACGTCGCCGCGTGGAGGGGAGTACAGTACATGAGCTCAATCGTCCATGGCATCACAATCCATCCGATTTCTTCGGGACTTGGTGGGTTAGGTCGCCCAGCTACTCTGATCACGATCAGGGGGCTCAACGCTTGAGAGTGGGATTTGGGCTCACAATGGACGCCGCAAGCTGAGGCCCCGGCAGCCCTGACCTTTGGAGGGAAGAAGAGGGGAGGAGGGACTGGCCTTGGTCAATCAAACCTGGCCGTGCGAATGGACCTATTTGGTCTCAGCTGTATTAGATCATGATGTAGTCGGCGAGGAGATCTGTGGGGACCTCCGCTTGTCATACACCCCAAAGAGAGGGCCAAGGGCCGAGCGGTGCCTGCGATATCACCAGTCGGATACGTGACGGATTGAGGGCAAGCAGATGGTATAGCCAAGGGAGGCTTGAGGTGTAGATGAGTGTCCATTGAGAAGGGGCAGGAGACACGTGAATCAAAGGGCTCTAGCGCGTGCGGGGAGAGATTAAGCTGCAGCAAGCCCAAAGACTTTTGTTGCGACGAGGAGCAAGTACGAAGGAAGTCGCAGACAGCGCCCGACAGAACGCGCCCGAAAGAAATGATAGCGATGCGTAGGCCGAAAAGGAACGAGGCCACCTGGTGAGGAAGAGAGACGGAAGGGTTGGAAGACAGTGGGAGTGAGACGTCGTTACTCGTCGTAGCCTACAGTCAGAAGGCCAGACGGCGGGTCAGTGGGTTGGCTCAGACATGCGACAGGGTGGCGGCGACAGACCGTTGGGGTTGCCCTGCTGCCACTTCCAGAGGTCGCGGCAGGCCTCTTCGAGCCCACGCTTGGCCTCGAAGCCGAGCTCGCGCTGAGCGACGGCCGGGTCGGCCGTCAGGTCGGGCACATCACCTTCGCGCCGGCCAACGATCTCGTACTGGTAGTCGACGCCCGAGGCCTTCTTCATCGCGGCAATGATCTGGAGAACCGAGTAGGCCTGGCCGCGGCCAAGGTTGTAGGCCTTGAACTGGCCGTCCGTCGTCGCGTTTGAAAAGACCTGGCCCGAAGCGATGCCGTCGAGCGCAAGGACGTGTCCCTGGGCGAGATCGACGACGTGCAGGTAGTCGCGCACGCAGGTGCCATCACTGGGGCGGGAGGCAACGCCGACGCTAAGTCAGACACGTCTGCCGGCAGACAGCTGATGGGGTAGCGGCACGCACATGGTCGGGTAGTCGTTGCCAAACACCTTGAGTCCTGGCTCGGTGTACCGGCCGACGGCCATGGCCGCGAGCAGCGGAATGAGGTTGAAGGGCTTTCCCCGGGGGTCCTCTCCAATCTTGCCCGATGGGTGCGCACCAGCAGGGCTGAGGGAAGGCGAGGGAAACACGCGGAAGTAAGGGTGTAAGCTATCAGCCGTGCTCCTGGTCCGGGCTCCGGGCACTGCGGGGCAAACAATCACGCACTTGAAGTACCGGAGGGAGACGACGCGCAGCTCCGGGTCGGCCTTGGCCAGGTCGCGGAAGAAGCCCTCGCAGACGGCCTTTGTCCGGCCGTAGACGGACTCGGGCTTGACGACCTCGGTCTCAGGGATCGGGATCGTCTTGGGCGTACCGTAGACGGTTGCCGATGACGAGTAGACGACGTTCTTTGTGCCATACTTGGCGCACGACTGGCAGCGACAGGAGCAGAGAAAGTCAACAGCCGCTCACAGCGGTCAGTAGGGAAGAAGGAACGCACGGCAGCAAGGTTGATAGTCGCGAGCACGTTGTTCTGGTAGTACGTCAACGGCTTCTCCTGTGACTCGCCGACGGCCTTCCAAGCGGCGATGTGAACGAGACCCCAGATGCCGCCCTGGTCGGCGTAACGCTCAAAGACGGCGTCAACCGCCTTGGCGTCGGTCAGGTCGCCCTGAACGAGGTCAACCTTGTCGGCCTTGTCACTGCAGCCATCAGGAAGGAGAAGAATGTTGCGCGATCATCAGCGCGAGCGCCCAATCCCTGAAGCCTAGCACGTCAGCCAGGCCGCCTGGCTTCGGAGGTCGCGCGCGAAGGCGCGCCAGGCAGCGAGACGTGGCAACTATCGGCAGGAACCTTGACAGGAACGCACCCAAGCTGCTCGCGCGCGATCTCCTCGATCCGACCGATCGCGGCCGGCTTCGAGTTGTGGCCGTTGTCGATGACGACAGGAAGGTAACGGCCGGTGAGGAGGAGCTCGAGTACGGCATGCGAGCCGATGTAGCCTGCGCCTCCCGTCACGAGGACAATCTGAAGGTAGGTCAAGTAGGCGGAAAGAAAGAGTTCGTGTATGGGGGCATTGCGAGAGAGACCGAGGCAAGGGATGTAGGATAAAGGCGAGACGAAGCAGGACGGTCAGTCACAGCTCGGCTTGATCTTCAAAGTCGGCGACCAAACACGAAGCGGCGCTTCGCACTCCTTGCTGGCTGGCCGTCCACAGCCAACATAGCCGGCCTTCGAGACGTGGCAGCGAGTAACGCGTCCGCCTGACGGCTGGCGTCACCGTGCGAGCGACGGACGCAGTGCACGCTTACGCCGCAAGCTTGCCAGCGCGCGGCTGGGTCCTCCTTGCGACGCCGAAATTACACTTGACATGAGGGGAGTTAAGATTGCGAGCGCGAGCGACGAACCTTCTTGTCTGAGGGGGCAGAAGGCATCGTGCGTAGGAAAGCTTGTCGGAGGGAGTTGACGGTCTAGAGGCTCACGACGAGGAGAGGAGCAGGCGAGGAAGACGAGACGGCTCGGGTCGGACCGCGCGAGGATTGGTCGAGGCGTGGGTTCGAGCCGAACTTGCAGCAAAGTAGGACGCTGGGCGAGGGCGATGAGGCGACTTGTAAGTCTCTGATGAGGCCGAGATGAGGGCGAGACGACGACGCGAATGGGTGCTTGTGGTCGTGGTTGGGGGCGACAGGAGCAGGATGCGGGGCAAGCAAAGCAAAGGGTGGTCGGGAAATCGGGTGAAGGCAAGGAGGAAAGGCGATCTCTCCCCGCCGGTCTGAACCCGCTTCTTATACGCTTTTTCCTGAGGCCTGCTCAAAGGGAGTAGCTGACTGAGAGCATGCGGGACACCATATCGCAAGACATGCTATCCTGGAGCAAACGGGAATGGCGGACGGGAATGATGTCGGTTAGACGGACGGACTCGGGACGCGACGGCCCGACGAGAAGAGAAAAAAAAAACAAAGACGAATCTGGGACCCCACACCTCGGTCGGCTCGACATCGACGACGGGGTAAGCCATCTGTGCCCGGGCGCCAGCCAGAAACTCATCCAATTACCTTATAAACTAGCTTCACTCGACTCTTACGGCTGAGCTGGTTCGAGCGGTATCACTCTCGTATCAAACGGTTGCGTTTCAGATGCCACCCCCTCGGCGGGCGAGGGCGCCTAGGGTTACACCTTCCGACGTCGATTATGAGCCTGCGTCGACTTCAAAGTCATGGGAGTTGTGGATTTGTGGTCGAGGAGGCCAGAAGGCATGGGTCTACCAAGTTTCAGATCGATCCGTTGCGTTTTGGATGTCACCCCCATGTACCGCTTCTCCATTGGGGACGGGTCTTCCGAGTTTCATGGCGATCTGATGCGTTTGGAATGCCACCCTCATGTACCGCTTCGCCATCGGTTACTTAGATCCCCACTTTTCTTCCTATGTGCATACGCCGCGCCTGCTCTATGGGTACTGCTCGTTCATCGAGACGTGGGTCCGCAATAAAGAGAGGGTGCGAGGGTGAAATGAAAGAGGTCGGGGTCTGGGCGTCCCATCGCGCGCCAGGGCCAATGGGTACGGAAGTGACGTCGACAAGGGGCGAGAACGAGCGCCCGCGCGTCGGGCTGCCCCCGCTCGCCAGGCCGAGACCTTGCCCTCGTCGCCTGTCTGCCTGGCCCCCCCCCTTCCAAAGGACCGTTGCTCTCTGCCCTTCCCCCGTACATACAGACCCTTCAGCACTCGGGACCGTCCCGGCAAAGTCCTTCGGCAGCGTCTTCCTTCATCGGACCAGCGCCTGCCAGCAGCCCACCGACGCACTCAGGCTAGGCTCTCGTTCAGGAGCTTACTCGACCCGACCCGACCCGACCGCGACGAGGTCGGCAAACGCCTCGCCCTCCCTTCACGCCAGGCGACCTCGCCTTTGCTCCAGGCCACTGAGGCCTCGAACAGCCGCATCTACCACTCTGCCTTCGGCACTGACAACAGGATCTGCTCTTAAAGTGCGTGCCCTCGACACAGAGAGGCTGAAGAGCGAGCGGACCCGCTCGCTCGGGTCGCAGCAAGGCACCTCGGACGCTCGCTCGCGCGAGGTCGACCGGGAGTGCCCTCTCGGCCATGGCACCGTCAGGCGACGCTCGTCCAGACGATGGCCGCTGTTCTTCCTTCCGTAAGGCTCAGCAGTAGACTGACGTCTCGTTCGCTTCCTCAATGCCATTCCCGCTTGTTGCTCTAAAGGCCCGTCGACTTGTCGCAGAGCCACACCGGACGCTCGACAGCTCCCGCCGATCACCAGCCGTTCGACCTCGTTCACCCTCCGGCGCAAACACCCCTTCCAGTCCACCTTCTCGGAAGATCGGTCAGGTCACCAGCCACCCGCTCTCCACCAAGCGAGCGAGCGCGCGCGCCACATGAGCCGATCGAGGTCGTCGTCGACGACGGCTAGGTCGTCGGGCGGCTCGTCGGGCAGCTCCTCGCGCTTTGGCGACGAAGGTCCGTCCTCTCGCTCCTGTCCCGCGCTTGGTCCACTCTCGGGTAGCCCGCTCGCGGACTTTTCCGTGACTGGGCTCGCTCCGATCGAACTCTGGCTGACCTTGCCCGCTCTCGTGCGACGCACCTCGCCTTTGTCTCATTCCAAACCCCCGTACCACCGCTTCCGCTCTCACAGCTTCCTACCATTATGATCAGTCTATTCACCCGTCGCCGTCGCCGTCGGCCATGCGCAAGAACTCTGACGGTGTGTCCTGAGATCGCCCGCTTTTACGGTGACGCCTCTAGTGGAGGAAGAGCGCGCGCCCTCGGGCTCCCTTCCGCCACGCCCATGCCGTCTCGCCGAGATCAATTCGCTGACAAGGCCATTTCGTGCGCACCCATCTTTAGGCTCGTCGCACATCGTGCCGGGCTCGCCGGGTTTGAACTCGACGCCGTTCAACTTCATGTCGCCTATGATCCGCAGGGACAGCGACTCGTCCCATTCGGATGGCGGCGGCTCTGCCACAACCCCGCAGAACGAAGCGCCCGGAGGCAGCGGACGCAATGGCGGCGGGGGCGGCACTTCCGCGCAGCATGCTTCGCCCGGTCAGCCTCCGCTACCCCCGCCGGGCTTCCAGCCCCCAATTGCATTCAATCCGGCCGCCCAAATCTTTGTGCGCCAGTCAGGAGGCGCTGGCGGTGGGAGCAGCAACAGCGGAAGCGGCAACCGCGCGAGCTCGGGCGAGAACGGCAACGGCAAGAGCCGGATGAAGCGCAGCGGCGGTGGTCGAGGCGACGATGACCGGAGATCGTCCGACCCAGCCACCTCGAATAGTGCGTGGAGCAGACGCCTTGCCAAGGATAGCGGGAGTCATCGCTTCGTTAGACCTAACAGGTTTTCTTTGCTAATCTTCTTATACAGGCAAGTCGCTGGGCTCGACCGGTTCGGGCTCCTCTGGGGGCTCAGGCAGCGGGGGAATCCCAGCCGCCTTCCGGCCGGTGTTGATGCGCGCTCTGTCCGAGACGTCGAGCTCGTCCTCAGCCTCGTCAACTTCGGTCTCGCCGCCGTCGACGATCCCGGCCTCACCCTCTACGCAAACGCCAATGCGCTATCCGCCCTCACCCTCGCAGCCCCCACCTCCGCCGCCACTTCAGCAGCATCTCAACAACCAAGCCAGCACAAACAGCAGCAGCAGTAGTGGCGGAAACGGCACAAATCAGACGCGCGACGTTGTCCCCGGTGTCGTCGACCCGTCCTCGTCTGGCTCGGGCTCGTCTGGACCGATGGCTGGACCGGGGGGGCTTCTCGCTCAGGCGAGCCGGAACTCTGGCTCGAGCGGCGGCACCTCGGGTGGCAGTGGAGGCTCGGGCGGAAACGGCAGCGGCGGGGGCTACACCTCGAATTCGAACGGCCAGTCATACAACGGCCGGTCACAGACCTCGCTCGATCTCATCTCGTCCTCCATCTTCTCGGCCAACGGCTTCTCGACCCCGTTGAACCCTCCTTTGCCTCAGCGGTCCAACTCGGAAGCGTGGGACTCGGTCTGGCCGGCGACCTCTCCGTATGCGGTCCCCCATTTACCCGCGGTGCCCATCATCGGCACGCCTGGCGCAGGCGGTAGCCACGGCAGCTCGACCCACAGCGGCTCCTCTCGCTCGGGCGGCACGACGACAACGAGTGGCTCGGGTGGCTCGGGCTCGAAAGCATCGAGTGGGAGCAGTCCGTCCTTCGGCTCGTCTGCGGTCGCTCACGGGCTCGGCAGCCCGATGGGCTTCTCACTCGTTATGTCGCCTTCTACACCTTTCCCACCAGGCGCGATGAAGGCTGCGCGAACGCCTGGCGGATCGGGTCCGCCCTCGCTCACGGCCTCCTCCTCATCATCTTCCTCGGCGACGGCGCATCACAAGCGAACACCTAGCCTGAACTCACCGAGCGCATCAAGCTCCCTCAGCGGTGGTTCATCGGGGCCGAGCAGCGGCGGCGTCGGAAGGGGAAGCCCGTACCTTGGCGTCCACCCGACAAGCGGCCTACCCGCAGCTGACTTTGACAGTCCGAAGGTCAAGGGCAGGACGATTGAGCTCAACCTCCCCCACCATGCCGGAGGCTCGTCGTCATCCGCCACTCACAAAGGCTCGCCGAGGTTGCCGGCGTTCCCTTCCCGATCCAACGTCTGGTCGCCGACGCCATCGCCACCGGCGACGCCGACGTCCGAGACGACGCCAACGGCGCTCAACCCCTCTACCTCAGTCGGTCCTTTGTCGCGGCAGAATGACGAGCCGCATCTCGTCGCCCCGGCAGACCTGCTCGGCGACCTCAGTCTATCCGACAAGGAAAAGACACCGGTCAGGGATCTCCCATCGCAAGCCAAGCAGCAGCGCGGCCGGTCGGTCTCGCCGCCGCCACCACAACAGCAGCAGCGTCCGAAGGTCGGGCCAAGCGGGGCCTACGAGAATGCGGCCGTCTACCACCCGCGTTCGTCGCTCGGGCTCGCGCAATCAAGCTCGCACCCGCCGCATCTGCCGTCGGCTGCTGGCGTCTCGTCCAGGATGGCCCCGCATCTGGCGCCGTTGACGAGCCCGAGGCCGAGCAGCGTCGGTCTCCCGCTTGCGGACGGACTCGACGACAAGGCTGAAAACGACGCTGCTGCCGAGGTCTCGCCCTCGACGTCACCGTCCAGCGATCTCGAAACGGACCGCTTACCGACAGCCGACCCGGCCGATGATGACTCGAGGCTCGAGGACGAAGAGAGCACAACACCCAGAGCGGTCGACCAGGCGAATGATTCGAGCCGGCTCCGGCCGCTGGCGACCACGAGGTCTCAGGAGGAGGACGCAAACAGCCGGCTGTTAAGCCCGGCCGAGAAATCTCAACAATCCCTGCCCTCGCCGACGAGCCCCCGCCTAGATGACTCTGGTGTCAGCCCAGGCTCCTCGCCATCACCGCCGGTCGCGAGCCCGGAGGCGGACCCCCTCTCAGCAGCCGAGATTGCGTCCGAGGCGGACTCGGAAGCGACACTGACGACCGCGACACTGCCGCCGGCGATCGTCTCGCCGCCGCGGGCCGAGGCTGTCGTCGATAATCCGTACTTCCCGCCGACGAGCGCGTCTCCTCCGCCAGCGGCCGAACTTCGGTCAGGCGAGGCTTCACCGCCGATCGACGCCTTTGGCGACTCCGGCCAGCCCCCGCCGCAGCAGGACAACCAGGCTTACCTGAGTGTGACTGAGGACATGGACATCGACGACGAGGGCCTGACGACGCTCGAGCGTATCTTTCTTCTCAGCAAGAGCGAGTTCACGCACCACCGGTCCGTTCATCGTCTTCCCCGCCGCTCTCCTGCCAAGCGTCGTCTGCTAATCGTTCGCCTGCGCTGCACCAACCAGGATCTTTATCTCGCGCGTCATCGGCGATTGGGTCGAAGACGTCGACCCGTGCGAGACGGTCGAGTACGTCTTACCGCTGCTCAACTCGCTTGGCACCGACGAGGACGAGAGCGTGCGCGAGGCGCTTGCGCCGAGCCTACACAAGATTCTCTGGTTCTTCTATTCGACCTGCCGGCTCATCACGGAGGATGATGATCCGCTCGAGGCAGCCGCGCAGGACGAGGGTCCCAACACGCTCACCATCACTTCGGAGGGCTTTGACGTTGTTTCTCGCCCGACGCTCGAGGACGTCCAACAGGCGCCACTGATGGGCGGCATCCCGGCCGACCTGCAGGACCCGGCGATGACCGGCCCGCTCTCGGGTGGGTCATCCGACTCGGTCCTCTCGACGCCGACCTCCATGTTCTCAGAGTCGTCGTCGTCGGTGACGCCGAGCTCGGTCGACGCGAGCGAGTCGACAACGTCGGACCACACTGAGAGCACCCAGGTCTCAGTCCGTGACCAGGAGTGTTACTTCCACACCGCCTACGATGCCGACGACGAGAAGGCCTTCCTTCAACCGGTCCGCAAGCCCCGGCCGGTTATCAGTGTCCAAACGTTCACGCCGCTGATTGGCTCACTTCTCATGAGCCATAGCTCGCTCGTTTGCGAGGCGGCCAAGGCGGCCATTATCGGTATCCTCGCCCGCCTGCGCAACATCCAGCTCGCCTCGTACGAGCCCTGGCCTGAGCGTCACATCGAGGTCGGACAGTCCAAGACGTACTACGCGCAGACGGGCGTCCACATCCACGACTACATCGCGCTTACGCCCGAAGAGAAGAAAATTATCCAGGACGAGCTCCTCAACGCGATCGTCGTCGGCATGGCTAAGCTCGACGAGACCCAGTCGCCGTATGACCCCGAGCTCGACGAGAACCAGTTCGTACAGGGCGACGGCAGTCCGTACGGCTACTTCGATGAAGAGGTCGACAACGACGGTCGGCCAGCCGCTACCAACGGCTTTGATGAGGCCTTTGGCACCTATGGCGAGGATGGTGGCCAGCACGATGGGACTTCGCCGGAGCTCGCCAACGTGCCTGCCATCCCCGTTGAGCACGAGCGTCCTGATGCGGCAGGAGAGGCCGATGCGGACGAGCTTGCAGCCGAGGATGCCGAAGAGGCGCCGCCAGTGCCTCATCCGGACGTCATTGTGCCCCAGGTCGCGCCTGAGCCCGACACGCCGGCCCTCCTTTCGCCGTCGACGGCGCCGGGCAACCCGGAGCTCGCACCCGGCCGCGGCGACCACGCGCCGTCGGACGAGGAGCTCTTCCCGGAGACTGACTTTGACTCGCCTAACGCCCCGCCGGTCGATCACCGAAGCTACTCGGAAGTCGCCGCCTACGAAGAGGAGAATCCCCAGCGGACGGACCCACCGCCCGAGTTTGACCAGCAGTACACCGAGGAGCTCTCGGTCGAGGCCTCGCACGGCCGGCTCTTGTCCATGAACCTGATCGCGGCTGTCGTCGAGTGCGGCGTCCTCGCCGAGGAGGACGTCGCGACCCGGCTCTTTGTGCCCGAGGTCGTGCGCATGCGCTTTGACGAGTCGTACGCCGTCCGGCGCGAGGCTGCGCTCGCCATGGCCGAGCTTCTCAAGGTCGTTTCGCAGGACGTCGTCATGGATAGCTTGGTAGGTCTCGCTCTGCTCGGTCGCTCGGACTTGCACTCGGATATGTTGAGGCTAACCGACCTCTCCTCTCCCAGCTCACCTTGTTCGACGCCTTTGCCGTGGATGAGAACCCGCACGTCCGCCAGGCGGCGTGCCTCGCCCTGCCGGCGCTGACGCGGCACCTGCACCCTTACGAGTTCAAGAAGGAGCACACGCTTAAAGTCCTACCGGGCTTTTTTCAGGATGAGACTAAAGAGATCCAAAATACGGCTCTCGAGGTTCTCGGCGAGCTCATCTACGCCTTCCATGACGAGGAGGAGGAACTCCCACACGAGCTCATCGACTACTTTCTCGGCCCGCCTCGGCCCAAGAAGGAGCCCAAAAGCCACGACGGGACGCTCAACATCTTTAGCACGGCTAAGGGTCTCAGCCTCTTGAGCGGCCTCGACGACGAGGACGACTATCGCCAAATCGTTTGCGCCTTCAACGTGAGTGGTTCTGTCGCTTATACGGTGGCCTAATGACGATTGACCAACCCCTTCTCTCGGCCTTGCCTCCAGTTTCCCGCTGTCACGCTCACCGCCGGTCGCAAGGGCTGGCCGCTCCTGCGGGCCTACTACCTCGAGCTCGCCGATGAGCCTCAGGTGCAGGTCCGGCGAAGCCTCGCCGCGTCGCTCCACGAGATGGCCAAGATCCTTGGCGACGAGATCGCGTCGGCCGACCTGGTGCCCTTCTTCCATCGCTGCCTGGAAGACGAATACGAGATCCGCGAGCGGCTTTGGGAGAACCTGCACGTCTTTATCGGCGCGCTCGACCAGGCGACGGCCTGGCCGCTCATTCACAAGATCGGCCAGCTGCTCGTCGCCGGCCAGCTCTCTAATTGGCGCTTGCGCGAGCGTCTAATGCAGTCGCTGCCGAGCATGGCCGAGTCGATGATCGCCGGCCGCAACGGAAAGTACCTCGTTGTCTCGCTCCTGCGCGAGGGCCTTGTCGACAAGGTGGCCGCTGTCCGCGACGCGGCGATTGCTTCGGTCAGCCCTGCTCGCCCGACCGCCACGCTGGTGGCTCTGCTGACTGGTTTTCACGCCCACAGATCCCTTCGCTTTATGCAACGACTCGCAAGGTCGACGCACCCGAGACTCGGCACGAGGTCGACGAGGTCATGCGTAAGTTGGCCAACAGTCCTCAGTACCGCCAACGCCGGACGTTCGTCCGCTGCATGGAGACTTTCATGGACGTCGAATACGATCACGAGCTCGTCCTCCAGCGCTGCATCCCCGAGCTGCTCAAGGTCAACGGTGACCCAGTTGTCGACGTCCGCTTCGCGCTCGCCCGTTACGTCGTCCGCATGTGTGGCCCAGGTCTGTCTTCGTCGCCTTGAGCTCGTGCTTTCCCTGCGCTGGCCACGCTGACCGCCCTCTTGATCGCGATCCGCAGACGGCTACTGCCCGAACATGAAGGGCGCGCCCGAGGGTCTCGTCACCATCATCCACACGCTCCGCGACGACGAGTCGTTTGACGTCCGAGAGCGGGTCGCCGAGCTGTTTCCCGACGTCGAGGTCGAGCGTCGGCCCTCGGCGGCAACGTCGGCCGCACCGTCGTCGGTGCCGTCGCCCCGACCGTTCGTCCGGCGGACGTCGTCAACTGGCTCGGCCGGCTCAGCTGGCTCGATTCCGCTCAATGTCCCGATGCGCTCACCGGGTACGCCGATACTCGACGGCGTACTGGAAGCTCCGGAGAGCGTCCTTCAGCTCGAGAATGTCCCGTCGCCGCTGCAGAGCCCAAAGGTGATTCCCGGCTATGAGCTTCACGGCTACGCCTTCGATGAGTCGACGACCAAAGAGGAGGCGCTCAAGACGCTAGGCGAGACCCAGGGGCTCGGCCTCGCCGACGACAGCTCTCCCGACGGCCTCCTGACGCCAACTCCTCAAGTGCCCGACCACAGTCAGTCGGCGGCCGACTACTTTGCTTCGACATCCCCAGCGGCGGCCTCCTGAGTCGACTCTGGCCGCGAGTCCCATCAGCCGACTCTCGCAGCCGGCTCCCTCGTAGCACATGAACGATCTTAGCCACCTTCGCAGCCCACATCCGCTCACGTCTCCCCTCCTTCTCATGTCCTTCCGACCCTCACACGTCCGCATTCACCACCCTCACTTTAGACGTTCCCTCTTCTCCTTCCCTCTCTTTCTCTCTCCTCGCATAAACTCGCCCGCTCGCTCGCTCCAAAAATCCGGCCCCCCTCGCAAACCCTCATCGTCAGAGGCGGACCCTGTTGTGTAGCCCTACCGCAGCCTCCGACCCCCCCATACCCATACCCCAGCACTCCTTCTGTTCCCAGCCTCGGCGCTCTCTCACACTTGCAGCTCCGGTCGCCTTCCCAACATTCTGTGTTGTACAACGTCCTTTTCTTGCGCTTCCCGTGCACATGCCAGCGAGCCGCCGCGCGCGTCCCTGACGGTCGCGCCCGCGAGTCTTATTAGCATCGTGCCGCAGCGACGACGACGCGCCCGGCAACGCGATCGACGACGCGATCGACCCGCGGGTGACTGCTGCGCGCCGACCCGCCTCCTCCCTCCGACTCGACAATGTCGGTTCCCGTTCGACCGCTTGCCGCTCTCCCGTCCCGTCTCTCCCCTCCCCTCTGACCTCGACCCCTCTTCACTCTCGACTTGCCGCTTGTTGCATCGTCATGTCTTTCTTCAACGGCCTCATCTCACGGGCCTGGTCGGCATCGTCAGTCTCCAAGCTTCCTCTCCCTTCTGAACCGCGCGTCCAGGCCGTCGTTCCTGCCTCTCTAACTTCCGCTGGACCTAGCCCTACCTGCCAGCTCCCCTCACCCAGCATGTTGTTGCTTGCTGACGTATCGTCTTTCTTCTCTTTTTCCTTCTCGTGCGCCTCGGTTGCTGCTCACTCGTCGGACGATCGGACGACAGGCCGCCGGCGGCTTCGCCCGAACCTCCGTCGCCGGGCAGCTCCGACGACGAGGACGAGGTGGGCAAATGGCGGCGCGAAGGCAAGCTGTCAGAGCATCATCCGGCTCGCTTCGAACAGCGGACGACGGTAGATGGCCGGATCTACTATACTGACCACCACCTGCAGATTACTACCTGGGTCTTGTACGTTTCCCTCGGGTCGCTCGCGTGGGGACTACCTGACCGACTGCGCCACCTTCTTTCGTCGCCTCAGAAAACACAAGCCGCGGCAAGCGCTTCGGAGGAAGGTCAAATATGTCCGCGAGCAGGTTCTCAGTGAGGCTCGGAAGTTTGATGCCACACCAGGCCAGCGGGAGCCGCTCTGTTGCCTATCCATCAGGCGAAGCGACATCTTCGAGTCGAGTTTCGACCGACTTGCGAAGAAGGTAAGAGGCACCACCCATCCAGGCTTAAGGCTCATATGCGGAAGATTGCTGACGATTGCGGAAGATTGCTGACGACCAATGTCTTCCTTCACTCGTAGGAGCCACATCAGCTTCGACGGCGCCTGTCTGTCAATTTCATTGGTGAGGACGGCGTCGACGCAGGCGGCTTGACTCGGTGAGTAGCCCTCAAGTCTATTTGAACGTCGGCGCTTGCTGATGGGTCTTTTGTCGATCGCTGCTTTCAGCGAATTCTTCCACCTTCTCTCGGCTCACATCTCGAACCCGAACTACGGCCTGTTTTATGCACGGTCGGCCGCCCACCCCGACCGGCTGTCGATCAACCCCCAGTCGGGCGTGAACGCGGCTCACCTCAGCTACTTTCGGGTCGTCGGCCGTTTCATCGCCCTGACGCTCCTCAACGGCGAGAAGGTCTCGCTTGGCTTCGCCGGCATTATCTGGAAGCTGCTCATCGGCGGTATCGACGACGATCTGGCCCCGGGCTCGCCTACACAGTCGTCGTCGGGGATGAGACGCCGCCGCTCGAACGAAGTCGAGAGTCACGCGTCGGCAAGCGGTTCGGACCCGCGCAACAAGCGGCGGCGGAAGCTCGACATCGGCATTGATGACCTGAAGGGGGTCGATGACGAGCTCGGCAAAAGCCTTCGATGGACCATGTGCGCCAACCGTCAAGCGGATTATCTCCTCGCTGAGGGCCATCGCTGACACAAAATGATGAGACCCAAACATTTGCAGGGAGAATGACGCATCCGTCCTCGAGCGGACCTTCACATGTGAGCTCGATGACTTTGGCCAAGTTCAATCGATCCCACTCCGGCCGGGCGGCGAGCAGATCGATGTGACCGACGCCAACAAGGAGGCCTACGTGCGCGAGATGGCGCGCTTCATCGTTCTTGAGAGCGTCCGCCCGCAGACAGAGGCCATGCTCAAGGGCGTGTACGAAATGATTCCGCGCGAGATCCTCGCCACGCTCTCGCCCGAGGAGATGGAGGTGTGCAGGGCTCCATCGTCAGGTGTTTCTTGTTGGAGCGAAGACACCATGCTGATCCTTTCCAACGCATCCCGCACTACAGCTGCTCGTCTGCGGCGTCCCAGACATTAGCGTTGATGATTGGCAGCAAAACACAGTCTACGTGCGTTTGTCGAAGCAGCCAAAGGAAGAGGACCAGATCATTTTCATTGATGCGCCATGCCTCTTGACAATAGAACGGCGGCTACAGTGCCCAATCGCTGACGGTCCGACTCTTCTGGTCGTTCATCCGGACGCTCAGCCAGGACCAGCTGGTGCGTCTTGCAACAACCGCGGTCGACTTGCGGCAGCCTCGTCCTGACTCTGTTCTATGTTCCTGCAGTCGTTGCTTCTTCGGTTCGTCACGGGCTCGCCGCGCCTCCCGCACGGTGGCTTTGCTCAGCTCCGGGCCCACGGCGAGAACCTCAAGCGGTTCACCATTACCTGGGACCATAACTCGGACCCGCTTCGCCTGCCGAGCGCTCACACGTGCTTCAATCAGCTTGACCTGCCGCTGTACTCGACTTGGGACCAGATGGCTCGCGGCATCACGACCGCGTAAGCTCCCTAGGACCATCAGCTTCAGTCGGCCCTTCACTTGAAGCGTACAACTGACGTCGACGCGCTCTGTCTTGGTCTTGGTGCGCAGCATCGACGAGTCGAGCAGCTTTGCTCTTCAGTAAGGACCTCATGCCTCTCGGCTTTGTCGACCCGATCTTCTTAGTATCTCATCTCCAGCCTGTGGGCGCTTTTTCTTCTCCCTCCCTCTGCTTTCCTCTTGTCATTTCTTGTTGTGCCCTGTCCTATCCTTCTTCTCTCTTGCTTGTTGTGTCCTGCGTCGTGCTCTGTGACTGATCTATATCCTCTATCTGTCGATGGTATTCGTCCCTTCTGCTTGCCTGCCTACTGATCTCCGAAAGACGGGGGCGAGACAGCTCAAGGAGGTGAAAGAAAATGAGTATTCCTGGTTAACAGTGCTCGTCCGATTACAAAGCGGTCTAGAGCTCGTCGCGCTTGTGCGTCTCGGATGGGGTCGACGAGGCCTCGGGCGAGGGATCGGCCGCCTCTGAAGCGCCGGGCTCTGCAGATCCGTCGGTCGGCGGCGTCGGCGCCTTAGCCTCCTCTGGCTCGGCAGCGGTTTCTTCGGTTTTTGTCTCCCCATTAGTGGGCGACATTGCGTCGCCAGTCTCCCTTGCAGCCGCCCGCTTGGCTTCAAGCTTGGCCCGTCGGGCCTGGTCGCGCTTCTCTTCCTCCTCCCACCTCTGTTGCGCCTTGGCTCGCTCGTCCGCGCGCTTGAGGGCGGATGCGTTGGCAGCAGCGACAGGAGACGCAGTCGATGAGGGCGAGGCCGTTGTCCCTGAGGGATGAGGAATGACGGGGCCGCCTGACAGGAAGGTGGCTAGCGCCTCGTACTTGAGCGCGCCTGCCGGTCGAAGCCCATACAAGGGAAGGGAGTTAGTTTACAGAGCCAAAGGATAGGTGGCGCTCCCAGAGACACACCCTGGTATACCTCGTACTCGTCGACTGAGGCGCCGGCCTTCCAGGTCAAGAGCCGGGCCTTGCCAGGCTCCCCTTCGTCAAAGCCGAGCGTCTGTTTGATGACGGCGTCGGCGTCGCGGATGTAGCCAAGCGCCTGCCCCGAGAAACGCTGCGAGAGCGCCTTGTAAAGGAGTGGGACCGAAGCGGCCTGCGACGGGACGATTGGAGAGTAGTCAGTCTGGGTGGTTGGGCCTCTTGATCGCAAGGGAACGCACGATAGGGTGAATGAGCAGGATGTGAGGCTTGGCGACCTCCTGCAGAATCAGCCAAAGAAAAAAGGGAACATGGCAATCGCAGTCAGTCAGCAATCCAGTATAGGCGCCCCTTCATGATAGCCAGCGTAAGTCACTAAGTGCAACGCACCTGGCTCAGGAACGACTCAATCTGCTGCCGCGCAGCCGCCGGCTCGACGCCGCCCTTGGCCGGAAACTTGAGCTTCTTGACCCGATCGGCGACAGCGTGGCTCGCGTACGTCGTCAGCGGTCCAGCCTGCCGTTCGCCGGTATAATCTCTCGGTGGGATCCGGCCACCGCGCGTAAAGGCTTTGATCGTCGGGAAGCCCTTGACTTCGTACTTGGCGCAGAGGTTGCGGTTCGCGGCCTTCGGTTTCGGCGAGGAGACATCAGGGTCAGTCTCGGTTGCATGTCGACCCTTCATGACCGTCACTGACGCACCTCGTCACAGTCAACGGCGTAGAAGGGCACGATAGGCGCGAGCGAGCCTGCCGCCTTCTGGAACTCGGGACCGAGGTTCTTGCAGTGTCCGCACCTTGGCGTGAAAGCAGGCAACGCGGATGGGATGTCAGTCCTGCGACATGCCGGCCCAAAGCTCGCTGCTTGATTGCCCAGCTCACCAAGGGGCGTAGAAGACGACCATCGACATTTTCTGGCATAGTTGGGAGCAATTGTCAGCGCATTAGCCAGAAGGGAGGTTGGGCTTTTGGCGAGGCGCGAGGTCGAGCGCACGTCGTCCTGGAGAACCTCCTTGTCAAACGTCTTGGCGTCAAGGTTGATAACAGGCCGGTCGAACGTTCCGGCCTGAACCATAGACAGTAGGGAGAGAAGAGCCGCCGCCGGAGCGAGGCGGAGAAGCATGGTGCCGAGAGATTAAGAGCGAAGATGTGATGGTCGAGGTCAGAGGGTGCGCTGGCAGGAACCGCGAGGCCGTCCGAGCCTTGCTCACGCCTTGCCGGTCTGCTTACTCCTGCTCACTCCTCGCGACTCTCAATCTATATCCTCGCAGCATGCAAAGGTGAGCTCGGTAACCATAGCATCTAATCTATATTCTCCTTGCCAGCAAAGCGAGGGCAACATTCTGGAGTTCAGGCTAAACGAATATAGTGACCGCGGCCTGCTGCTGCGCGGTGTGCTGGCGAGGCCGTCGGCGTTAACTGATGATAGCTGCGGTAGACCAAGTGATCGAGCCAGGAGGGGCGTTCAAGACAGCCTGCTGGGACATGTGGTCACCCAAGGCGGGAAGAACGACCATTTGAAGCTGTGCAGACCCTCGTTGAAGTGGGCTAGCCCCTTGCGCGGAGCGTTGCCTGAGATGCTTGCCACTGCGAGGTCATGGCCGCCCCTTGGCCGTGACGGGTCGCTCAGTCGCGAGGCTCGAGTGCGATCCAAGCGTACCCTGTTGTCGGCAGCGTTCTCCCGTCAGCGAGTGCTCGGATGCTCGATGCAACGCAGAATTGGCGCGAATCAACCTTCGCCCGACTGCTTCGAGGCACCAGATTGAGGCAAGTCTGATGCGGAAAGTGAAACCTCCCTAGATGACGATCCCCACGTACTCGCCAGCCCCGACCGTGTTCCACTGGACGGCAATCCGCTCAGCAGCAGCGCATTGGGCCAGCAAACGGCCCGTCAGGCTTAGCGAGGTCGTTCGAGCGAACGATTCGAGGTAAACGATGCGAGGCGTCGGCCGACCGAGGAACTGGCGGCGCCAGCGTACAGTCTCGATGCTCGTCAGCGCGTGTTGCAAGCCTGAGTCTCAAGAAGGCAAGTTGGGACATGGACGGACTCGAGCGGCCCAGACGGCGAGGACAAGTGGGAAGCAGGTTCCTGGCCCGTTCAGGAGGAGCACATCGGCGAACGGCGCGCGCACGTGCAGGGCAATCCGCCAGACGGCGACGAGCAGTGTCCAGGCGGTCGTAAACGCTAGCCATCGACCAGGAGAGGGCAATCAGTGGTCAGCGACGGCGGTTGGGCCTGCTGACGCAGCCGAAGGCCACCCATCGACTGACCTGCAGACCACTGTGGCTGACCGACCGCCCTCGCCCGGGGCAGCTCGACCAGCTCAATCGCCTCGCTCGACCTCTTCTGACGCCCATCCTGAGCATCCGCATCCTCCCTGGCGAGCTCGAGCTCGAGCGCAGCCGCCTTTCGGACCGACATGCCGTCGCCGGCGCCGTGGACGTAGACCCGGCGAATGTAGCGCCGGCGGTCGAGCAGCCGAAGGACGCTCAGCATCTCGTGCGTGTGGCCGCCTGCGCGAGATTCCGAACTGGATGTCTCAGCACCAGGCATGGAATTAAGCGAAGATTCCTGTATGTCGGACAAGCTACGCACCAGAGCCGAGGAAGACAGCAACAGAGCACGGCTCATCAAGGGCTCTTCGGCTCGGCGGCGGCCGACGGCCGACGATCCAGTAAAGCCGAAGCGAAGCTATCACGAGGGCTGCCGGGATGAGCAGGAGTTCGAGCGGAAGCATCGGGAAGGGATATGAGACGCCTTTTTGCCGAGACGGGAGCCGAGAGGTCGCTGAAGGTCGGAGGGGCGGCGAGAGGGAGGTTGTCTGTCAACTTGCTGCCTGCCAGCCTGCCTGTTCGGATGTTGCCGAGCGCAGCAAGCAACCCTCTGAGCTCATGGCCCTCGGTCGACAGAGCGATGGTCTGATGCTCCTGGTATGTACGTTTAGGGTGACAGTCCAAGTGAGGTGTAACCCTTACCAAGACTCCTGTATCTTGGAATCACTGCAGTAGTACCGTCATTGTCAGCAGATATATGAGATGAGACTGACAGCTCAGAGTGCTGGATGGCGGCGAGCGAGCAGCAAGATTGAGCGAGGTGCACGTCTGAGCGCCAAGAAAGAAGTTCGCGTCGTCGCCCGCCGTGATGACGAAGGCAGCTCAGTAAAGCGTGAGGCATCTGAATATGTTGCCGAGCATATCGTCACCGAATAGCGAAGGTGCCCGCTTGGCCGTCTTCAAGGCACCGAGGTCGAACGAGAGCTTGCGGGGAAACGCGGCACGAAGTCCCCTTTGAGCACTAAGCACTCTTTGCGGCGTCGACTCTGACAGGGGTCGGCCTCGGCGTCAACCCGAATGAGCTTCAGAGGAGTCGCGTTCTGGCGTGCGTGCACATTGACAGTCGAGAGAGAATGAGTAATGGACAGGCGACCGGAAAGGCCAGGGCCTGTCGGCCACCGCGCAGCAGCAGACGCACCAAGGCTCGGGTCTGGGCGGCGATCTCGCGCGCGACGGCCCGCCCTGCCGAGGAAGGAGGAGGCTGGCGCGCCAGGTGCCGGGAGAAACAGGTAGCCTCGAGCGCTTGTCGTTCGCCGACCCTGACCTGTCGGACGGGCGGGAAGGCGCGCAAGACGGGCGTCGAGCAAGCAAGAGAGCAGTCGACGATCAGCGAGCAACTCGTCCGCCCGGCCGCCCTCAGTCACTCCCGTCCAAACGGCAGGAGAAGGCACACCGCCGAACGTCGACACCCTTCCTTCCTCACCTTGTTCTCGAGCAGCCCTGGCCTACCGTCGGCTACGACCATGATGGTCGTCCTCCTGCCCTAAGCTGTCAGCAGAGTCTTGCTGATGGCGAGGCAAAGAGACGCCCACAAAAGTGGTCGAACGGCATCCAGCGGACCTCGCAGGCCGATGAGCACGGCCCTTGCCCTTGCTTCTGGCCTTCGACATCCCTCCCTCTAGCATCCCTCTGTCTTGCCGAATGGGACCTATCACCTAGCACCTAGCACCCTCCCTCGCCGTACGAGCCTGGCAGGATCAGCACGGGTCAAGCAGGCCCCCTTCCGCCCATCGCGTCGGCGGCGGGCAGGTGAGGCAGCCTGCAGCGGCGGTCAAGCCTCGCCGGCTCGCGCTCTCGAGCCGCCGGCAGTCTTGGAGATCAGCTTCGGCAAGAAGGTAGAGTGTGCTAGGATTTCAGACCCGCGTCGAGCGCGGAGGGCGTCAGCTGTAGCAAAAGCGGTCAGCAAGAAGGCAAGAGGTCGCGGTCGAAGGGAGCGGGAGCAGGATAGGTTGACCGGTCGGTTTCAGCCACCCGACGAGGCGAACTGGCCCTTCCCAGCCTTCTCACCCCTTTCTTCTCGAACGAGGCACAGCAAGGTACGACCTTGGTCCTTCATGCGGCTCACCTCAGAACCCTCGATGCTTTCGTAATTGCACTAGCCCTCGCTCGGGTCGCTCCCTCGCCCCTCTGCCGGCCTCGCAGGGAGCGCCAGGCTGACCCCTTTTACTTGCTGACCCGCCGGACTGCTGTCGCCGGCCGCCCTGTCATACTCATCGGTGCCTACCGATCTTTGGCAGCCGGCGCCCGATCTTGCCTCTCCAGACGCCGGCCGCCGAGCCCCTCCCTCATCTGTCCCCCGCAGCTGGTCCATGCTTGGCCTTTCGTTGAGGTCGTTCCCCTCTTCGTTGCAGATCATCACGAGACGCGGGCGGTCGGGCCCCATGTCTGTTTCCACGAGCTTTTCGGCCGACCTGCCCTATGGCGCGATCGTCTGAGGCGCGGCGGAGGAGGCGCGCTGGCCGGCGGGCGACC